>OZ026630.1:27438336-27958336 GCA_964020975.1 Hermodice carunculata
ATCAGTTTGCCCATAGAAATTCAAATAATCATGACATGATATTAATTGCTGCATATGGACTCGTAGCAACTTTCACATGCATCCCTATACTATGCCCCCTACATCTGAGTCTGAGTCAAGAATCCGTATGGTCATTATAACATCTGCTTGGTTTACTCTACCAAGACTTGTCTGGTTTGTTACCGCACAAAAAGCAAGTGTGCACGGTCTGGTTTTTGAGCAAACTCATGATTTTACACCGCGTCCAATTTGGCAATGATAAGGTGACTGCCTTCTCAGATTTGGAGATAAATGTGGCCGAGTCAAATACCTTGGCATCTGATTGTGACCTTCCTGAAGCCATCCATGCCCTAGAGGGGACTGTAGTCGGGTATCAGTGGCAAGTGGCCACTTTAAGAGCCACCGTGGCCAAGTGGCTACGGTCCTTTGTGTGCGAGGGGTAGGGGGTTGAACTCCCGACCGACCCAAAGGGATCGTCCCTGGCTCTTTACCTGCACTTAACTATTATTTGCATGCTCCTATTTATATGATTTGATAACATATTTTAATTATCATGGTTCTCCTGTATTTGTGTGCAGTTTGGATGCAACCAAATGTTTTGATTGCATCTGGCATGACGGTCTTTTTCATAAGCTTTGGTCGCACATAGAAGTAAACAAATGGGTATACATTGTTCTATGGTATCGGAGTCTAAAAGCTATTGTTAAGTGGAATGGCGAATACAGTCATCCTTTCCCGGTTACGATTGGTACCCGACAGGGCAGTATCTTATCACCCAAGTTATTTAACATTTTTATTAACGATTTATTATTAAACCTGCGATCATCTAATTTCGGTTTAAAGATTGAGAAGGACATACATAATTGCTTCGCTTATGCGGATGATGTTACTTTGTTCGCGTCCACTGCTGTTCAGTTACAGTCACTTATTGATATTTGCTACGAGTACGCCACTAGCTGGCGCTTTAAGTTCAATATTAGGAAGTCTGTTTGCATGATAGCTGGTAGAAGCTATCATGCGGGCAGATTTCTTAATGAGCCTGTATGGCATCTTGGGGATGTCTTTTTGTCTAATGTAAAAGAAATCGAATTACTCGGTGTAACTTTTTCAAATAATCTTAAAACAGATAAACATGTAGCTAAACGAATGTCCACAGCACGATGTGCTATATATAGATACTCCGGCTCCGGCGTATGTTACCCAGGTTTATCCTCTCAGGTGAGGCACATATCTGGAATACTGTTGGTGTGCCTTCTCTTACTTATGGTCTAGATTGTGTTCATTTGAACAAATCAAATCTGAAATCCATTGAATCAACACAAAGTTCTATTATAAAATCCTTAGTTGGTTTAAGTAAACGATCTCGCTCAACTTGTTTATTAGCCGCTTTAAATGTACCTAAGGTAAATGACATAATAGCTTATGATACTCTGTCTTTGTTTAAACGGATATTAAATGTGCCGTCACCAGCCAGAGACCTGTCTATTTTTCTGCTTTCTCAGCAACTTGTACAGGGAAAAACTGTCATGGGAACCCTGGTTGATCGCGTGGCAGAACTAGGTATCTCCCCTCTCAACGTTGCTCTCGGCGGTGTCCGCACTCGACTTCTCGCTAACTCTAGGGAGCAGCCTAGTGCGGGCACCGTCGATTCGTTGCGATACCTCCTTTCTCATAATGATTATAATATTCCTTACGGTGCTCCGCGTAAATTAGTTCAGCTTTTAACCAAATCTTAATGACTTCTGTCACTGATCTTTTAAAGTTTCTCATTATTAGCCATCTTGGGCCCCCATGCGGCGGGGCGGCTGGCCAGATGCGCCTGCTAATGCAGGTTCGTCGGGTCGGCCGGCCTGCGGCTGGGAGGACCACTGTTCCTGCCGCATACATAAATGCTTGGTCTTCCTTTTGTAATTGTATGTATTATATCATTTGACTCTATGTAGATTATGACTTGTGTGTGTGTGTATGATAACGTGCTATATTTGAGATTGTATATACGTCCTATATCACCTGATATTGTAATCTTCTGTACTTTTACCGATGTGACGGTGGTGTATTTATGTATTTATATGTATTTCTTCGTGTATTCGGAGGGAAAATAAAATTATTATTATTATTATTATTAACTGTTCAAAGGCTCAGTGGGACATGTTTGAGTTACCTGTCGATGACAGAGGCTGCAAGTCCCGACTCAGTAGCGGCCGCTATAAGAAATGCACTCGCGACACGTGTGTGAATGATTGACTGAGTGGCGCGCGGAACATGACCCTGGGAAAGATAAGCGTCAGCTTACCAGACAATCCTCTATAACTACTACTAGTTGCCTTTTTACATGAACATGTCTTAGCATGTGTAAATGCATCATTGGATATATGGCAATCGAGCACACATATAATGGTAACGTCAGGTAACAACGTTAAAATGTTTATATTTTACAATAATCTAATGGCAATCGAGCACAATTCTAATAAAACGTCAGGTTACAACGTTAAAATGTTTATATCTTACAATAATAAAGCAAAATAAAGTTCTAATCTTAAGATATAAATCACTATTTTCTTAAGTCTCTGATCCATTTGACTAATATTCCGTTTCAAGCTTTCCCGTTAATGTCAAAATTTAGAGGGAGTTGAAATCACGTCATTCTGCATTTGTTTTGGCGGTCATTTAAACGACCTTGATCTGCAGGTAGGTCAAGCATAACCTCTGTATTTTTACAACCTATAGTCATGATGCCTTGTGGTAAGTTGTACCTTTCGCCACAACAAATGATGATGGTGCAGTAGCTTATAAAACATATTTTCCTTCCTTTAATTTTAAAGAAAATACTTTTGACCTCAGATGTTCAAATCTTTATACTTCCATTTTAAACTCCTGCCATATTTTATAAGGATAAGAATGTGCTGTACCAGAAAATCATATTTTTTGACTTAAGGATATACAGTGCCATATTGTTTGGAAAGTAAAACAGTTTCCTCCATGTGGCCCCTGGACTAACACACATGTACATGAAAATGTATGGTGTTATTCATTTAGACATGCAAGATATACCCCGTCATAGAACGTTTTGGAAACAGTGTTTGTAAACATTTTTCTGTTGTTCCTGTCGTTGGTTTCTTTTTCAATGATATGTTTTAAATAACTGCTAATTTCTTTCTTTTTTATTGTCCTTTGGATTAGTGTTGTTTCTACTGGTTTTTTGAACAACATGTTCGCAAATGTTACACCACTAAAATCATACACAAATAGCTCGATTTAACATGGAAAAACCACACATAGTCGTTCGTTCGTGTCGGAACGTGTAACAAACCACTCTGCTTCGCGCGGTGGCTTCTTATTCCTTCTGACACAAGAACCCGCTGCAGCTTGCAATTTTCTAATCACCCACACATGCAAATATATTATGTATGGACGCTGTATCATTTTGACTGATCCACTGAACTGAAACAAAATGTGATTTGTGATTTTTTTCTACACGTCAAGTTGAAAAAAAAAATCTGCGGCAAGATTCGAACACTGAGCGTCACAGCCTGTCGCAGCGCAGCTGTTACAGAACGAGCAATTGAGATAACAATGCCTCGCTAAGGTGCAAGGTTAGAGCATGTTACAATAAATGTTATGCTCGCGGCACAGCGCATGCGCCAATATGTTTTTACGCGCGGTGCATTGCGGGCTTATTTGTAGTATACGAGCGGTTATGGCGATATCTGTGCTAACCTGTGTCGACTATGAAATTACACACTCAGGTAGCCATGAGAAGTTTAATTTGTTATTTGGCTGTGTGCTTTACAAATTATTCCTGAGGCAAACAACGTAAATTTTATCCCTTGCCAACAAATAAAAACTGGGAAAACAATGGGTAGGAAGAGTTTCCTGTTCTGGAAAGGACTGAAAATTGTGTAAATTCGTGCTCATGATCGCCTGACATTCCAGGACTGGAAAATGTGTAAATTCATGCCCATGACCTCGTCATACTGCGTTTGCCGTGTAACTTTGAATGATGACATTTGCACATTGCGAACAGTCTACATAGTTTACTTTAAATATATCCTTTCCAAGTGGGTAACCCTGTCATCTGAATCGTTTTCCTTTTGGAACCAAATCGTGTTGTGTGTTTTGCAACCAACGTGTAAACACTACGTCCAATGATAAAAGAACATGAAAGATAGATCGATCGATCGATCGATCGATCGATAGATAGATAGATAGATATATAGATAGATAGATAGATAGATAGATAGATAGATAGATAGATAGATAGATAGATAGATAGATAGATAGATAGATATTTAATTTAAACATATTTATTTATTCTGGATCACCTAATAGTATACATCGAGATACTAAAAAACAGGCTCTCCAGACATAGAGAGACACACAGAATATATACAATACACACAGGACAATACAATTCACGAAATGCTTTGTATGTACCACTCATTGTTACAATAATATTGAAAAATACACTTTCCTGAATGCTATGAAGTAAATACTCACAAGCAGAGACATGTCGATTAAAGAATGAGTACAAGTTATTGATCCAGAAAAATCCACTATGTCACTAGCTCGGTAACCAAAAAAAGAAAAAATACCGACAGTCTTAGCCATAAACCGTATATTGACAGGATCAACATGTTAATCAAAATATGAATCGTCTGGAGTCAGAAATGAATTTTTGGACAGCATCAAATAATTTAATGTTAAGGTTTGCAGAAAGGTCATTGTTACCATGTATAAGATACCGGATAAGTATATCACTTGCTAGATAGACTACAAGACTAGGATTCACACCTGGAGCTAGAATGTAACAAACCGTTTTTAAAAGGGATTTCCTGGGAACTGAATAATAGGGACATTCTAGGAAAAAGTGAAGAATACTTTCGTCAGGATTTAGACATTTACAAGCTGGGGACAGTATTATATTAAATCTGTGTAGGTGGGAATTTAGTCCGGAGAAGCCCAAGCGCAAACGAGTATGTATGATATTAGAAAATCGACTACCGTGTGAGTAATAAACAGGAACAGGATCTACAGACAATAAAGTATTTTTCAAAGTAGATTTAAATTTGGATAAAGTTGCAGAACGTCTTATGTCGTCGGGGAGATCGTTCCATAGTTCAATAGAGGAAGGAATGAACGAATTTCCGAACCGTAAGGAGTTAAACCTGATTTGTCTTTGGCTGCGTCGGTTTTTTAACTGGACAGTGGGCTGACCATTGTTATTCGGAACGAGATCCGAAAGATAAGCGGGAGTTTGACCATTAACAATTTTATAAAACATGATTAATTTGAAATATTGGCGTCTTTTAGCTAGAGTAGGCCAGCCTAATTCCTTAAGCATAAGATGACGGGGAGTGCGTTTCAGGGCTCCTAAACAAATGCGAGCTGCTTCAAACTGAACACACTCGAGGGAATCAGAGAGAGTCTGTGAGCAATTGTCAAAAATTATACATCCATACTCTAAGATGGGTCGTACCATGGATTTGTAAAGCCGAATCAGAGTATTGCGGGATAACCTAAATTTAAGTCTGTGGAGGAGAGACAGACGTTTCCTCGCTTTTTCCACGATTCTGGTAATATGGGCATCCCACTTTAGATTACTAGAAAGTGTAACGCCCAAATGTGTATGGCTAGTACCTTCTGGTATAACAGCATTGCCAAGGAGTAAAGGTGGGTGATCTGGCTTGTTATGTTTAGTGGAAAACAAAACAGCTAGAGACTTAATAGCATTGAAAGACATTTTCCACTGTTTGCCCCATGTAGAGATATGAACAAGATCTGCGTTCATCCGACCTGCAGAGGTAACGGGATCATGGATTATCTCCAGAATGCTAGTGTCATCAGCAAAAAGCTTAATATCACACACAATATTATCAGTTATGTCATTAATATAAACTAGGAAAAGAAGAGGCCCCAGAATAGAGCCCTGGGGTACCCCTGCCTGTACAGGAAGCAAGGAGGACGACTGACCACCAATCGTAACTCTCTGAAAGCGATTTGATAAGTAACTACTGATAAACTGGAGTAAAGCACCTTCAATACCCAGCTGTCTTAATTTGAAAAGAAGACCCTCATGCCACACGCGGTCAAAAGCCTTACTGATGTCGAGAAAAACCATCCTGGCTTCTTTTCGTAGTTCCAGGCCATTATATATGTCATGAACGATTTTGATAAGCTGGTTGATGGTAGAGTCGTTTTTCTTAAACCCAGAGTTTTTGTGCGTCAGTAGATCGTGACGAATAAAGTACTCGTACAGAATATTAAATATTAGACGTTCGAAAACTTTGGAAACATTACACAGTAATGAAATAGGGCGATAGTTGCTTTTTACCTGCTTATCGTTCTTTTTGAATACAGGGCACATATTAGATTTTTTCCAAGAATCTGGAAAGCACGAAGCAGCAAGAGAGAGATTAAAGAGTTTGGTAAGTGATGGGGAGAGGCCAGAAGCCGTATTCTTTAGGATGAGGTTACCTATACCATCGGGTCCCGTAGCAGAGCTGGACTTAAGAGATTGTAAAACCTTTTTAACGTCGTTTTCGTCAATTTGGAATTCACTGAGCCTCGCATCGGTGCGATATGAGAAGTCAGGCAGGGGCATAGGATCGTCTTCATGAGGAAGTTTACATTGATTGGCAAAGTAATTATTGAAAACTTCACACTTTTCAACGTTACTGGATATTACAGTGCCGTTTTCGAGAAGGGGAGGTATGGAATGATTGAGCTTGGAACCTAGAAAACTCTTGCTGAGGTTCCACCATTTCTTTGGATTAATGATATTAGAATCCATTTCACTGCGAATTTTTGAAAAATATGACCTCATGGAACTACGAAGGGCGCTGACTGCAGTGTTGCGCTTCCGTTTATAGAACATGTAGAGTCTTTCAAGAGTAATAAACTCGATATAAGTAAAGGGACGAATTTTGTTGCTAAAACGTTTGAAACGTTTCCAAGCACGATTTCTCTGTCTAAGTAACTGTTTAATTTTACAAGTGACCCATGGCTTATCTTTGGGTCGTACAAGGATGTCACGACAAGGGATGAAGTCCTTACATAAGCCGCTAAAAAGATCTGTCCAGAAAGATACCACGTCGTTGATATCATCAAAGACTTCAAATCCTGTGTTAAAAGGAGCGTCAAGGGCAGCTTTGTTTAAATCTTCAAAATTAGCTTTCTTGAAGTCCCAAATTTTCCTTTTGAAGGGGTGGTCTACGCGGCGGGAAATCGAAAAAGTACAAAATACAACTGAGTGATCGGATGTAGAAATGGGTGGTAAGATACCTGAATTTAGAACATAACCTGGTGAATCTGTGATCATGAGATCAAGAATACTTTCAGATACATCGTTTACTCTGGTCGGTTCGTTTATTAATTGGAATAAGTTATTTTGGGATAAAACATTGACTAGGCGCAGTCCTAAGTCGCTATCTGAATGATCAGTATTCCATAACTGGCACCTATCATTAAAGTCACCGGTTATGATTAGTGTTTTAGGATTACACTCGAGGGCTGAAGTAATAGAAAGATCGAGCTCCTCAATAAACAAATCTCTGTCTGCGGCATATTGCCCTGGTGGTCGGTAGTACACACCTAAGAGAACTAAACCGTATTTCAGTCGAAATTCAACCCATAAGCATTCACTGTTGGCAGATCCGAGGTCCGCTCGGTGAGTACAGGGTAAGTTGTCCCTTACATAGATAGCCACCCCTCCCCCAGTACCCACAGTCCTATCCTTGCGTATGGGCATACCAAAACCATCAATGCATAATAATTCACTGGGGTAGTTTGAATCTAGCCATGTTTCAGATACAGTAATAACGTCGAGTTTTTCCGAAGTGGCCAAGAAATGTAATTCATCAAGTTTGTCAGGACTTTTAATGCTACGGACGTTTGCATGGCAAATTTTGAATTGATTTTGAGTGAATGTATCCGTGGGCCCTGGATTGGGGTGGACATCAAACACGAGCAATTTGCATAAAATTTCAGCCACGTGTCTGAGGTTACAATATAATTTAAGCAGGAGAAAGGTAGTTAACAATGCAAGAAAATTAAATGCAGGCAAGACATGATCAGGTGTAAAGGTAGTACAAGATATGATTTTGACCAGGCATTTGCGGTAATAATATGAGCCAATGACAGCTCTATATTGCTGTGTACTTATCCCCATGGATATAACAGAACGTAACAATTATCCGTCAAGATATGGTGCCCAGACAAAGCATGAAGACAAATTCTTGAAAATTCTGGTAATATAATCACTGCTGTAGTTATGAAGTAGGAATCAGTTAATTTGTCGGTGTACATGGGATACATACAAGCGTTGTCACAAATACATATATCATAACGCAAATGAGCAAACTGACATAAGAATGGAATACAAAGGACTGACACGAAACATGAAAAACGCATATGTAGCACGAATATCATGGAGATCACATACGAAACAAAAAATAAAAAAGAAAGAAAAAGGAACATGGTTGTCAAAGTATGAAAAAAAACGCAACAGTTGTGACTCTGGATGTAAATGACCAGGAATACATGAATTTTGTGTTGACACTCGAGTAGTTGACGTTCACACACAAGAAATATGGAAACATGTAAACGAAACAATTTAACAAAAAAATCGTTAGCAGTACATTTGAGAAAATAATTCGATAACATGATCATGTATGTGCACTCTGAAACCATCATATACACAACATGCTCGTATATATGCTCATTTGCTGAAGGATTACTTAGATGGATTGATTAAATTTCACATCAAACTTCCAGTGATGGAAGACATAAATACGACAAGCCTGAGTTTAAATACAACTTAACAGGAATAAATATTGACATAGGGTAAATTGATGATCGACAGGTGTAAACAGCAAGTGAACTGAATGACATAGACGTGAGTGGACACAGGGGTTACCTGTACTAGCGGAAACCTGCATGAATGTCACCACAAGACGGCTCTGCAAAGCAGAAAACAATTTCAAGACACAATATATACCATGTGAAGTTCACACCTTGATGGAACGCAAGTGGCTATAAATGAACGTATTGCGACTCGTAGCAAATAGAGAAAACAATACTGTGAAAAGCATAATACATTGTGATCAAGGTGGGAAAGACATAATATAAAACCCACGGACAATATGAGCTTTGATTGGAGTGCTGACAGGTAGACAACAGAGTAAACCGTGTTTGGTACCACAGCAAGTATTGTGCTTTACTGGACGGCCGAACTGTTTGTTCTTCTTTAGTAAAAATAGGGACCAGACCAGACCAGAAGCTGGAAATATACATGTATAAAATGCAAGGTGAAACATCACTGTGGAAAAAATTGACTCATGCTGGCAGTCGAGAAGAGTTACAAAGATAGGCCTATACATGTTTGAATATAATATGTACAATGAGAAAACGGCAGAAAGAATGTACTAATAACGACATTTTGGTATTACATAAAGCACTGGGATGTATGTAAAGATATCAGAACTGAAAACTTATTAACTAGATGTCCAAATAATATCATGGATAGAAGTCCAGGCAATGCATTTGAAAATTCGTATTGGCTAGAGGGCGAACGTTCACTTATGAAACGTGTTGAGGTCCTCTTTGTTGTGTATTTGGACAACACGACCTGGAGTCGCGGTGCCCCATGCATTTAGTTCGCGCACATAAATGCGTCCGTCTTTTGACCAGCAAGAGTCTATCAGTTTGTTTCGCCTCATACCTCGCGCTAAGAACATGATGTGGGCCCTCTTGCGTGTAAGATCCTCTGAGACGAAAACGTTATTGTTCTTTTTCCGTGCATCATATACTCTTTGCCTAGCCCGGTATGAGATAAACTTTGCAATGATGGCACGTGGCTTGCCATCACGTTTCTTGCCAACTCTGTGGGTGCGTCCTATTTCATGCTTTTCCACATTGACACCAAGACTCTTAATATGTTCCAATACTAAATTGTCTGTATCCTCACCTTCTGACTCCGCATCTTTTGACCAGAATCTGAGAGCATTCCTGCGACCATACTGTTGCAGCTCGTCCAAATCATACTCCAGTTGTACAATTCTTTTCTCATTTTCCGTGGCTTTGAAGTCGGATACTTTGACCTCACTCAGTTCAGTTTCTAGCTTAGTTACTTTTTTCTCCAGTTCTTCGATTTTTTTTGATTGGGCGCTTACCTGGGCTTGGACAGCTTCGCCTATGATACGTTTTAGCCACGCTTCTATACGGGGGCTTGTGAGTTTACAGAAAAAGTCATTCATTTCACCATCGTCGACAGTACTTTTAGGCTGAACGCTAACTGATAAAGTATCATCCTTACCAGAAATTTCTGAATCCACGTGTGGCTTGTTAGTAGGAGGAGAATGTCCAGTTGGTGAATCATCTATCCATGGACGTTTCAGACTCTGAGTAGCCCCCACAGGCGTACGTGGGTTCCGAGCAGAACTTGACATTGCAGTATTATCCGTGGCCATGATTGCACTGATTCACTTGTATGTAACAAAGGCCAAGCAAGTTTGAACGGCGGGTTATTCAAACAAAGAGAAACGTCAAGAAATGTCCTTATAAATCACAATCCGCCAAATCCAGCATACCAGAAATCACACACTTTGGCCCTCAAACCTTCATTCCTCCATGTATAGTAAAAATCCAAGAAAAGAAGACATCAAAGATGAATTTTGACGGCAAAAAAGCTCGGGCAACTCGTACGGTCAAGCTACCATGAAAGATCACGTGACTGCAGAGTTGATAGACATGCAGGTTAGTAGATCAAGGAGCGAAAGAATGAAAGAAAGAAAAGAAAGAAAGATAGAAAGAAAGAAAGAAAAAAAGAAAGAGAAAAAAGGAAGAAATATTACGCTCCCTATAATAACAAATTTTCCTTCCTTTATTACTGATTTTTCAAAGATGAATCCATGTAGTTTTGAGCAAAGTTGTTCCAAAACTAAGGTATTCTTATACAAACTTTGATTTGGGAATAGTCCGAGTCAGACATGAAAAAAGGAAATGTTCAACTTTCATTACGCAATGTCATACATGAAAACAGGGACGTGTTCATCTGCAGCAGAAATTAATCAGATTGATAAGCTGAGATTTTGCTCTTCCACCTTAGTCATATTCAGCTCGACAATCCATATTATTAGTCATCTAGAAGTACTATTGGAGAATCCTGTATAAATACATATGTTTAAATCTATGCGGTGAGTTTTCTTAATCATAGCCGCAGAGACGGGCAAAAGATTCCGTTTTTGACATGTCACTAAAATATTCATTTTAACATTTAAAACTACAGATATTTTTACCATGTGCTCCTGAACTAACAACCCGTGTGTTGTTTCTTGGAGTGTTGTTTTCACAAGTAGTTTTTTTAAAGCAACCAGTACCTGTGCTGATCTCATAAACGCTTTCATAGCTTAAGCACCGGGTGATTAATTTTATGCAAACATCGTTAACACAAAGAAAGGCAAAGTACTTAACACGTACTAATGGTTTCAGAAAGCACACTTTGAAGACTCAGGAACCATATCGCTAACACGTTGTTTTCCCATTTTAATTCGGTATTTTTAGGGTAATTGTGTGAAATAAAAAGAATTACTGAAATAATATACATGTACATTGCAAAGATGTGCAACACGCTTAAATGTACAAAGTTGCATCGATATCCGCCCAAGAGACGGGCTCGTATAGGCGTTGCCAGCTCCCCAATGGTACATGTATTTCGAGAAATAAAATACGTTTAAACCAAGAGAAACACACACACACACACACAAATCTAGAGTGTTTGGAGGAGCAAATTGTCTCTTGCACGTGCGCTTGTTTGTTTGTACATGGCCGCCGAACCTCTTGATTACCAAAGGGATGTCTTGAGGCAAGTGTACGTTCCTGATTTGAAGAGAAACTGTTGAAGTATGTGCAAGTAATCGTTATTATCATTATGCCCTTTATTTGACAATAAACGCACTAAAAATGACATTTTCGCTATGTTCGATACGCCCACGAATTTGCCGTTTCCCGTCATTGAAATATCATTGAAACCCGTGCCAAACCAGATGAATGTGGTCTCTCTGTTGCATTCTTATGTTCATTTTGTCCATGGATTATTTCTCACTGAAAGGTATACCTCCGCGTCAAAGAAAATCACACTTCTTAAAGGATGATCGAAACGCACCAGTTAACTTGGAAAAAAAGGAGAAAAAGAAAAGAAAAAAAACTACCCACAAGCGAAAGAAAAAGATGAGAAAGTAGGGATGCATGCAAACAAAAAACACCACAGTGAATTGATGACATTTGTCCTCAAGGACATCCTTAACTATAACTTATTTTTCTCCCTTAAAGACTTAAATTTTCCACATTTTTTTGGAGACCAGATAGTTTCTATACTACACCTTCAGAAACCAAATATATGTTACATTTGTCCGACCATATTAATGAAAAAAAAACTCGCTAAGCAACGAGTGAAACTTATCACGGCGAGCTATCTAATATCAATGCAGCCCGCAGACTGACCTCGTTTTCGGTTGAGCGTCATCATCATCTGCGTAGGATTTAATTAACGATTAAGAATAACGTATACATGTGCATGCGAATATTAAAACGTGTGCGTTTATGTATTAGTATATATATTACCTACCTGTGAAGAGCATCGCAGAGAAAAATATCGAAGGAATCCATGACGTGAGTTTGTGTGTAGTTTCAAAACGGTCTATTATTTCCAGGAAGAATACCCCAAACGATTTCAAACCACCGACGATAATGAAGTACGACAAACTGATAGCTGGAAAAAAAAATAAATCGTACTATACACTGGATCAACTGAAGAAAACACCTATGGAGTCACCTGAGCAGGCACATTTTACTAGTACTGTTGATATATGTTAGACCGTCAAGGTGGCTGTTCCCAGGCACGGCCCGTGGGTCGACCATAGCATGACTGCTGACTTCTCGGAGGTCTCGCTTCTAAGCTTTTTATTTCACACATTCAAATATATAACTTTGGTTGGTATCGATGTACAGATTTTATATATGAAAAAAATGGGCAGTGACGCACACTTCTAGCACAAACGACATTTTCGATGAAGAGTCTGATTTGATTATTTATTGGGACTCGTTAAAAGAATATTGACTTAGAGTCTTGAAATTGCACATATTTGAAGCTCATGTAGCTACCCAGGGCTGGTCCTCTTTTTTTCTTAAAAATCATACTGGTTTTGAAAAAAACTTTGAGTGGGTATTTATTAACACGGAAAAATCCTTTATGTTTGGGGTTCTCAAAAACAAAGGGAAAAAACTAAAATCGCAAAACCAAAAGGGACGTAGCTAATTGACATTCGCATCTTCCAAATCCTTTTTATTTCACGGCGATTAGTTGAATGTTTTTGAGAGACGTTAGTTCAAAATTTGGAAAGTGATAGCAAATGTTGAATCCAAGAAATCCGCGATGAAAGTCCAGTCGCGTCAGTCTGCTGACGTAGCGGGCTTTTACTTCAGCAGTACTCGCTCCCATACAATGAATCCTTGCATGAGCAATAGGCACATTGCTCTACTACTTTGATGTGTTGTCATTAAAAAGTTTCTTTTGAATTTGTCAAATAAAATCCTTGACAATTTTGGTCAAAAAAAATGAACCACGGTTTCCTTCATGTGGTTTCTTACCAGCCCGACAAACAGGTGGGGCGAAGGGGGTGATTTCCATGATCGAATTAACGCCATGGCAACGAAGTTCCAACATGGCGGCCCCCCTTCAACAGCGTACGGTGTGGAGTCTGATTTTTTTTTAGAACCAATGTTGCCACAGGGGCAACCCGCAGAATGGTTGTCATCATATTCTGGTACATACGAACCCATTCATACTGACCGCCAAAATCACTGCCCACCGAAAATACTGATTAGGGTTAGAAGGGATCAATCAAAAATCGGTGCCCAAGCCACCCCCCCCCCTCCCCGCTGTTTTCCTGTTTTAAACACCTTCTGCTGCCCGACGCATGTAATCTACAAATCATTAGATTCGTAACAATCCACTCTCTGCCTAATAATTGAGCTTTTAGACGTATTTTAGCCCACTGGGGCCACTTTATTCCTCGCAAAGCGTCTCGATTCCAAATGAGCCACTCTTCATTGAACGGAAGTGACCCCTGCGCGTAGACTCAAATTTCTCCTTCGTGCTGATTGGCTGCCAGTGAATAAATTTGTATTTTCGTTTACCTACCAGCATTACTTGAATCGCTAAATTGTGTACACATCCGTAATAAAATAATTAAGCAGACGAAAATACAACCAAGTCCGACAAATTAATTATTAGACAGGGATCGAGGAAGTGGATTGTAACGAATCTTTCGGTATATAGATTATATGCGCCAGGGCAGCAGAAGGTGTTGAAAACAGGAAAACATCGGGTGTGGGGGGCACCGATTTTTGTTAGTTCCCTTCTAACCCTAATCAGTATTTTCGGTGGACAGTAATTTTGGCGGTCAGTATGAATGGGTTCGTATCGATCAGAATATGACGACAACCATTCTGCTGGTTGTTCCTGTGATTGTTGCTGCTGACACGGCTGTGACACCGCTCATGTTTCTTGAATCTTGGTGGATCAAAGAGTCATATGGCCTTGTCTGTTGCGATGTCTCAGCTGCAGCATGCACAGTGTGTTGGGAACTTTACGATTGATTGATTGATTTTATTCAGGTTCATATAATTACATTGGACTGTGATACATACAATTAGTGTTTAAAAGAACCTAGGATGGCACCAGAAAGTTTTAACAACTTATTTCCATGGTGGTCCTAAGCAAACATTTGAATGGGAAGCACCCCGCCAACTGTTTTTGCTTGTGCCAGGAAGGCATATCACAGGGGCTTGTTTCGTGAGAACAAACACCGAGCGGAGCGGGGTGTTTGGGCCCCAGTCTGTGTTTAGGGTAAGAAGGGAGGCAACTAATATAAAAGCGAGTGTCAGCGAGCTCTTACCATAAACACTGGTGAATACAGGACATAACAGAATGGTAAATTATCCAATCAAAGACTACTCACAATCTAGTCAATATTTCCGCAGTTTTACTTTAATACACCAAAGTCTCAAACTTACCAGGCTTTATAGAAATTATGTTAATAATCCCTATCTGTTACGAAAACGTTTTCGACACAGTGTAATAAATGATAACGATTCACCAACTCGCATCGTTGACACCTTGATGGTACCTGGGCCTGTCAAACATGATTCTGGGGCTGGAAATGGGTTTCTGCGTTATACAAAAACTTCACAGGTGTGAGGGAAACCTTAATAAACATCGCAATGTATGTTACATTTGTTGCGCATAGTGCATGATATCTTAATTAACATCTGCAGGCACCATTAAGCAGGTCGCTTCTGGAAGCCTTCCAGGTCGCAATTCACACTGTGTCCCTTAGAGGCCCCTAGCGGCCATGTTGCCAATGAACGCTAAGATTTGGTGTTGTCGCACGAGATTCTAACAATCACTCTTCTTACCCACTACCTCTCTGCCACAGTTTCCGACACTATTTCAATAGGGGTATAGAGAGCTTGAGCACAGTACTTAAATTTGTGGAACAGGGTCTAACAAAAAGAAGGGCTATACGACAGATGGGTTCGTTCAGCTGCTAAAGGTACTACGACCTTGCCCCTCTAGACTGGCGTAGTATATGGTCGCTAGAAGGACCCAGCAACCCAGTGCTACTGTATGCCTGATCCACCGACGTTGTTATCGATACTTTGTAATGCTGACGCTCGCATCATAGGCTATGCCTAAAACATATACGCAGCAGAGGTTATCGCAGTTCAAGGTCTCTACAGAGTTTAATATCACACTCACCTCCAAACTTGGTAAATCTGTGCAAAAAAATTTTTTTCTGCTGATCGATAATATAAAACTACATATATATTGGATCCTCATGCAATAAAGCACTTGAATTGTATCAAGAATCCAAAGTCGCATTTTGCCATCCACAACAATAGTGCCTTTCCGTGGCAGAGATCCGTTGTTGAAGTTTGTGATTCCACTTTGTCTACACGTGCAACTTAACCGATCCGTGTCCCATGCACACTTTTGACGTTCGAGTATACAAAACTTTTCTCTGAATCTTCTGAACACATATATTAGCGACCGCAAGCGAGCTCTTATGGTTACGTGAGATTTAAACGAGATCTGTATAGTGATGACATCGAATTTGTTATGCCAAGATGGCGGCTTATGGGGTGATAATATGGAAACTACTCTGGCTGTCTGGATAAACGACAAATAATTGTCAATCGCTAAAAACTACAATAATGTGCGTGCCTGTATTCTTTAAATCCATTCTTCTAACTAATAGGAATCTTTGTCCTTGACCACTGGTTACCAGTGCCGTGGACTGAACTTCGGAGTTCCGAAAGCAAAGCGGTTGCCACATTTTGACTGGCCGTCAGGTGGCGCACAATAGAATAAAGATCCACAGGACCAGCCAATCGGTGTCACGCAATTGAATTGGCCACACCTCCAATATCAACATAACACAACAAACAAAATGATGGATCATCGACCCACATTCACCACTACGCACGATTTCTAAGTTACTTGCAAATACAGAACTTACTGCATTTAAAAAGTCAACTCTGTACTATATTTGTGTTTTCTGAACTAAATTACTTTGTTAGGAAAAATTCAGAGGAACCTAGGCCTAGGACGTGTCCCTGCCTGGAAGTCTAGAGGAACGACTGCCTGGTCAGGCTGGGGTTTCCCAGCGAGTGTCACTGCAGACAATAGACGAAAAAAAATTCGTAAGTTCATGTTTCTGCACTTAGGTCTAAAGACCTCTATGTGCAGCTCGCCATTTAAGTATTTAAATATTACTTTACATGCAATTAAATCCTTTATAAAAACGATAATGTCAATAAGACTGTCTTTATCTTATTTTTCATCCAAACACACTATTGTATTTCTAGCTCTTCCAAAGTTGTGTGGTCAGACTCAAAAAAGAGTGAGTTGATTTACGGAGATGTTACGGTGCTATTAATAGCCTGTCTCTTTGCTCAGATTCGTTGATAATTAATACTGAAAATCGGTGTATCTCTTGACAGGCGTCATTATTTATAGGGGAGGGGTGTCTGGGGTGTTCATTATGATTATAAGGAAAAGGAAATCGATGTTTAAAGTTAAACTTGTTAAGTTTCGATTTACAAAGTTACCAAATAACATTCACGATCACAATATTCCAAACTAACGCTTACAATAATTAACTGTGGTGGCACTTCACACTTTTCGTGTCATATAAGAATATCGCTTGAGTATAAAGTCATTAGAATTTTTTTTAAGCTCGGTCCGTCCGCTATCTTGAGTATGGTTCAGTTGTGTGGGACGGTTGCTCTTTACAGGAGTCCCAACAGCTTGGAAATGTTCAGCTTTCTGCAGGGAGAGTAATAACAGGGGCAACAAGGGGCACCATAATTTTATTTATGAGGAAAAGGTTTTGAAAAGCTATCAGAGAGAAGAAAAACAAATAAATTGATCCTATTCTACAATATATAATGCACGGTCTGCACCCTATTCAAAAGTCCTTGCCATATTTGGAACACTGCTACCCTCTGGTGGCAGAAACCAGACTGGGGCTGGGGTGGAAACCAAATCAAGTCCCTATCACTTACATTTTAAATTTGCTTACTTTTCTAGCTCATATCTATCATTTAAAACACGTTTGAACACACCCATTGTATTATCCTGTCAGGACAACTTTATGACTACAACATTGAGAAAAACATGTCTTCAGTGTTTGATCCATTGCTGCAAAAGTTGCTGTGATGTAGTCTCTTAATATGATATAAGTTTTCAAGGCAACATGTTTTATACTATCTTATTACAAAACATAATCTTTGCAATTCATATTTTAGAACCAGTCATTCATTTGGATGTGTAATTTGTATCACCTGGGACATCCAAACCAGTGTAATTTGTACCACCTGGGACATCCAAAGAAAGAAAGAAAGAAAGAAAGAAAGAAAGAAAGAAAGAAAGAAAGAAAGAAAGAAAGAAAGAAAGAAAGAAAGAAAGAAAGAAAAGGCAACAGGCCTATATTGTAAAAAATTAAAAAGAAACAAACAAACACAGAAGTGTTACCCAGAACAATCATCCACGCCCATCCACGGTCATGTGGAATGTCGTAAATTTCAGTGGGAGACATATCCATGTACGTTTCTTCTTCTGGTCTCGAGTTTTCGAGGCCCGGTGATTCCTTCCTGGTGGCAGCTGGTGTATCGGTGAAGCTTGACTTCCAGAGGTGGTCCCTGCTAAAAAAAAAAAATCGTGTACACGGGTATAGCTACATATCTATAGTTATATATGCAAATGCCAATGCTTACAATTGAATATAAATTGTCCAGATACCATGTGTGAAATTAGTCTACACATTCCATCACAAAACCATTGAAAGATCGTACCTCCGGGAAAGACGGGTTCCGTGCATTTTTGTACACATGAAATATTTTACAAAATATGACATCCTTTGACAAAGGAAGCTTATTGTTCATGTCATATGCCAGATAATATGATACGGTTCCAGCGTGGGGGCATCATAAAAGCATTGCAATGCCCTCTTCATAAACAAAGTAACAAAAATGATAAGTTAGGAGGATTATGAACACATATTTTTAGTTTGGGTCTCATGGGAATCAAAAGACATTCTTTTTTCCGGAAGTATAGATCACCAAATTTATTTATTTATTTATTTATTTATTTATTTATTTATTTATTTATTTATTTATTTATTTATTTATTTATTTATTTATTTATTTATTTATTTATTTATTTATTTATTTATTTATTTATTTATTTATTTATTTATTTATTTATTTATTTATTTATTTATTTATTTATTTATTTATTTATTTATTTATTTATTTATTTATTTATTTATTTATTTATCACCTTGATACCATATCGCAACGAAGAATAAAAGTACAGCTTGGGGATACAAAGGAGGGAGTAAAGTGTAATTAAAGTGAACCATTACTTGACTCCCTTCTTTGTCAGTGCCTCCAAGCTTTTCCAGCAAAAGGCGAGGATCATTATGAACATGACAGACTAAAAAGGTGCAGCACCCCCTTAGTTACATGGTACTTAATCTTAAAACATATAACGGCATTCTTACAAGTACGCCTGTGTCATCACTAGCTGCATCAATATACACATCCATATCTGCATCAACATAAATATCTATATGAACAACAACCTCCACATCTAAATCACCGTCTATATCAGTATCTCTCATTTCTTTTCTCTGAAATTGTTGTCAACTTAAAGTAGGTGATTGTACTTGATTATTCTTATTGTTTTACTGGGGTTTCATTGTCTTGCATTTTGTTGGTTTAAATATATTTTATCACAATTCACTTCAACTTCCATATACAACGTGATATAGCAATTGGGAAAAGGACAGTGCCTTATGTTAATCCCTCTTACAGAGTAGGAGGTATCATGAAGACAAGACAATACATGACATACATTTGATGCATGAACAGCCAAGGATGAACAAAGAACAACAAAGTACAAACTGAATAGCCGTACAAAACCATTTGTCAGGAAAAGAAAGCATACTTTGATACAATTGTGTGAGGTTTTGAACATGCCACAGTGTACAATGGGTACGAGAAAAAATAATGCCATACATCTTCGCAAACTACTCCGCACTTAAACCTAGGACTCATTTTGACACAAGTTTTAAAAAGGTGTGATTTCAGCTGACTGTGTAGGCGGGTGTGTAAAATTGAGGCATATCTGTTTCCAAAATTGTATAGTTCCGAAAACGGATTCGATCGAGAAGAATCTTTAAGTATTTTGGATTTAAAAACTGATAGTGATGGTGAATTTCGGACATTCAGAGGTAGCACATTCCAAAGGCGTACTGTTGATGGAAAGAATGAATTACAAAGATCAGCTCAGGCTCGAAAATGAGGCAAGTCAAATTTTGACAATTATTGTAAGTAGACATGTTAGGGTTGACAATGTTTGGAATTACAGATTGCAGGTAATTTGGAACTAATTTATTAACGATCTTTTACATCAGAATTGACATGTTCTCTAAGAAATGTTGCTGTCTGCCATAACTATTGTGGCTGCAGTCAACTGAACTCCTTCACGCTTTTCGGCATCTGCAGACATCCCAGACGTCACCTCCGCACTCCAAAATGGGTCTGATAAAGGAACAATAAATGGTTTCTACAGTTTCGCGGTCATGACGAAATTGTAGACTTTTCCTGATGATCAGTAATTTCAATGTTTTAGCAACAATGTCTCTTACGTGGTCGGTCCACCGCAATTGTGATGCCAAGGTGTTTGTGGCTATTGACTTTCTGTAAAGAGTGAGCTTGGAATTTAAGAGGAGGGTGAACTGGAGGGAGAGTCTTGCGTGAAATTATCACACTGTCAGTTTTCAGGGCGTTAAATGTAATGAGCCAGTTGTTTGCCCATTCATTAATAGCGGAGGAGAGATCGTCATTTTGGACTTCACAAACAGTCACAGGATTGCCAATTGTTACGTAGAGGGACGTATCATCAGCAAATAGCTTGATGTTACATTGGACAAGGTCAATTTTATAAATTGCACCAATGACACTACACATATTCTGAATAGCAATTGAAGCAAATTGAAAGGTACTGTGCTCACATATATACAGGATAATATGACCAACTCAACTTAAAACTTTATCTCCCCAAAAACAAGAAGAGCAGAGGAAAGGCATCCTGTACCCAAACTCCAGTCCAGTTGTGCAACAACCTTGAATTGTTATGTTTAATGGTAATCTACATTAGTCAGATGTGCTCTTTTCATGTAACAGTTAGCGATAACAAATAAAAAAGTGAGTCATTCTTCGAACAGCAAAGTTTTCAAATGTTGTATGAATTAGAGTTATAAAGTTATATGTGCTTTGCACCAAGCTATCCATAGAAATCAAAATCGCACGAGCATGTGTTTTTTCGTGAGATGGTTACAATCGAAGAAAAGTAGATCACAGACACTATTGCCCATATTGATATTGTAAGTTAGTGTCCGTTCACTATATTTGAGATTGTGCATCCTTGATAACGTGAGAGTTGATAAAATAACCTTTTTTACATGCGCCAAGCATTAACCTATTCACACACGTGTGCGGAGACCTGTCATTCGTACATTCTTTTAGCCGACACTACTGAATTTGGAGATAACAATCCTTGTCATAGTCGCTATCCCAAGCATACCCTTTATTTTACTAAATAAATTGCGTCTTAATTTAGACTACCCAAAGAATTGAACATGATGCAAATTTGTTGATAATGGTGCAAGTTATGGGCAAAAGATGTAAGTGGACCATGACACCCTAAAATGCAGGTAAAGGTCATACTTTGATAATGTACAATAAATTGTCTTAAGATCATTGGCAAACCACAGTTATGACCCCAAAATATTGAGAGAAATGAAAAGCTTGTGACCTTGTATTAGATTATCAACTGCACAACTTTAGCACACAAACGTATCTGTGGTAGAATCACAACTGCTGGGTTATGTTAGTCTCGGATTCCATGCCCACCAACTTTTCGAGGCCATTAAATGCACCTTTTGGAGACAGCCATATGATCTTGATCGTCAAACTTTGGGGGAGGGTGTGTCGACAGGGATGGGGGTGATGTAAAAGTACTATGCAGTGGTCCTGGCCCCCAAAGAGGCCCTGACCTCAAAGATGTTAGCCCCTCATCTCTACCACACAGGTGTCTAAAAATAGGTCAGTGGAATTATACCTTCACAAGTGTCTGAAAATAGGTAGCTCTACAGGGAATAAAATAATGTCCAAACTGGTTAAAACTATAAAGTCACGTTTATACAGATGTGAGGTCGGGAATGATCCAGGAGGAGCCAGTGATAAGTAATTGAGATCAATAAAATGTCCAGGAAGTGGGATTTCAATAAATAGAGACAAGTACTTTCTCGTGTTATACCGGTATGGTTTTTTTTTTTTATTTGCTTTGAGTGATAAGAGGATTACACTGGAACCAAATTCTATTGACAAAGACAGTATGCATGGATGGACACAGCCACTTAATTACTTTCAGATGTTTTGGACGTTTGAAAAAAATAGCAGTTTTATCTAGTTTTGCTATGGAAGATTCTAGAAAAAAAAAGTTTAAACTTGTAAAGTGTGCATTAGTCGGACCCTAAAAGACTATAAGTAGGGTGGCTTCATTTCACTTTCCATCATACAACTCCTGAAGCCACAAGTGACAGATCTTTTAGAAGCTGTACAACCGCAGAAACCAACATGGTGAGTACCTTATTTTGACTGTTTTAATTATCTATGGGTGTCGTAGGTTCTGGAATAAGGTCTTTTCAATATAGCTCAGCTTGTAGGCCTAGACCTATAGATATATAATGTATTGTCAAACGCATGCATATATTATGTGTTCAATCAAGGATATGTCCTATTTACATATGCAACAGTTACGATGTCTTCCTCGTAAAATAATACACAAAACTATTATGTCTTTTTCTAAAACAGGACCTATTTTGATGTCATTGTATTAATCATGACCATGAACTTCAAGTTACAAAATGATCCTGCTGGTAAATGTTTTTTCTCGCACATGTTAAGATCGAGAGATATGTTTACATATTGGTGACCTAGCTTGTTCCGTGACCCCATTAGCGTTACACACATGGAACCGCAAGAAGCCAGACAAAATCACATCTATGTGTAAAATACAACCCAAAATGTCATGCTGTAACAGTATTGGTTCAAAAACAAGACCAGCCTTTTGCCTTCTATGATAAATCTGTACTAAACTCACTATGGAATCAGTTACTGACACTTCAAAATTCTGTGATTGAAGATCCAATTATATACAGTTTACTGCCACAGGTAAAAAATTAACTTACTTTGGTATGTGCATCGGGAATTGACTGAAATATGCATGTATTAATTCCATCTTTTCAGCGAAAGCTATCCATCATCATCTCTACTCAATTAGCATGAAATTATGACAATCAGTGCCTTTTAAAATCTAAAAAACAGAATTTTAAGTTCAAAATTGTGCTTATGTCCGCCATAACAAAAGTTCAGGATTCTTTTGTAAGGTGCTGCGCTGTATGGGGCAATTTGGCTTGCTGTCCCATGATAAAAATAAAGAGGACTGTGAAAGAAATAACATGGCCACTTCCAGGTGTTGGCTGTTGCATTCGCTGCATGAGGTAAATTGCCTTATATGTTTGAGTGAGTTAACTCAACATAACTTTGGTGCTGAAACCCGGGAAAAGACTACGTCGCACAAGTGTGCTGATACAGAGGTCCTGTGTGGTGGTGGTAGCTCCATGTGTCACTGTGCAGTGGGCCTTTATTTACCATGTGCAAGTTGGTGCATTGACATTGTGGCTTGTGCTGGTGGTGTGTAAGTTATTCGTAAGTAACAAAGAGCCACCAAGCCAATGAATGCCCGTTTTATGACTTTTTGAGGTGATACTGCACTCTGTGACATTTCAGGTACTATGGCTGAATAAAGGTCCGTGCAGTGGCCACAGAATCTTTGGATTGGGCCAGCAAAGGTTTGGAGGACCTTTCTAGAGAACAACGAGATGCAGATTTGCACACCCTGAATGATGCAATGAAAGAATTCGATAATTGTTTAAAAGCATCGGATGAAGCCCAATCTGCCGCGGAGCTTGTATTTGAAGAGACAGCATTGGAAACTGATATAGAAGAAGCTCACAATTATCTAGAAATTGTTCGTGCTTCAGTTGTAACTGATGGTAAACTGATATAAAACACTGGTGTGAAGTGTTGATAGTCAGTCCCAGGCCACTGAGGATAAAAGCACATCTGTGGAGGTCAAACTTTCCAATTACAGTTACCAACCTTGAGTGGTGACGTCACTGAGTGGACTCCCTTTTGGGAACAATTTGAAGTTGTTGAACATAAAATTCAGTGGCCACATGTGACTAAGTTTACATGTTTACATTCATTGATGAGAGGGGAGGCCAAGCATGTGGTGCAAGGTTTTTCAATGACAGGGGTCCGTCACCAAGCTGCTGTTGAATTATTGCAACAAGGATTGGGCCAAAAGGAGAGAGTTATTTTCTTGCATGTGCAGCAGCTTCCTAATTTGATGGTACCCAAACAACAAAAGGTGGGAATTCTATGATATTGTCCAAACATATGTAAGCACCCTGGGCAATTTAGGTCTCTATCTTCTGTAACCAGCACAGTGTCATCTTGCCCGCCCCCCCCCCCCCACTGTCCAGACTGCTACCTGACATTAGATTTGAATGGGCATGTGAGGGGGAGTCCCATGAAAGCAATTTGGAATTTTTATTGAAATTCTTTAAAGTAAGATAGAGCACAAGCAGTGATCTCAGACCTTTACAAAGGATTCTACAAATGTGGCCACATCTACAGACAAATCGTCGAACTTTGCACCCCAATCACAAGAGTCATTGCCTAATGCAATTGCATTACTGTCAAAAAGAGACTTTGGGTACACTATGTGGGCAAAAGAGTCACACTATTGAGAAGTGCTACAATATTACATGTATTCCTGCGTGTGACAGGAAAGATGTGTTGCATACTGTCAATGCATGCTTTCAGTGACTCAGTACCCAGAAAGGTCATGCCTACCAGAGATGTTCTGCCTGTTGATGCAAGTTTAATGGATAGCATCATGCTATTTTGTGCGATGCCGATCAGGATCCACCTAAAGAGCCAAAAATGACACTTATAAATCATTTAGTGGCAATGGTGGCACTAATACACTCTCAGTCACTGCACTGCAGTGTACCTGTGTCTGATGTACATGTGTGTAATATAAATTCACTTTCAGTGAAAACTATTCATACTTTTGGAGACTGCTTGAGTTTCCATACAAGGTAAATGTGGGGTCACAGAAGCTGTACTGTTGTTTAACACTGGATCAGACAAAACCTATCTAAGCAAGTCATTGGTAAGCAAAAGAGAGCCCCAGTAGGTTGGTTGACAAAGTCTTGCATATGCAGCCTTTGGCAGTGACAAAATGAGCAAATTGCAAGCATGAAATAAGTTCAAAACATTACTTTGCAGGGCCCCCAGGGAAATGCTGCAAATATTGTTCCACTGAAATCCCTATTATTTGCCCCCCCCCCCCCATGTTTCATCATAGTGTCCTAAATGTCGCTTTGTAATCCTTGGGAAATGATATGAAGTTTTGGTGATGTTGTTAACGGCCAATAGTTAAGGTTGGCCCCTTATATGGTCTGGACTATTAATTGAAAGTCATGACTACTGACAAAGTATGTCTCCCAGATGGGTTGGTTGCAGAGTGATCCATTTTTGGCTGAATTTTTTACAGGCTCTATGTCCATTTCAATGGCTGTTGTGTCTCCTGATCGTAGTGTTTCCCACCAGTTGATGTGCTTGAATATTTCAGAGCTCTGCCTGCGGTCTTTCTATGATCTGAAGCCCATTGGTGTTATCCCCGATGCACCATCTACTGCTGTAAAATACCCAGTGTTAAAACACTTTTCAAAAATATGAAGCTTATCGCAAATAACTATCAGGTCACATTGCCTTGGCATTCAGAAGATGTTAGCAAACATTTAGTGGATAATAAGAAACATGCTGAGGTAAGGCTTCTTCAGTTAAGTAAGAAATTGTACATGGATCCTGACATAGGTCCTTGTACATTTCTCTAGATGGAAGGTGGCTGTCACTGGTGATATTTCTAAGCGTTTCTTCAAATAGAAGTAAGACGCAAGGATCACAGATTTCTGTGTAATCATGGTGATGAGGTGCAGGTCATGAGATTCACTAGGGTCCCATTTGAGAGTTGTAGCTCGCCATTTCTTTTGAATGCAGCTATCAAACATCATCTGACGTCCTTCCTTTATCCAGAGCAGTGCTTGAGTTTTCAGCCAACTGGTACATAGATGATTTTCTGACAGATGCAGATTTGGATGTTGAGGCATTTGTTCTGATTGTGAATGCTTCATACATAATGTCCGCAGCTAGCATGACTTTGACACAGTGGCTTCCAGCAGTGCAGCACTTGTTGAGTTACTGCCATGTGCTATCTGAGATAAATTGGTCCCATTGATTTTGTTAAGGTTTTAGGTTTAAGGTGGTTAGCTTCTTGAGACTGCTTTACCTTTGATGGTGTGGAGGTTTTAGAGGGGTGGTGTGTGACAAAATAAGCTGCATCGAGGTTTATGGTTTGTATGTTCCACCATCTCAGATTTTTCACTCCGTCATGTTGCCCAAACGTATGTTTCAAGAGCTATGGTGGTTCAGAGTGGAATGGGATACATCTGTTCCAGAAGATATCCAGTCTAAGTTTACCAGCTGGCGGCTGGGTGGTTTAAGTAAGATTCATGGTTGTGAGATTCCCCAAAGTTACACAGGTCACACATGATCCAAGAACCATGAACTACAAGCATTTAGTGATGCTTCCGATGCTAGTTATGGAGCTTGTGTGTATCTAAAGACGCCGTCAGGTATAAGCTACTAGACGAGTAAAGAGACTATAAGAGAGTTGGATGCTAGATGCTAGGATTCCATGGCAGTCGTCCTTAGCAGTTGCCAAGGCCCATGTAGCCTCAGTCAACAGGGTAACACTTCTGTGTTTGGAGATCTTGGGTGCTCTCCTTTGAGCTCATTTGGTTGTGTTTGGTACACAGACACTTCAACTGCCTATTGAGGTCCCCTTCCAGTGTTGTATAGATTCCACTGTAGCGCTAGCTTGCATACAGGGAAATGCTTGTCGCTGAAAGTCACTTGTCTGCTTTGTGAACACATTGTCCTATAGTTGAGAATTCAACAGATTTGATGACCCAAGGACTTTGAGCTGATGAGCTGATGCTTTATGACCTGTGGTCAAAGGTCCTCCATTTCTGCACAATAATGATATCTGTAATTACACTTTTCAAGTGCCAGTCAAGTCTTGGTCTGTGCTGGATACGGTTCAATACCAAGCTGTTGGCAAGGGCCAAAAAACAAATTGTGATACTATGATACAAGGTGGAGCTGTAGTGTTGCATGAACATTAAAAGCACAATGTGTGTTTGATGTCTGTCCATGGGGTAGTTTCGTGAAAGCAATTAGAGTTGTTAGCTGGGTGCTAATATTTGTGCCGTGTTTGAGATGGACTGAAGCAAAGGCCAATGATTTGTCTTACCGTGCTGCTAAACTCATGTTGATCAAATGTGTTCAACAGTCAGCATATGAGACTGAATATGAGGCCTCGAGAAGGAAACAACCAGTGTCTAAGTCCTTTTCACTTCACTAATTGAACCCCTTTGTTGATAGTGAGGGTTTGCTGAGAGTTCAGGGGAGGCTTCAGCTGGCTGATCTGGTCTTTTAGGAGAAACATCCCATTATCTTACCAAAGGGTCACTTAATATTGCTAATGGTACATTGTCGGCACAGTTTACTTAACTCTTTCACCACTGCATTTCTACCAGGTTAACCTCTGAATGCTAATTTTTTTCAACTACTTTCACTAAGTTGATACAACATTTTGTTACCAAAAAAATGTCCATGGTATTTATCTGAACCTGAGAGCATCAGCAAAATATGGTGTGAGTTTGTTTTTTTTTAGATCTTTATGCCAATCTTATCAATTTATACAGGCAAACTGCACGTTACAAATGCTTTCCTCTTATGCAAACCAACAGAATGTTATAAAAACCACTTACGTACATCATGCACTTTTTAGTAAGGTCAGTTTCTGGGTGAGAAGTCAGAAGTTCATTTTAAAGATCAGCATACTTTGGCAGTCATCTTGGAATTTGACTACAGTTGCATCCTATGGCCTGCAGTCAATTCGACTACAGTCACTTCCCGCAATAAAAGCATTAAACATGGTGGTGTTGGCACCATGCTGACCTCTTTGCCTACTAATTATTAGATTGTTGGTACACGGCACATAGCCAAAAGGGTAAACTGCAAGTATTTATCCTGTCAGGCTCTTGATGCTCGTTCAAGGTCTCAAACGATGGCTTCCTTACCAGAACTTCACATGAAATGACCATGGAGGGCCTCAGTATTTTAACGACTTTGTTGGGAAGAAATTTTACATTCTTCTTTTGATATGTGCAGTTGTTAGGGCTGTACTTTTATAGTTGGTTGTTTCTTGTCCAGAGAGGCTACAGTTATGGCCCTGCTTCGCTTCATTGTTTGATGAGGCATGCCTTCTGTTCTGATGTATGATAATGCTACTGGCTTTTGGGCAACAAAAAATAGATGCAAAGGGCTTATGAGGCTATTGGTCCAGACCCGCAGTTTATTGTCCCTCGTTCTCCATGGTGGGGAGGTTGGTGGGAGTAACTAATTGCATCTGTAAAATTTGCATTGAAAAGATCACTTGGATGTAAATCGCTTACCCATGTTGAATTGGAAACTGTAATGCACAAAGTTAAAGCATGCATAAATTCTTGTCCGCTGACTTTTGTTGGCAATGAAATTGATTCTAGGTCTCCTTTAACAGCTTCTCACTTTTTGATTGGTAGGTCCTCAGAGTTAATTTCTGGTGGCTTTGGTGTGGTTTCTGATGAACAAGTCTATGGTTCAGATGATTTCACTGAACGTTAAAGGCTGAGAAGTGAGTTGCTAGATTGATTCTGGTCCTGGTGGTCAACAGAATATATCTGTAATTGCAAGGGTTCAACTGCTAGCAAGAGTGGTGTTCATGTAGGGTTCTAGTGTTGGTGAGGAATGAAGCAACAAACAAATTGGGGTGGCCTTTGGCTGTTGTGCAGAAGGTTTTTCTTGATACAAATGGTGAGGTACAAACAGTTCAAGTCAAAACTGCCAAGGGTTTGTACACAAGATCCATACAGATGGTTCATGCTCCGGAAATAATGCCTTGCTCTTTTTACTCCACACAGCCTCCTAGCAGAGTCAAAAATTATCAAGCTATTGAATTTACAAATGCTGGACACACTCATTCAACCTCAGGTGCACTGCAACCTTGACATTCAAATGAGTTTAACATGTTTTACTGGTCGAAACACTATGAATAGTGACTTGGGTGTTGTTACCAGACATGGTCGCCAAATTAAAATGCCTACCAGAATGGGCTTGTAAGTTTAAATGTATCTGAAACACATGTGGACACTTTTTACTGACATTCATGTTATAATGTGAGATTATTTCGTTGGGACTGTATTATTAAGGCTAAACTACTCTGAATACTTGTGCAATTCGATACATGTAAGGATCTCAGAACATGAACATTCTTATTTGAAATCTTATTAAAATGGACGATGAACATTATCGTACTCTAAGTCGAATGTTGAAGTATCTTGTTACCCCAGGGTAGGGAGAATGTTCAGGACTCATTGGGACAATTTGGCTTGCTGTCCAATGTTGAAAAATGTAAAAAAAGAAAAAAAATGTGTTGGCTGTTGCATTCGTTGCATGTGGCAAACTGACTTATATGTCTGAGTGGGTTAACTCAACAACAGTCAACTTATAAATCAAGCAAGGGTACGTTTTAAAAGTTGTGAAATACACATAGGGCATT
Source organism: Hermodice carunculata (assembly GCA_964020975.1). NCBI lineage: Eukaryota > Metazoa > Annelida > Polychaeta > Eunicida > Amphinomidae > Hermodice > Hermodice carunculata. Next base: position 27,467,825 of record OZ026630.1, read on the forward strand.
TCATAAATAATAAACATGCTAATATAAGTACCATGGTGAAGTTATCCAATATTAGTTGCTAAATCATAGCAATAACTGGTCAAACATAAAACATTACACATATTTCGTTATGCATGTACATATTTTTCTAACAAAATAACTGAACTTAAGCCTACAGCAGTATAATATACACCAAAATAATGAAATAAAGATAAAGATATGATATATTGTAAAAAAAAAACTCAAAATAAATTTTTAGAAAGTAAAAATAATGACAAAGTACAAAATAAAACAAATAATAAAATATATGAAATAAATGATAACAAAAAGCATGCCCAATGAATATTCAAACTGAAATAAGATAAATGCTATTTTTAAAGTTAAAACTACGCAGAATAAGATAACATGAGGTAAGTAAAATACAACAAAACAAACAAATCTAAATGAATTAAAAATTAGAGATAACCAGACTTGTTAATTAAGCATTCAATAGAATAAGATAAATAAACAAATGATAATAACAGGTGAAACATCAAATTTAAATTCAAAATCAGATCACCAGAAATTTGAAAAAGGGTATCATTAAAAAGAACAAAATAAATAAAATAAAATAAATACAAAGAAAAAGAAATAATGACAAAATTGTGTTTAATTTCATTAAATGTCACTTTACACCGTACAGTCAGCAAATAAAAATTATGAAAATATCATTTATATGTATCTGTTTTCCTGACAACAAAGGTCTGTGTGGGTCTTATGTGGGTCTGTAGGTCTTGTGTTGGTCTTACTGGGTCTTTTGTGTGGATCTCTGTGGAACTTATGTGGGTCTGTGTTGGTCTGTTGTGCGTCTCTGTGGGTATGGGTGGGCTGCGCCCAAAGATATAAGTAGAAGTGAGTAAGCACTCAGAAGATTATAGTCAAGAAGATGGGAAGAAACAGAAAGCAATTGTCTTATTTGTGCAAAATTACATCAACTTTATTTGTCCAGCCACTTGAGAGATGTACACAGTCTGGATCGTCAGCAGTGACAAAAATTGCTGACGAAAGTTGCAACCAGTTTTATCCACTTAGGAGAAACTTCAAGTCACCCTTTGGAGGTGGAGAGACACTCTCTGGACGCCACAGGCCACTCTTGTAATGGTCACGGACCATGTGAGGACCCGTCATCACATTTCACTTTAAAACACCCATTTATGATGATTTTGGCAGCCCCTACTGATTTAACAAGACGGTATACCTGAACCAACTTTCACAGAGAGCAGATCAGACCATTGAACCATCACCGGAGAGAATTATTATCTGTTACTCACACTGGCAACCCCCGCATAATGAGATGCAAAACAATATTCCAATCATTGAATTCACTAGAGGTACTTGGAACAAGCTCGTGTTCTAGAACCAAACCCAAAACACAAGAAACTGGATTATATTTGATGATCTGATGAGCCATATTAACAACTATAAAAGAATATCACAGATTTATTTGCAAACGTAAGCCGCCAGAATAATTTGAGTGTTATAGTGCTCATGCAAAATTTCTATGAGCCATGCACCATGACCATGGGCAGACATTGTCAGTATTTAAAGTTTATGCACCGCCTATGGATTTACCAAACATCAAGACTATGAGTCAGTGCATGTTCTCAGACAAAGCAAATAAAAGTGTATGGTGGACATGTACAAGAAGCCACCTCATAACCATATGGATTCTTGGTGACTGAGAACAAATACTACTTCACACAAATCTAAGCCTTCTAAATTATCAGTTCAAATCCCTTTTGCCAATATCTGATGATTCAGCAAGTGAAAATTCGGACGACAACGTGAGAGAAAAAAATACAACTTGTCATAAGGAATGACATGCTGCTGTATTATAATAGTTTGGTGTAGTATTTTACGAGGAAGACATCGAAACTTTGCATATCTAAATAGGACATCTCCTTGATCACTTAATATATCCGTGAGTTTGACAATGCATTATATATCTATAGGTCTAGGCCTACAAGCTAAGCTATATTGAAAAGACCTTATTCCAAAGCCTACTACACCCATGGATAATTAAAACAGTCAAAATACGGCACTCACCATGTAATTCACTGTTGGTTCCTACAGTGTGTCAACTTGCCAGTGTGTCAATTGTGGCTTCAGGAATTGTAAGATGAAAAATTAAATGAAACCACCCTATTTATAGTCTTTTAGGGTCCCACTTTTGTACGTGTTCCTTCTTAAAATTGTACAAGTTTAATGTTGATTTTTTTCCAGAAATTGCAATAGTAAAACCAGATAAGACTGCTATTTTTCTAGAAAGGTCCAAAACACTTGCAAGTGATTAAGTGGCTGTGCATAATCTCTTTGTCAATAGAGTGTGGTGCCAGTATAACCCTGACACAAAGCAAATAAAAAGATAACATAACATGAGAAAGTACTTGTTTTTATTTATTCACTGAAATCCCACTTCCAATACAATTGATTGATCCCTACTTATCACTGGCTTCCCATGGATCATTCCAGACTGCACACCTGTATAAACATGACTTTCCAGTTTTAAGCAGTTTGGATATTATCTCTCCCCTGTAGGGCCATCTATTTTATACATCTGTGGGTGTATAATTCACCTAATGTATGTTAGACACCTGTGACCATAATTACAAAGAATTTCATCTGATCCTAACTTTAATCTCGAAATTATAATCAGTGGTTTGGGCTCTAAACTATTCTTGCCCGAATGTTTGATCAAAACTTCGAAGATCAGCCAATCTATGCTCTTGGCCACAATGTGAACTTGGGGATTTACAGGTTCTTTTTATCAAATCAATCTTAGTTTGATCCAGTATTCAATCTTTTGATCCAGAATTAAAATCTGAATTAAGAAAGTTTGCCTGACAACAAATGTGTCTCGTTGTTTACAAAATAGAACTGGACACACAAGTTGTAACGGAATGATCTGTATCTACTATACATTTGAAGCCATTGAAAATTTGACATCTGATTAGCATAAATAATACTTCTGTTACATATTCGTTACACGTGTACAGACCAATATCATAATCACTGAGGTAATAATGGCATATCTTTTATACCTTTAGGGTATAAAGTTTAAAAAAATTAAAATTGACATAATCCAAAATCCCACATTTCTATGTCTGATGTTTAGCAGATGCGCAATGATCAATAACATATGTGGAAGCTGAAATGATATTTCTGTCTAGCATATTTTAAGAATGCTAAAGGTGTAGACTTTGAAATTCTCTAATGCTCTTGATCAGCAAAAAATAAAATATTCCAATTTTTACCCTAGCTCCATTAGATGCTCTTTTTATTTTTGCAGATATTCAAAGTTTACACTTTGAAATGCCTCTGATTACCATAATATAAATCTTTCAATGTTTGTGCGATTCACAGATGTACAACGGCCAATAACTCATAAAGAAAAGCAAGAATGACATCTGTAATCTGTATTTTGTAGTCTTACAGACATTTAGGTTGAAGTGCCACAAATATAAAAAAAAAATATCATTCACAGAGCTGTTTACAATAGGTCACCCACGATCGTTTTTTCCTTGAGCCATTCAGACTACTAACAGTTGTCCCTATTGAGTTTAAGTGGCCGTTTCACCTTGGGCATAAAGTCAAAGTCACCGATCTGAAACCCCGATCTAGGTATTGTTGTGATACATGAACGTCACTCAAAGTCGAAATAAGCGACTCCAAAACAACCTCCACAAATACTTTCTTACTGATGCCCAATATTTACTAGGGGCCTTGTATCTACCATTATCAAGATTTGTTGTTTAGATCTTTCAGGGTCAGTGGACGTCAAAATTAACAACACCATAAGAAATGCCATAGGTGCTTTTCTATATATGTACAATAGTGACTATGAGCTTAGAATCCAAGTAAGGATCGATGCTAATATATACCGAAAACTCATATTTTTTAGAAAAAAAATAGGTACTTTCCTATTGTGTTTTAGAGTAACCATGCACCTAGTAACTAAGATTACAAAAATATTAGCTAGTATACCAAATTGGCTCCTATCCCTATTGTACAATACCGATGATAACTCTAACGTATACACTTACTGATTTTTTATAATGGAGTATGAAGTGATTTTACCTGACGGTTTTGCATAAGAAGTCAAAAATGTGAAGTATTGCAGTCCCCATTGACTGGCATGGTAATCAACAGGAATGCATACATGAACTGACAAGTTCCCGAATTGACAAAGACTTACAAAATCAGGGGTTTGGAGTGCCACCACCTATTGAAAACTGTGTTGCCCTCCCGCAAGCTATATCTTCACTAAGTTTCAGCACAATCTGCATAACGGTTCTGCAGCAGAAGTCGAAAATAGCGAAAAGAAAACAAAAAGTCGTTAAAAATTTGAAAAGGCTTAGCCCTGCCTCTTCAACAAGTTCAGGTCTATGGTTCTTCAGAAGAGTTCCTGTAATTTTAAAGCAATTGGGCTGACGGTTTTGCAGAGGATTCCTTACAATTTAAGCACAAAATAGACAAAAAAATTCCTAAATAATCTAAAAAATATTAGAGCATGGATGTTTGAACAACTCCGTTGAGCCACACCAAAGGAGCATGCCCCCCCCCCCCCAAAGTTTGAACTGAAGGTGGCTTATGGTTGTAGAGAAGAAGTCAAAAATGTGAGTTCCCACTGCAATTTAAATTAGTTTACACAGTAATCAACAGGAATATATGCATTAACCAACAAGTACCGAATTTAAAAATATGTCAAATTTCGGGGAAAGGGAATGTAACAACCTGGGGAACAACTGTGTTTGACGTGTTATTTTCGCTGCCAGTTGCCAATTCTATAAGGACCAGTAATTATTTACCACCATTTTCCTTCCCATGCTTTCTGTCGGCTCTCTGCCAGTACTCAGACTCCCTGGTCCCCCCCCCCCCCCCAAAAAAAAAATTATCGGGGGGGGGACTGTGTACAATCTACAATCTTATAGATTAAACAAATGTTGTTCCAAACATCATTTCGTCTTGTATGTATTAAAATCAATTAGATTCCCAATGCTACATATTTGTTGATAATAGATTGGGGGGGGGGTCGAATTTCGAACGGGATCTAATTCCGAACGTAGCTCTGCTGAAGCTTTCTAAAATTATCAAAAACAAAGTGCCTTCAATGGCATGCATACATGATGAATACACATCGTTGCTCATGACAAGTTAAACTGCAGACTTGAATAACGTTGACTGGCTGTAAAAATAAATTCAGGGGTCATATTAGGTCTTCAGACAGACTGTAGATGTCTGTTCTCAGCCAGCTGCCAGCTCCGTTATAGTTGCTATTTTCCATGCCCAGCTGCCACTTTTAGTACACCTGCCTGTTCCCAGCTAGCTGCCAGTTCTATTATAGCTGCCATTTTCCATGGCCAGCTGCCAGTTCTCCATCCAGCTGCCAGTTCTCAGCAAGCTGCCCATTCATTCATAACTGCCACTTTGTCTACCCAGCTGCCAGTTTTAGTACAGCTGCTTGTTCTCAGCTAGCTGTCATTCTATTATAGCTGGCATTTTCCATGCCGAGCTGCCAGTCTTGTCCAGCTGCCAGTTCTCCATCCAGCTGCCAGTTCTCAGTCCAGCTACCAGTTGTGAGCCAGCTGCCAGTTCTCTGAGGGGGAGCATGGGTATTTATGGGAAGTGGGCAAGGGATTATTTATTTCCTGGGAATTGGGCATTTGAAATGTGATTTCCTGGTAAATGAGTAAATGAAACATTAAGCTGCCAGTTCTATCCCAGCTGCCATTTCCCTGCCCAACTGCAAGTATAAGTCCAAGACCAAGTTTTCGACCAGCTGCAAGTTTTATCACGGGTGTCATTTTCCCTTCCCAGTGGCAAGTTTTAGTCCAGCTATTAGATCGCCGCCCAGGAGCCAGATCTCAACAGGCTGCCAGTGCCACCGTGTTCCTGTCCCAGCTGCCAGTTTCAGTCCAGCTGGCAGTTCTGAGCCAGTTGCCAGTTTAGTCCAGCCGTCAGTTCTTTTTCTAGCTGCCAGTTCTATTCCAGCGGTCAGTTCTCCCAGCCGCGAGTTCTATCGTAGCTGCCATTTTACTTGCCCAGCAATAATAATAATAATAATAATAATAATAATAATAATAATAATAATAATAATAATAATAATAATAATAATAGTAATAATAATAATGAAGTAAGAAGATCCCACACAAGAGGGTAGGCCAAGAGGAAGTGTGACTTTTATACAAACTCACAAAAGACCAACTCAAGGTACATCCCCCAAAGTTCGAAGTGAATCTGACTGATAGTTTTGAAAAAAATGACAATGTGAATTACCATTGTTATCCCTATTGACCTGTACAGGAATCAAACGAAATGTATGCATTAACAAGAAAATATTCGAAGTTAAACGATCCGCAATATCACCACGTAGTGAAACGCTTTGTTTGATCTTCCTACAAGGTACATTTCTTCAACGTTTCAGCACAATCCGGGGGGCGGTTTTAGAGAAGAAATAGAAAAAAGCAAAAAAAAAATTTAATTTGTGAATAAAATTTAAAAAAAATCACAGCGCCACCTGCTGAAAACGTGAGGTTATGGGGTCCCCCAGGAGCGCCCCGTGCACCTTAGATAGATACCTGCAAAGTTTGACAAACACGCAACCACTTGTTTTGGAGAGGAAATCAACATCGTGGTTGTGGACAAATGATGGACGACCACCCATTTTATAAGCTTAGTTGACTCATGTCAGTAGAGCTAACATAGATCGTAGCCTTGAACAATTAAGGTCTATAGAGCAGAGCTCCAGAAGTGTTCCTCTGCAATTTCAAAGCAATTCGCCAAGCGGTTTCGGGGAAGGTGTTGTAAGAATTGGCTTAAAAAATAAATAACTAAATAAAAAACCCAAACAAACGAAACACAAAACCTACAAGTCACTCGAGGTGGACCATTCGAACAAAAACGGTACAGACCAAGCCAAGGTAGACCGCCACCAAGTTTGAAGTGGATCCGACCAACGATCGTGAAGAAGTCAAACGTGTGGATAGTTGACGGACGGAGGATAAGCTCATTAGCTTACTGACAGGTCAATCGACCTAAAAATAACTGTAACAATAAATCACTTTATTCCATCTATATACAGTTTTACCAGAGTACTCTCTGAACTAAATTCCTATTTCTATTAAAATATAAGTATTTACTGTGGATGACTGGATATATCTTATCCAAGCCACAAGTACCCTTGTCGGTCGGCAATAAAGATCGGAATAGCACCATTCCAAGTTACCAGTTCAGCCTCCAGTACAAGTTTTACTCGTAGCGTCATCTGGTGATATTTAACTTACGGCATGAATTGCATAAATATATCGCATCGTAGTTTACTTATGTTAGAGTCCACACAGGGGCGCATTATGAAACATGTACTTGGACTTAGTAAATATGCACACCACAGTAAGCTCCTGGAAGCTTTACATTTACCTCCTGTGTCCCAGAATATTCGTCTGGATACAGTGAATCTTTTAAAACGTATATTCGCAGTTCCATCAGCTTATAGAACTCTGTGTTCATATTTGATATCCGACTATTTCCTTAATGGTACCAGGGTACAAGGCACCCTAATTGATCGTGTAATTGATCTGAATTTTTCCCCTTTGGATGTTTTTCGCTACCGAAATATTCAAAAAGTGACACGGGGCGGGACCGCAACGTTGCCTGCGGGCCAAGATGGCCTCGTGGACAGCCTTGCGATCTTGCTCCGGTCTCATGACTTGAATAATCGAAACTCGGACACTCACGGGCTGTTTCGCTTGCTCACGAATGTCTCTTAACCTCTTTCTATGTTGTCGTGAATTTGATTATTATATGTATTTTCAAGCGACTTCATGCAAACTCTGTTTCCAGGGCATTCATTTTACGATATATGCCCAGAGGTTATTCAAAGCTCGCCTTTTAATATTTTATTATATTAGTATTTTACTGAGTTGGGTCTCCCATAAGGCGGGGTGGCCTGCTCGAGGGCTCTCTACTATTTTCGCATGTGCTCTCGGACTGGCCAAGCCTGCCGGGGGAGACCCGGTGTCAGAGAATATTTGGGCCCCCCGAACGGATGGGCCCCCGGGGGCCCATTCATTCGCCGAACGTTTGGGCCCCCCTACGAACATTTGGGCCCCCCTAATACAAATTGGAATAACTTAGTTTTGGCCCAGTACACTCTATATATACATCCTGTATAATATTTTGCAAACTCTAAAAGAAATATTTCGAAAATAATTTGTTATGATTTTATAAAATAAAGGTAAATCAAACAATTGAAACATTTGCAAGGCTTAATGTTTGCCACTATATATACATGTATATACCTGTGTATTTTACATGTAATGTGGGAGCATATACCTTGTAGGAATTATCTCACAATGCTCCAAGTATGTACAAAGTGGGTTTTTTTTTCATATATATTTGTCCAACCCATATTTTATCACAAATCTACCCCACATGTAAAGATTCAGGAGCCGCCATTTTCGCCTGATTCCTTTTATCTGAATTTCTGGAGATTTGGAGTATTTAGGTCATGCAAGTGCAAACAAGGGATACATAAATGGGAGAGAGCCTTGTGGTTCCAGAACATTTGGGCCCCCTATTTGTAAGTAAAAGCCTTGCGGGAGGGGGGCCGTTTGGTTCCAGAATATTTGGGCCCCCTTTTTGTAAGTAAATACCTTGCAGTGGATATAAATGGGGGAGGGGGCCCATTGGTTTCAGAACATTTGGGCCCCCTATTTGTAAGTAAATAACTTGCAATGAATATAAATGGGGAGGGGGCCCTTTGGTTCCCGAATATTTGGGCCCCCTATTTGTCAGTAAATACCTTGCAATGAATATAAATGGGGAGGGGGCCCATTGGTTCCAGAATATTTGGGCCCCCTATTTGTAAGTAAAAGCCTAGCATTGGATATAAATGGGGAAGGGGCCCTTTGGTTCACGAATATTTGGGCCCCCTATTTGTCAGTAAATACCTTGCAATGGATATAAATGGGGAGGGGGCCCTTTGGTTTCCGAATATTTGGGCCCCCTATTTGTAAGTAAATAACTTGCTGTGAACATAAATGGGGAGGGGGCCCTTTGGTTCCAGAATATTTGGGCCCCCTATTTGTAAGTAAATACCTTGCAGTGGATATAAATGGGGAGGGGGCCCATTGGTTTCAGAACATTTGGGCCCCCTATTTGGATATAAATGGGGAGGGGGCCCGTTGGTTCCCGAATATTTGGGCCCCCTATTTGTAAGTAAATAACTTGCTGTGAATATAAATGGGGAGGGGGCCCTTTAGTTCCCGAATATTTGGGCCCCCTATTTTTAAGTTAATACCTTGCAGTGGATATAAATGGGGAGGGGGCCCTTTAGTTCCCGAATATTTGGGCCCCCTATTTGTAAGTAAATACCTTGCAGTGGATATAAATGGGGAGGGGGCCCATTGGTTTCAGAACATTTGGGCCCCCTATTTGTAAGTAAAAGCCTTGCAATGAAGATAAATGGGGAGGGGGCCCTTTGGTTCCCGAATATTTGGGCCCCCTATTTGTAAGTAAATAACTTGCAGTGAATATAAATGGGGAGGGGGCCCTTTGGTTCCAGAATATATAGGCCCCCTATTTGTAATAAAAGCCTTGCTTTGGATATTAATGGGGAGGGGGCCCTTTGGTTCCCGAATATTTGGGCCCCCTATTTGTAAGTAAATACCTTGCAGTGGATATAAATGGGGAGGGGGCCCATTGGTTTCAGAACATTTGGGCCCCCTATTTGTAAGTAAAAGCCTTGCAATGAAGATAAATGGGGAGGGGGCCCTTTGGTTCCCGAATATTTGGGCCCCCTATTTGTAAGTAAATAACTTGCAGTGAATATAAATGGGGAGGGGGCCCTTTGGTTCCAGAATATATAGGCCCCCTATTTGTAATAAAAGCCTTGCTTTGGATATTAATGGGGAGGGGGCCCTTTAGTTCCCGAATATTTGGGCCCCCTATTTGTAAGTAAATACCTTGCAGTGGATATAAATGGGGAGGGGGCCCATTGGTTTCAGAACATTTGGGCCCCCTATTTGTAAGTAAAAGCCTTGCAATGAAGATAAATGGGGAGGGGGCCCTTTGGTTCCCGAATATTTGGGCCCCCTATTTGTAAGTAAATAACTTGCAGTGAATATAAATGGGGAGGGGGCCCTTTGGTTCCAGAATATATAGGCCCCCTATTTGTAATAAAAGCCTTGCTTTGGATATTAATGGGGAGGGGGCCCTTTGGTTCCCGAATATTTGGGCCCCCTATTTGTAAGTAAATACCTTGCAGTGGATATAAATGGGGAGGGGGCCCTTTGGTTTCAGAATATTTGGGCCCCCTATTTGTAAGTGAATAACTTGCAGTGGATATAAATGGGGAGGGGGCCCTTTGGTTTCAGAACATTTTGGCCCCCTATTTGTAAGTAGATAACTTGCAATGAATATAAATGGGGAGGGGGCCCTTTGGTTCCAGAATATTTGGGCCCCCTATTTGTAGGTAAATAACTTGCAGTGGATATAAATGGGGAGGGGGCCCTTTGGTTCCCGAATATTTGGGCCCCCTATTTGTTATTAAATACCTTGCAGTGGATATAAATGGGGAGGGGGCCCTTTAGTTCCCGAATATTTGGGCCCCCTATTTGTAAGTAAATACCTTGCATTGAATATAAATGGGTAGGGGGCCCTTTGGTTCCCGAATATTTGGGCCCCCTATTTGTAAGTAAATACCTTGCAGTGGATGTAAATGGGGAGGGGACCCTTTGGTTCCAGAATATTTGGGCCCCCTATTTGTAAGTAGATAACTTGCAATGAATATAAATGGGGAGGGGGCCCTTTGGTTCCCGAATATTTGGGCCCCCTATTTGTAGGTAAATACCTTGCAGTGGATATAAATGGGGGAGGGGGCCCTTTGGTTCCCGAATATTTGGGCCCCCTATTTGTTATTAAATACCTTGCAGTGGATATAAATGGGGAGGGGGCCCTTTAGTTCCCGAATATTTGGGCCCCCTATTTGTAAGTAAATACCTTGCATTGAATATAAATGGGTAGTGGGCCCTTTGGTTCCAGAATATTTGGGCCCCCTATTTGTAAGTAAATACCTTGCAGTGGATGTAAATGGGGAGGGGACCCTTTGGTTCCAGAATATTTGGGCCCCCTATTTGTAAGTAAATACCTTGCATTGAATATTAATGGGTAGGGGGCCCTTTGGTTCCCGAATATTTGGGCCCCCTATTTGTAAGTAAATACCTTGCAGTGTCACAAGACCAATTGCATTGACATAATCAATTATAAAACTTGAGAACTATATATATGAAGGGGACTACCTCATTTATATTCACTGCAGGTCCTCCCCATAAATATCCACTGCAATGCACTTACATACAAGTAGGGGACCAAATATTCTGGAACCAAAGGGCCCCCTCCCCCTTTATATTCAATACAAGGCATTTACTTACAAACGGGGCCCATATAATCTGGAACTAAAGGGCCCCCTCCCCATTTATATCCACTTCAAGACACAAACAAATGGGGGGCCCAAATATTCTGAAACCAAAGGCCCCCCTCCCCCTGCCTCCCCGTTTAAATCTACTTCAAGACACAAACAAATTGGGGGCCCAAATATTCTGGATCCAAAGGGCCCCCTACCCATTACTATGCAGGGGTCAAGTGGCCCAAACATTCGGCAATCAAAAGCCACCGCCCACCAGCCCCTATCTACATAACTGGAAATTAAAAGTCATTTATAATTATTTTACAGAAGTACATGTACATGTACTTTAGGTTAGCTAAGCTACTCATGAAAATTACTGGTCCAATTATAACTCTTATACTCAGATCCAAACATACTTGCATCAAAGTTAAATTTTCCATTTTCTATGAGAAAGCAAACTTAGGATCGAATCATCTGGTCATAATTCCGCATTGACTATAATGCTATTCACATGATTCAGGATAATATTTTTACATTTTGCATTGAATCTACTCCCATGCCGAGCTGACAAAACACTGTGACCAGCACCTTTTACCTTTAGTCCACTGTAACATGACCAATTTTGCTGTTTTGCACTTTTAACATCATCAATGTTACAACAATAGTTAAGATGTCTCATGAAGTATGACAAAAATCAAATATGAAAGGGGGCCCAAATATTCGGAAGGGGCCCAAATATTCTAGAACGGTTGGGCCCCCGGGGGCCCGAATATTTGGGCCCGGGGCCCATCCGTTCGGGGGCCCAAATATTCGTTGACACCGGCTCTGGTAGCACTAATGAGGGTAGGAAGTCTATCACTGCCCTCATTTGATGGTTAACTCACGTCGATTAGTGAGACAAGATGTTTTAGTAATTGATATATTTGTGGGTATCCTGTGAATGATGTGCAGTTTTGTATTGATCATATTTTGCAATTAAGATGGCGTATATATGTAATGTAATGGTTTGATTTAAATTTGTTTGTTTGTTTGTTTGTTTGTTTTTTTAATGTATGCCTCTGTTTTACTGCTTCACTTGTGTTCATTTGTCAGTGTATTATGTATTTCGATGTATTTTATATTTCCCCAAATATGGGGGTTTAATAAAATTATTATTATTAAAAATTATTATTATTATTATTATTATTATTATTATTATTATTATTATTATTATTATTGTTGTTGTTGTTGTTGTTGTTAGTAGTAGTAGTAGTAGTAGTAGTAGTAGTAGTAGTAGTAGTAGTAGTAGTAGTAGTAGTAGTAGTAGTAGTAGTAGTAGTAGTAGTAGTAGTAGTAGTAGTATTGCAGTCGAACGTACCCGCTTGTGGCTGTACGAAATATTCAACACAAACTCATTGCTTGTTTGACTAAATTAGAAAGAGTTTTATATAAAGAATTTGATATTATTGACTTAAAATGCTGGTTTATTATTATAAGATATTAGGCGCAACTTCTGACATGATTGGGTGCGATAGATGATAACCCATGGATCCCACGAAATACTTAGTTTCAGATCGACGAACAGGCACTTTGCCCCTTCCAACCCGATTCCGCCGGTATTATTATTGACTCACGCTACAGTTGATACCTTGTATGTGTGTATGTATGTTTGTATGTATGTATATACACACGTACATGTACGTACTACTGCTGAGGGAACAGATGGTGTCATTATAACGAGTTTTCACCGTATTACAAACGAACTTCTTTTGTTTAGCGAACCAAATTTCGAGTTTGCGCTGTCTAGAAATACATTTGAATCAGTTCAAAAGTTCATAATCGAATCTAACAGGCTACAAAGATGTGGTATTTGCCCTCGAGAACTTTAAGGGAATACAAGGCATACACATGTAGTGGAAAGTACAAGGTATGCATATAAATTTACTCAGATATGGTACAAACGTATTATTTGCTTATTTAGTGTCATGTGGAGTGTATTATGTTTTTTACTACTGCTATCTATCTCTTGGGAAGGCCAAGTGTCATTGTATATGTGTATGTGCCCTGGAGAGGAGTTGACAAAAAGTGCCGTCACTTTTTCTCAATCGCATTTTACGTTGGAAATAAAATAGGTTTACATCAAATTACATAGACTCTATGCGATTTCGACAAGCAGCAGATGTAGGACCATTGCAAAAACGTCTGCGTGCTTGTAGGTTACCGCCCGCCTGTCTCTGCCGCTGCTGCCAAAACATGCTAACGCAAGCATGGTTCCAAACGAAAGGTCGCTGTGGTCATCGAAGGCCGCTCATCATAGGAAACATTTGAGCGAGTCCACTGTGAACTGACGACAATATAGTGATAATATTCCTCACAGACAGGCTCCAATTTTGCCAACCAAAGCTTATTTTGTGACTCTGTACGAAAGGATATATACAAATCACGACACCATGCAGGGCACATAAAATGCATTGTCACTTACCTCCGAAGTGAATACGCGTTAGGATACCTGTCACTGACGTTTTTGAGATCTGTCACCAGACGCACTTATAAGCATAGGGTTACACAATACGTTTAGCGCAAAGGCATGTTTGCGTTCACAGGATGTACCAAACGCTTAAACAAGCAAAATATAAGGCAACACATATAATGTCTGATATAACGAACCTCATTTGATAAGCAAAATCCTAAAGAACAGAGACAACGTGTTTGCGTGTGTGACAGAGAGACAACGACAGAATGAAAAAGTGAAGAAGAAAAAGTAAGAAAAGCAAGAATGTGACAGTCCAATTTTGAGCTCTGTTGACATTAGTCGCACATACTGAAGAGGCCTCTATAACCTTCGGAATTAGATCACCATGTGCAAATATTTAAGTACTGACTCAATAGTTCTAACGTTATAATTCAAAGGACTAAATTCACGTAAGCACTGATATAACCTTGGGAACATTAAAGTACAAGCTGAAGCATTTCTCTCGATATCAAGGGAACAATGCAAGTAACTGCAGTGCCCTGTGACCTTGAACATAAGATATCAATGTCATGTATGTGCTCTGTCAAGCTGGCTTTTTAGAGGACCATCATTGTTTGCAATACTAAAGCTTTCACACACACACAGTTTTAGATCATCACTTTGAAATGAAATGTGACAGGATCCACCATTATTAATGTATAAGCCAATATGTCAGTTGAACCTTTGATTTAAACGTATTTTATTCAAACAAACAATTGGCTGACAGGTTCACCAGCCTATATTAGGGCATCTTGTACATATAAGCCAACACAACAATGAAGTTGCAAAGCACCAGTACACCGATAGATATACAAACAGGACCACAATTACGGTACAAAGGGAGAGGGTAATGACGTAACGTGTGAGCTAATGATTAAAAATCCGTCTTTGAAGTACAAAAGATATAATAAAATATTTCGACATCATGGTTTAAACATGTTGGCATCCTCAATAAATTTATGCACAGCTTCAAACATTTGCTTCTTTATATCTCCTTTACCTTGGATACCAAATAATACTGTTCTCAAATTAAAGTTTCCATACACTATAAGCTTTTGACTGCTTTTGTCATTTCTCAGAAGAACATATTTGTTACACTCCAAAAAGAAGTGGTAAGTATTTTCTTCATTAACACCACATGAACATAATGGGATCCAACAACACCTATTTTGAAGAGGTCACCATTCAACTGGAAACAGCCCATCCCAATTCTTGAATAAATAAGAGCAATATTCCTTTTACCCAGATAGTAAAGATCGGTACGTTTAGGTGGAGTTTTATTTAATTCACTTTTGAATTCGTCCAGGCGTTCCAAATTTTTAACAGACTACGATAATAGATTCCATTCATGCAAAGCTGATGGAAAATATAAATTGTGAAATGCACTCTTCTTGGCATCAATGGCATGTATTTGATAAGTTCCCACAGTTTTTCCAGGCAGTACATTACAGAGATATTTAAGGGTAGATCCATTTACAATTTTAATCGTTAGCATCATTTTTTCTCCTACGTGCAATAAGCGTTACACAACCTATCTCAGAATAGTTTTTTTTTTCAAGGCTTGTATGTACAAGTGCAATTGTTACCACACGGACTGCACCCAGCTGAACAGCTTCCACTTGTCTTTATCACCTTGTGTGCACCCATCTCAAACCACACTGGCAAATGCTAAACAACATGGAAGTAAGAATGAAAAAATAGAGCGATTCTAACGATCGCCTGTTTAGTTTGTACTGTAAACGTTTAAGCATTTCAGCGATTTTTTTTTTAGATTTAGTAACAATATGATCAATGTGAATTGACCAAGAGAGATCTCTTGAGAATCAGAGACCCAAGTGTTTTTTGTACAGTAATATTTTCAAGACTACTATCGTCAAAGTAGGATGATCTCCAATATTAATTTTGGGTAATGCAAAACAGCTTGTAATATAAAATAAAATCATAATTTATCTCATATTTGAGTCAACAATAACCTAAACCTTATTAAGGGCAATCATCATCAACAGATTTCCAATTTCTAGTTCAAATATTTCTTGATTAATCAGCCTAAATCTATGTTTGCCAAAATTGTCCAGTAATCAAATAAGAACCAGGTCACTCCAGATATATTCTGACAAAAGATATCCCTTTGGAAGGTAACAATTCAGATGGTTTCAGAGATGTGTTTCCGGACTTGGATATTCGGTCCCTAATGACAGGTTTTTTATTGAAGTCTATCACAAAATAAATGAGTTTAACTTTGAAGCAGTTAACTATCCTTTCCCGGACAGTAATATTTCGGACGCTATTGGATATGATACATTTTAGTTATAAATTTTGAGATTTGGTCGTATTTGTTCTAAATTTCAGGACTTTGCATCTAGAACTAAATCTATTTACAATAAACTTGAATCAAAGGGATTCAAAGATGTACTTTTGATCAAATATTTCTAGAAAATTTTATATCCAGAGATGGTTAAAAGCTTGGCTTCAATAATTTTAGACATTTTAGACTTGCTTGCCTGCTTTGCTACTTAATTTTATTATTTGGCATCATTCTGTTTTAATATTCACCTTTTAGACATTTTAAGCTAGCTTGTTTTCCCTTAGGTTAAACCCCCAGGAGCTATCGATAGAAAGCAGCGGCCTGCGACAGTTAGAAGCTTGCTTAATTGTACTTGATATTTGATTCAGAAAAATTATATTTTATTTACATTTTCTTGACTTAAATACTAATGACTTTCATTCTTTTCTGACTTGCCAGACAAATTTTCCTGTTAATATCCAAAGATTAGTATTACGTTTGGCTACAATAATTTTACAAATTTTAGACTTCCCTGTTTTGCTACTTAATTAAGCTCTTGGCATCATTCTGTTTTAATTTTCCCCCTTCAGACACCTTAGGCTTACATGTTTTTGTCAGGTGAAACCCCCAGGGGTTATCGGCAGCAAACAGCGGCCGATGACAGTTACAAGTTTGCCTAATTGTACTTACAATCGGGTTAAGAAAAATTATGTTTTGATAACATGTTTTTTATTTAAATGTTAATGCATTTCATTCTTTTCTGACATGCCCAAGTACGCATTTACTCAATATGAAAAAAAATACTCAAATTTGACAGTATTTACTCAATGTCACAAACCTGACGCATTACGTTGAAACATTGACTCAGGATTAATTGGCAGCGAAATAGAGCTTTATTGTTTGCAAACTTTCAAAGTGAGGAGTAGGTGTCATCATGGCGTTTGTTTTACATTCGTGGTGCAGGATGTCTATTGATGCAGTACTTGTTAGGATTTCTCCTCGATTTGTACAGGTGGTCTAGCTGCAACTGTTTATTTAGTCACCGGGACTGAATATAATGCCTCAATTTGTTTCTACCTCAGTTTTACACTTGCAAGTGGTTTAACTAAGATAAGCTATCCAGCTAGAAAGGGTACCTAGAGGTTCAGAGGGAAGTCAAATTGTTCTTATCTGAACGTGTGCAATACAAATTTACTAATTATGTTTGGTTTGACGGGTATTCTTCATTCATAATGAAGTTTTATTAAGCAGAACTTTACGTATTTAGCTAATTCATCATTTGCCATGTTCATGTTTATTCATTATTATGTGGGTTGTATTTGCTGAATATTTAGCTTAGACAAGGACCCGCTACTCAGAGAGACATGTACGGGTATAGGCTCTGAAACATGTTCTGAGCAGTTACCCGCTAAAAGACTCTTTAATTTATTTGGGCTAATACAGCCTATGTAAAAATTCTACAGAAGAATGTGCGCAATATAGACAATAGTACTTCCATATGTATGTAGGTTAAACAGTGACAGCTTAGCTTATGGAGAGTAAAGTGTTAGGACTGCAGAATAGGGCAATGACTACTGGGAAGTGGTTCTGGAGAAAAAGACACAGATACAATTCCTGAACTTTTCATTGAAATGGTTTCAGAGAGGATGCGTCTTGAATATCTTGTAAAAAAGCAACCAATATATCCAACAAATAAAAAATAAAAGATGCATGAAATATTAAACAAACTGGAGATCCGTCTATGTAAGGTACATGGGTGACCTTCCTAAACTGCAGAAGGTCACAAGGCCACTTTACTAAATTTAGTGTTTGAGTGATAACTTGAGTATATACAAGGGTGAGCATTGATGCCATGCAGTTCAAATTCACAGACAAAAACATGGAACAATTACTGCTATACAAAAGTGAAATTTATGTGCAATTCTTTTTTCTTTTTTCTTTTTTTTTGTAGAGGTTTTGCGATCGCCAAAAGTGCAAACGGGGGGAGGGGAGGGGCTATCGAAGACATCTCTCTACCAAAAGAATTTAAAATCTAGGCTTTAACATCTGCTACTAATTGTTCAGGAGAAATGTGTCGAGAAGATGTTTAAAATATGCATATATATACATGGTATTAAATGATCTTGCTTATCAAACAAAAATTATAAGTTTTTATATTTTAAAAGCTAATAAGAAATATGGCTTTTAAAATTTATTTTAAAAAATGAAATATTTTATTGTGGTATTTAAACAAGATCTTATCATACTATAATAATGGTGTTACTGTATTTATTTTCTGTACATAAAAAGTAATGGTAAACAATCTGCTTCAATATTTTGTATATATGACACAATGGCAAAACTCCACTATCTTGTTAAGCTTTAATGCCAATTATCCTCTGTTTTTGCAACCATTGAGTGCCATGTGCACAAATAGCACCAACATCACGAGTAGACACAGAGAGGAAACTATTTTAGCGATGAAAGAACTTCACAAAAGGACTGTTGAACCTGTTTAAACAATGAATCAGCAAAATATTATTTTGTGAATAGACTGAGGTGATTTCGTTATAAAGCAAACATTTGAGTCAAGAATCAGAACAACGATCTCATCTCCGACATTTTATATACAGGTGGGACACTCAGAAAATGGATAAGCAAGGGATGCTTGTTGGGGAGGGAAGGGGAAACATTGATAGATGCTATAGGGGTGGGGTAAACATTTCAGGGGCAATGAGACGGCTGGAAATTACAATTTGGGAAAGGTAGTACAACTTTTTCAATTTAAACAAAAAAAAAAGAGGTCTTAAATGTTGACATGTCCCAAATACTGACATTTGAGTCAAAATGCAGGACAGCATTCGATAATTCACCTAATAGATAAACGTTTACGGTCGAGTAGGGGCAGGTAACTTGGTAACATGCACTCTAAAAGTTGTGCTCAGGAGTTAAACGTTTGTAGAACCTGTCAAATACCTAAATATGTTAGCGTTTGTATCAAAAAAACTTAACATGGCTAATTTGGTGTAAAATTAATCGTTTAAATAGCATCGTATTTTAAGCATATCGTATCATTATGCCGCCATAAGCGTAGACATGTTTAGGACGTGATGAGCTAAAATCCAACTTTACCCCGTTTTGTTTCATGTTTAGCTTCCATACACGCTAAACAATCGGTTAGAATTTGACTTGCCTGTTCCGGCCTTTACATTGTTCATTACATGTTTTGCCTGTAGGCTACACACGTTCATATTTTTGCAGACATGCTCATGGATCCATTCGCATGGTGTAGGGTACATAATTTCAAAGAGGCCTTGCAGCCTAGAATATACTTTAAGTATACCTTACCATTTTGACATTAACATGTTGATTTTAAATCTTGTTTTTTTTTTATCTAAAATAAACGATTGTCGTAATCATGTTCAGCCCTGGCGTTATGCGGATTTTAAATCCCTTCTAAACCATTGAGGTGCGTCTTAAATCCGGGTTTTTTTTCATATTTTCTAATATGTATATGTTAAGCTTGCATACATGTTGAAGAAAATGATAAGAGTATCAATTGCAATAGTCCCACTTTGAGTCCTTTCATGGAGCCGCTACGGCGAAATGGACAACTTCCCACTGCCTAGCGCAAAACAACAGTGTCGAAGCCTTACAGCATTTTGGCCTAAACTTGCAACTGCTTGGTTTTCATTTTTCGAGTGACATGTGTCTGATAAATAATGGCTCTGTCTATGGGCACCTCACCCTGAGGATAGCACCGATTACTATGTCAGTTTTTGAAAGATTTTAGTCCTCATTGGCTAACCCATGTACACACAACATTCTAATTCTAATGATATTAATAAGTACAGTGACCGGTTCTCACCTAATAAACGACAAAGTACAGTGACTGATTCCAACTAATGAACACAGTACAATGAGTGTTTCTACAAGTTTACCCTCTACATATCTAGTAAATAACTAGAAAAGAAGATTTGCTTCAAAGCAAATCTGTCTGTGTGCCTTCAAAAGTTGTAAATATTACGGACTACAACTTTTGTCCTTTGGTACTTCACATTCCATTAAACTAATGGCTGGATGAAAATTTCAAAGTCCAAATGACCTTGACCTTCGAACTTTCCAGGTCACATGTTAGTTGCAAAAATGTACAGTGTTAGAATACCCAAAACTTAAGCCCAACATGAACCAAATTAGATGAAAATTGACCAAGTTATGGCAAGATGAAACTTTCAAAGGGCCAAATGACCTTGACCTTTGCCCTTTAGAGGTTACAGGTTCTAACAAAAAATGCAGTGTTGCAATACCTACAATTTGAGTCTAAAATGATCAGAATTGGATGGAAATTGGCTGAGTTATGACTGGAGGAAACATTCAAAGGTCCAAATGACATTGACTTTTGACCTTCAGAGGTCATGTGTAAATTACAAAAAACGTGCAGTGTTACAATCGCTACAATTTGAGCCCAACATGATCAAAATTGGATAAAAATTGGCCGAGTTGTGGCTAGAGAAAATTTCAAACCTCCAAATGACCTAGATCTTTGACTTTTAGAGGTCACATGTAAATTACAAAAATGTGCAGTGTTAAAATAGCTACGATTTGAGTTCAACATGCTCAGAATTGGATAAAAATTGACTGAGCTATGGGTAGATGAAACTTTCGAAGGTCCAAATGACCTAGATCTTTGACCTTTAGAGGTCACATGTAAATTACAAAAATGTGCAGTGTAACAATAGCTACAATTTGAGCCCAAAGTGATCAAAATTGGATAATATTGACCGAGTTATGATTGGATGAAAATTTCAAAGGGCCAAATGACCTTGACCTTTAGATTTCACATATAAATTATAAATATTGCGCAGTGTTACAAACATACTTATTGAAGTTGGATTGGCTACCTGTACCTATTATAGTTATGAAGATATTCAAGATTTAAATTTTCAAATGGTCCTAATTTACAATGTGAATCACTGTTTTCCATAATTCAAATAATTTTTCCTTTCAATGTGAAGTTGCTGAAATTAGGTTCTACTTCGTTTAATAAAGTGTGCCTGGCGTTATCATGCCTTGCCAGTGTAGTAGGGGGAGGAGTTTGGTATAGAACAGAAAGCATTTGAGCACAATCACAAGGCAGACTCTGACAGAATTGCTGATCACTTATTGTCATAAAATTTAATTTTGAACACTGGTTTGTTTAACTTGTGGACTTCTCTTTCAAACTTGGTTGTATAAGACTGAAAATCATATTATGCATGATTTGAAAAAGGTTACTATAATGCCAGCCTGTCATGCAGACTAAATTCCCTGATATCCGTTGAAAGCATGGGGAATGCATAGACGCCAGCAGGTCATGCATCAAAAATCATTATATTGTGGCACTGAACATGGTCAAGAATACTAAGGACCCATTATGTGTTTATATTCTAAGCACCATACATATTTAACACCAATACACACACTACACCTAAACACGAGTAATCTACACGTTTTACACTTTAAATGTGCGCATATGACACTTATGCAACATGTAAACATCAATATTTGGCACATGAATAACACATAAATATCAAAATTTGGGACATGTTTAACAAATATACACCAAATTTACACATAAACCTCAATATTTGACTCGTGTTAAGCAAACAGACACCAATATTGGATACATATTTAACATGTGTTTAGCAAAGTTATGTGTTCAAAATGGGACTACAATTTATGTGTTTAGTTTTGTGTTTAGAACCACTGGGTGTTTAATTCCCAAACACTATATACATAAACACCAGTAACTGACACACGTTTTGCCCTATTATCTTTTAAAAATCGGACTAAAAGATTCCTGTTTAGTTTTGTTTTCAGAATCCAAACACTTTTTTTAGATTGTGGAAGGGGAAATTACTGAAAATGCATATTTGTTGTAGTTTTTAAACTAAAGTGAACAATAATGAGAATCATGAATGAAAGCAGCAAGGGGGGGGGGGGTAAATTATTCACCGGGATTACTAAAGCTATGGGGCCGAGGAAAAGACAGGTTAATTACAAGAAAGTACTAGTATTATTAATTGAGAAGGAAAGTGTCAATATTTTATCGACAAGGCGAAAACACTCTGAGAAGGGGTTAGCTGGAGATGTAGTTTGGGGAGCCGAAAGGGGGAACATCGATAGGTGTTACTTGGGGAGGGGGTAAATAAATATCGGCGATCAGACCACTGGAAAGTGGAGGGAAAAGTGACTACAATTTGAGAAAAATAGTAATATATATATACATATATATACATATATGTATAAATATATATAATATATTATATTATATATATATATGTAATATGTATATCATATATATATACATATATATGTATATATACATATATATATATATATATATATATATATATATATATATATATATATATATATATATATATATATATATATATATATATATAGTTATACTGTCCTAAATTCTGACCTTTATGTGAGTCAACATACAGCTCAGCTGTCCTGAATGCTGATATGTATCAAAACGTGGGCCGTTCACGGCTACAATTCAAGTGAGTGGAAAGTGGAGGGAAAAGTGACTACAATTTGAGAAAAATAGTAATATATATACATATATGTATATATAAACTATATATATATAATATATATGTAATATATATAATATATTATATATAATATTATATATATATATATATATATATATATATATATATATATATATATATATATATATATATATATATATATATATATATATATATATACATATATAGATACGCTGTCCTAAATTCTGACCTTTATGTGAGTCAACATACAGCTCAGCTGTCCTGAATGCTGATATCAAAACGTGGGCCGTACGCGGCTACAATTCAAGTGAGTTACTATGACAGCACGTGACAAGTTGTCCGTCATCTTGGCTACAAACGACTGTTAGTTAAATTGAAACAAACTAAACGCAAATAAGTGGATACTCCCTCTCGACTCTTTACAACAAATTGCCGTGTATATAAAATACACTTAATCACAAGGTTACTTTTGAGAATTTTACTGTGTACTTGATCACTTGCTGAACAAGGACTTTGATATTGCAGATGAGGCTGGTCCCCGACATGGGACGGGCTGATAGACTACTGAATGTAGGGAACAGTCATCAAATTCGTAAGATTGTCTGAGTCCTGGCATGCGAGATAAGCTGTCACACTTCATGTTCCTTTAAACTTCCTGTCTGGTGGCGAGATATAATAATTTGTTTAAGTTACCTTTTCCCTGCTTTCTGTGGCCGTTGATCCATTGTTCTAAAAATGATAACGTACAGCGTTCAGTTTGTGACCCCATGGGTGCAGGAAGAGCTTACGATGTAGGGCATCATAGATTATTTGGGACTTCTTCAAACAAGATAGGATATCACTTCCGGTACTGCACACACACACACACACACACACACACACACACACACACACACACACACACACACACACACATACATACATACATACATATATATATATACAGAGGTTTAAAGATCTGTTTCTGTCATAAGAGGTTACTTGTACCGTCTTAATAATAGGGTCCTCGGTTTTGGAGATGTCAGGAAATTATTAGTTTCCCTACATTTCATAAGGAGAATACTTTAAGAACAGGCAATATGGAAACATGATTTAAAAGACTTAATTCATGACCTATTATCATCGTTCTTAGCTCTTCTCACCATAAGTCGTAAGCTTATGCGATCACTCATCCATCTGTTATTCCGTCTGTCCGCAAACAATTACCTGTCAATACAATAGCCTCAACAATATTGGTTTAAACATATTTCAGAGAAAAACAATTGGCCTACAGGTTCACCATCCTATATAAGGGTCTCTTGTACATATAAAACAATACAACGTGAATGTTTCGAAACACTAATACACAGACAGGCAGCATACGGAACCACAATTTCAGAATAGGTGGGGGAGGGGGCAAGTGTGATGTGTAGTCAGATTACAGTTACTTTCATTAACCGAAAAGCAGTTTCCACAGTTCATATCTTAAACCTTGAAAAAATACCTCATTTATATTTCTTTTTCCCTTAACTCTAAATAGTAACATGGGAGCGTTAAAAGTCGCATAAAGGTGTTATTTTGGTCTCCAATTCATTTCCCAATAAAGTGTTTTCTAATTATGCTCCACATGGGCATGATGGTGATTCAACAGCGCCAATTCTAAAAAGGTTATCATTAGGGGTGCAGCCTATTCTCATCCCGGTATGTATAACAACAATTTTCCGATCACGGTAATCATACAACTCGTTACATTTTGATTTTTCTTGTGAAGTTCTCTTTTTAAGTCCTCTAAATGTTCATGATTCCTCATTGACCGAAGAGTAAATTCCATTCATGCATAGTTGATAGAAAGAATGAGTTAAAAATACATTTTTGTGTGTACGAAAAATGCGTAATTGGTTTGTCTGTGCCGATGCTGTTCCGGGTACTAGTTTATTGAGATATACAGGGGCAATTCGATTTATTATTTTAAATATAAGTACTAATTTCTGTTTTCTCCTACATTCAGCCAAAGTCTCCCATCCCGTCTCAATGTAAATTTGCTGGAGACTTCTATGAGCAAGTGCTCCTGTTACAACCCGTGCTGCGACCAACTGAACTGATTCAAGTTTGTCTTTATCAGTTTGTGTGCATCCATCGTAGACCAAACTAGGCTGGGTTGGGAAGTACAATGGAGAAGTATAAGGATTCCAAGGATCTTGTGTGCAACCTATACTGTAAACATAATAGTATACCAACTCACCTTTTGGATTTTCAACAATTTAGTTTATGTGATTTGACCAAGAAAGACCTGGGGAAAACCAATGACCCAAATGTCTTATGTTTTACATTTTCAATGTCGTTGTTGTTGTTGTTGTTGTTGTTGTTGTTGTTGTTGTTGTTGTTGTTGTTGTTGTTGTTGTTGTTGTTGTTGTTGTTGTTGTTGTTGTTGTTGTTAAATTTAAACAAGCATGGTCTGGAGAATTTTTATTTATTGCTCACTATCAGTGTTTTGGTTTTTTGAGAGTTGATAGAGACAATCCACTGATTGAACCATCGAGTTATTGAATCAAGGTCATTATTTAGTATCTCAGCTACTTCTGTTGGATTTAATTAATTGTAATGTACAAAGTTGTGTCATCAGCAAAAAGACGATTTCTCATTCCACTACTTCAAAATTATCGTTTACATAGATTAGAAAGAGGAAGGACCTTAAGCCTGAACCTTGCGGGACACCTGCAGTGATGTTCCCCCCAAAATGAGACCCGACCTTGAATGACACCCCTTTGTGAGCGCGCACTGAGAGATTTTTCAAATCACAGAAGCAAAGGACCTAGAATTCCTGCGTTCTTTAATTTCTGTATCAGGCCCGGATGATGCACCCTATCGAAGGCCTTGGTGATATCGCAAAATACCACCCGAACTTGTTTGTACAATATTAAGTTAGCCTCATGAACGTTTTTGGCAGTTTCGATTAATGAAATCTGGGTTCCTTTCGTTTTTAGTGGCGCTACCTAGTGGATTACCTACTAAAGAGGCCGAAAAGTCAAAAATCCAACAAAATGAAAACACTCTGCTGTGTTTGATTTTCTACAGATCCTTATGAAATTTGGTGCAAATATTCTACAGGCTAATTTGTCAAACCAGTACAATACATGTCACACCACCTTTAGGTCAACGGAAAATATGAGTTCATATTTGGTGCGATTTATGAAATTCATAATCTTCAGAAATAAAGGTAATTTCACTAAATTCACAACAAAAAATGTGTTAATATTACATAATATGAATGACCTTGACATATTTTGTAAAGGTCATTATCGAAATATATTTCATGACATGTTTTTGTGTGTGTGGTGGTTATTTCATCTCAACTTGTGCACACGTATCCATATACCATTGGAGGAACATTACACAGGCCAAAGTCTATAAAGTGTGTGTTCATGGTGACCCACTGGCCGTATTAACTAGAACTAACATCATTGGTATTAAAGCACATCAAATTCATTATTGTGATGAGATGGAACTACAAAATTTACGCCAAATATGAAACAGGCCAAGGATCAAAAGATGGGTAACCTTGACATATTTCCCTCGGTAATTACGCACCTAAGTATAAGGAACACTAAATTTAATATGTTGAGAAAGAATACCACTAACGATACAAAAGGTACGAAAAATGTGTACTATGCTGAGCTGTAGTGTTGTATAATATAGAAGACCTTGTTCTACTTTTGTCAAGGTTATATAAATGCATTTTTGTGATGGTCCTCTGATAACATCTAAGCAAACTATTAGGTCCATTGGCGTCTTCTTTACATAGATACTCACTAAATTACTTTAAAATCATTTTATTTCAAAGAATTGATACATATGTGGGTCCTGGATTTCAGAAAGTGATATTCTGAATATTTTTCTAGAAATTAATATATTGCACACGGTATAGCCAGTCGGAAATTATCAAGCAAAATTAAAATAAAAAATTACATTTTTGCAGTATTCCTTTTACGCCTACGATCATCGATTCCTAAAATGTACAGTCTATACTTATACTTCAGTATTCCTTTTACGCCTACGTTGATCGATTCCTAAAATGTACCGTCTATACTTATACTTCAGTATTTCTTTTACGCCTACGATCATCGATTCCTAAAATGTACAGTCTATACTTATACTTCAATTTTGCTAAAGATGGTTCCAAACGATTGGAAGATTACAGACCGTCAAGTTTTTTTTTTACAAGTGTAGTCATAATTAACATCAGTCTACCATTAATATATTAGACGACAGAACTGTTAACTAAGATTGTGAATGATTGTCCAATATCAAACCTTATAAATTTGTAGATTCCAATCACAATTGTCAGTGTCAGTCCGTCGTTCCGTCCGTCCGCAAACTTTTTGCTTGTGAGAGAAAAAAAAGTCCATAATTTTCAAGATAGCCCCATATCTTCCAGGAATTCGAATTATCAAGTGTATGCAAATCTAGCTTGAGTTCGATATCGAAGGCGCCATCTATAGTATTATGTAATATATGGGTAAAAATGTGAAAATCTTGTGACCGCTCTAGCATTCTTAATGTTCGATAAATCTTCATAAAATTTGGTGGGATTGTGGAGGAGATCAAAATCTCAGTTGTATATAATGCTGGTGGCGCACCTACATTTTGACTGAAATTGTGAGCAAAAATGGTGGAGATATAAAATCCCATATCTCAAAAAGTAATTGAATTAAAGTTGCGAGGTTTATGGGTCACATGGACCGTGTCTAATGCTAGTGAATTCTGTGATATTAGTGACATGGACGTATTTTTGTCAGGTCACCAAGCCTATAAAGTTGAAAGTGGTGATTTTGTAATGGCAGGATGTAGCTTGGACATGAATAGCAAAGAGAATTAAGCCTACAGATCAAAATTGAACTTGATTACATTGCACATAAAAGTGTACTTGGTGACCTACTTTTGGGGTCACCGTGACCCAATGATAATAGACTTTGTTGTTTGTCCAGGTTCATCGTTTTTCTTCAATAACTCGAAAAGTTATTTTGTGCAATTTGAACAAACATAATATTTATGAAAAGTTGGATGAGGGGCGACGCACATTTTCACAGTAATAACTTCTTAATTCGAGGTGAAGGTCTAGGTCAAATGGCCAGTTGGAATATAGAGGTCATCTTTGTGAGTGCTCTGCACCTTACACTACAGTTTTTGAGTTAGGCCCATATAACGTTAAGACTTATAAACTGTATGAAAATCTATGTGGACGTCAATGTCGGTGGCAGGCGACACCTATAATATTGTGTAATATACGGGTCCAAATATGAAAATCTCAGTTGTAAGCAGTCCATCCTTTTTTGTGAATCTTCGTGAAATTAAGGGGATTGTAAAAGAGGTCAGAATCTCCGTAGTTTATGATACGCGCCACTTATTCTGTGACGGAAATTATGAGTTAAAATGTCTTGAAAGATACAAAATTCCATATTTTAAAAAATAACTGAATTAGATGTGCCAAATGTATAGGTTATATAGATTATGTCCAATGCTAATATGTTCTATACGATCAGTGACCTTGACCTACTTTTCTTGGGTCACCAGACCTGTTAGGTTTGAAAAGGTGATTTTATTATGGCAGGTTGTAGTTTGGCCGTTAATGGCTAAGAGAAGTGAGCCTCCAGATCAAAATTGCACTTGAGTACCTTGTATGTAAGACTCTCTTTGGTGACCTACTTTTGGGGTCCCCTTGACTTGATAATCATGAAACTTTGTCACCTAGACCTATTTTGGTAGGTCATTAAGCACTTTAAAAGCACATTTCATTCAATATCTTGATAAAGATAGGTATGCCACGAATGTGTATGATGTGGACGTTTGATATTGCGCAGTATGGATGGCCTTGTTTTAACTTTTCAATGTCATGGAGGATATACATTTCATGAAATGACTTTTCGGTGATGGTAATCAGCAGAGCATTTGGCCTCTTGCTATTTTCAGTATGACTATTATTGTACATTATGGATTCCAAAGTCTATATTACTTGTTCGGTGTTTAGGTGTAAACAAATGAAAAGTAGAACGTATCTTTTCGTTTTTTCTCTGTGCCTATCTGTTTCTCTGTCTGTATATAAGTGTGTAAGTTTGTAGGTATTTGCTATTGCGACATAACAGAGATGCCTTTTCACGTTTATAGGCCTACAAGCCTTTGCAATTTAACCTAAAACATTGTAGATTGTAAACATTTTAAACGGATAAATTCCAAGCTTTCATATACAAATCTGCATGTTTGAGCTGCTCCATCACTGTGAACTTGACGCCATTTTTTCACGCAACAGACAACATTGCGTTACTGCGGCCATCCTATGCGTGGCCGTCGCTTTATACCATTGTTACACAACGAAGAGAGATAAAAGTGCTAAACTGTTTTGTTCTTATTAGATTTTCTTATCCAATAAAATTCAATGTAACAAAATGAAAATACTTCCGGCCACTCATTTGTTATTTTTATGTCTGGGTGCCAAACCATACATGTTGTTTTTCCTCGGGTTCTTTATTATGTCTGGGTTCTTTCTTTCTTTAAATGGCACCTAAATTTGTCCGGAGTTTTTCTCGGACATTTTTATGACAGAAACCACCAAACTTGCCATGGTGACTGACCTACCAGTGAAATTGTGCATATCGTTTGGAATACTCATGATGTTTAAAAATTATGTAATTAGGAGTGTTTAAAATTTTAAAAGCTCCATATCTTCCAAACTACTGCGGATAGACACAAAATTTCAATGCACGTGTAAAGGTTTGTGACATCTGCCAATATAATGGACAGTGAATGAAAGTTGTAGAATTTTAAATTCTGCTAATTAGGGCCACTGAAAAACTCACAAGTTGAACATCGCCAAAACTATTACAGATAGAGATGCCATTCCAACTTCAATTTATGGGTTTGTGACTAAGCCACATCCATTGACCTATGAACCAAAGTTGTAGAATTTTAATTTGCAAATTAGCTAAATATGCAAAATTTCAATGTTGAATAGCTTCAAAAGTATTAGAGATAGAGGCAGTATTCCGATTTCAATTTATGGGTTCGTGACATAGCCGCATCCAACGAACCGTGACCCGTACGAAATTTTTTGGTATATTTATACCACATTTATACCAGAATTTCAATTTTTGGTATAATGTAGGAGAAACTAACCAGATCTTTTTCTGGTATAAAAATTGTCCAGCCTATTTTCTGGTATAAATTTGTGGCATAAATTTTCTGGTATATTTTTCTGGCATAAATTTCTGGTATAATACCAGAGTATTTTTATTTGTTATGCCAGAAAATGAGGATTTGTCATTTTCAGTGCATAAATTTATACCAGAAATAGAATTAGATATTTTCACACCAGGAATAATGCCAGAAAAGTGGACTCAGAGGAAAATTTATGCCAGAAAATGACATCATCAGTTTAGATCACGTGACACTTTCAAATTTTTGGTGGTAAATTCAGTCATGAGCAACAGTCTTGCTGGAGGTTCATTTGTCTCTCCATCTTTGAAAACAAATCAAGGTGAAGTGTGTTAACCAGGTTCACTAACTGTACAGAACCTGGAATACTATACTGTATATAAGATATGTGAATAGGCATATAAGCTGCATGATAAACTACAACTTTACTGCACACACGCATCCTGTTATATGTTAGATGTAATTATTCAATCATGAGGTCTGATTAAGCCTGCCAATGTATTTTTACCGTTGTACATATATGGTATCTTGCTGAACGGTGAAGCGGTTTTATGTGGGATCACCCGCAATTTAAGAACCTACACCATGCCATCAGGTCTTGGACCAGTAAATCAAACCTAATAGAGTTACATGTTAAATTGGCTATATTCGCCAGCTTGTCTATGACATTTAAAAGTTTCGTTGAGACTGTATCTGTCATTTTTCTCAAAGCTTACTTCAATGACACTTACACTATCAATAGAAAATGGGGGCAAAACCAATTAACTTTTTTGCTATTCGCGCATTTGTTTATGCTTACCTCCATAGTTACTCTTCCGAAGCAAACCTTGGTATAATAATAGCCCAACAAAATTTCTAGTTCAAGAATTAAATGTTGAAGTGACACCCTTCCCAAACCCACAGATAATCAGGCTTATTTATTCCCTTTATATGACAAGAAATTCATAAGAGTTTATCTGCTCCCTAATTTTTAATAGCCTGTCACCTGAGGTCCTGTATTCATTGCGTGACTGAAAGTTCTCACACACCTGCAGCTGCAGCGTATTTACTGGCCCAAGACCATCAGAGAGACCGTTGACGCAGAACTTTTGATCGTGTTTTCCAAATTAAGGCAGAGCTTAACTATATGATATTGTTTACATGCAATCAAAAACCTCGTACCCCATAATTGTAACAACATCCGAGAGGAGGCATAATGGACTCCAATAATAAAAGGTCTTAGCATGAACCACCCATGCATGCACACATGTATTAATCCCTTGGCAGCATTATCATCGACCTCATTGCTGCATTTAACTGACCCGGCTTTTGTCTTTTCAAGAAGCTGGTAATAGCCATATTATCTGGTACGTCTAGGAAATATGTAAATCAGTACATGTCTGGACTCTGTCCAGCCCAAGTAAAGCTGGTATAATATACCAGATCTGGTATATTATGCCAGATTTTCAATATACCAGATCTGGTGTATCTATATTAGATTTTAATATAACAGAATTTGTAGTTCATTTACATAATTCGGCTTATTTCATGTATGTTCTGTCATGTATACCAGGTCTGGTATATTATACCAGATTTTCAATAAACCAGATCTGGTATATATGTCAAATTTTAATATAACCGATTTTTTGGCTCATTTACATAATTCGCTTTATTTCATGTATAAACCGGTATAATTTCAAACAGTCTCAAGCCTTATAAATATGCCAAATTTTTTATACAAGCTTGTTAATTTTAATTTATTGCAAATTAGGTGAACATGCAAATTTTAAATCTTGAATAGCTTCTAACCTATCTTATACCGAGGTATCATTCAATTTCAATTTGTAGGTTTATGACATAGCCACATCCAATGTTCCAAAATTTTGAAATTGTAATTTATGCATTTTAGGTGAGTACATAAAAAATTTAAATCTTGAATAGTTTCAAAACTATTATAGAGAAAGGTGCTATTTCAACTTCACTTTAATAATAATAATTTATTGAAACCCCGCATGCGAGGAAATAAAACATCGAAATGAACTCATACTACAAGTAAAATGTGTAAAATTATGTTATGCAACAAAGTAGGACATATAATCAACGCGAGACAACCATAATTAAATAAACCGTTCACTGAATCAAAATCATATTATACATCAAAATAGGGAAATAAGTGGGAAAAGGCAACCAAATTTAAACCATACACTGAAATAAATTATATCGTACTGAACTAAAGAAGGCTTAAAACATTGTTAGAAGACACTGGTTAGCAGTGTTACCAGAGTTTGCTCATACGACCACGGTTTTTGAAAATTTTCAAGAAACATGAGATACTGCAGAGATTCGACCACCCCATGAGCACCGGCATGCTCATGGGGTTGGCCACTCCCTGCAGCAAAGTCGGAAGTACCCTGTTGGCCAAGAAAAACTGCTAAGGGAGATATCCCATAATTAAAGACCCTTGATATAATCGTGCCTGGGATAAGATCCCTCGCCCCATATATCCAAAACCTTGCTAGTAGGTGACAAAGTAGCTGCCTATATGGCGTGTTAACCATTGCTACCCTGCGCAGCATGGACACTGTACTGTGCTTGATATTTTCAGCCATACAGGGTACGCCTAGGGAAGTAAGCATTGACGAATGATGTGACCCCTTACTGAAACCTAAAACCTGTTTTAATATTGCACCTTGGAATGAATCCAGACGCTTCAAGTCGCCCTGGCTAAGAGAAATACCATTGAATCCATATGAAAGAGAGGGCACCCATTGTTTTCCACAGGCATGTCTTAACGCCGGTACTGAGACCGGGATAATCATAAGACATACCTGAGGAACTAAGGCTATACATGACCCTTCTCGATGCATTTATCCTATTATCAATATGTGAATTTACCACTCTTGCTATAATTAACACCTAGAATATCTATATTATCTTCAGTGTGGATTATATGTGACCCCAGCCAAAGGGATACGTCCCCGAGGTCACATTTCCCAACAACCACAAACTTGCATTTTTTTATTCCAAATTTGAAATGCCATTTCTTTGCGTATTCGACACATATGTCGGTCATTTTTTGCAGATTCGGCAGTAAGGTAGAGCATATTGAAATATCATCTGCAAACGTGCAGGCATTTATCAACTGAGATCCAATGCAAATTCCATATCCACTTGTCTGCAACTCAAGTAATAAATCATTGATAAAAATATTAAAAAGCGCGGGTGACAGTACACTTACTTGTCTCGTACCCATAGTGACTGCGAAAGGGGCACTGTGCACCCCGTTCCACCTGACAACTTCCTTCAGCTGACGGTACCAAGTATATAATAAAATCCAGTGGCTCACGGGTATTAACTCAATTAATTAATAGTTTACTAACTTTGTCAGGAGTAATATAAGCGTCATGGCATTTCAGATTATCGTGTAAATACTCTTGCACATTCTCTTGTATTTTTAACTGCTTTCCATTCAGAACCCCGTTGCCATACATAATTTTTTTATTATATTCACGAAATTCGTCCGGCTGTTTAGATGAGGCTACCTTTCTCCTCTTAACACGCTTCATCTCATTCCAAAAACAAGTCATTTTGCGTTGCTTAAAAAATGTATTTAGTTTCTGTGTCCCTGCATTATGAAGATTATTACTGTACTTCCTAGATAAACGCCGAAACTCTTTCTTGGTATATTTATGAGCCATATACACCGCACCAGTTTTTGGTTTACCATTATCAACCCACAGCCTGAACCAGAACCTTTTTCTATCATGTATCAGGCTTAGTTGCGGACACCAGTAAGGCTTAGGCTTACAAGATGTTTTGGGGATACATCCAGCCTCTTTACATGTATCATGAATCATTTTACCGATCGCATGAACTTGATTATCTATCCTGTCATCTACTTCATCCCGACAAAGACCATGATCCTCCAAAATAGGTAGAGAGTTCAGTTTGTCAGTCAATATGGAATAATATGTATC
The DNA here is from genome assembly GCA_964020975.1 of Hermodice carunculata. NCBI lineage: Eukaryota > Metazoa > Annelida > Polychaeta > Eunicida > Amphinomidae > Hermodice > Hermodice carunculata. The sequence continues at coordinate 27,501,708 of OZ026630.1, forward strand.
GATACACTGTTGATTAGGCCATTTTGGGCATGGGTAAAATTTTATACCTTCATATGAAGTATACTTAAATGTATCCTTTTGACTCCCTTTCTCAATTTGAATCTTTATATTCATTACCATACGAATAGGCAAGTGATCGCTCACATTATCCGAGTCCAAGGGCACTACAAAACATAAAGAAATGCTATTCACATCATGAGACATACATAATTCAAATTGGCGATAAAAAACAAATTTCATACACAATGGAAGGAAGATCTAAATTCACAAAGTGGTGAAGATAAAAAATTACGAACTTATTCTCTTTTCAAATCGAATTTAAATACAGAAATGTATCTTTACCACGTAAAAGATTTCAAAATACCTAAAAACTCGACTCCGCATAAGCGCTCATAATCTATGTATTAAAACTGGTCGACGTAAAAGACTCAACAAAATTCCCGTTACGCAAAGACTTTGTGATACCTGTAAAGAAATTGAAAACGAAAGGCACCATGTTTTTCGACCAAGTAAGAAAGAAATTTTTCGACCACATAACACAAATTTTCAATTTAGATAGCCTTGACGAGGAAAGCGTATTTACATTCATCATGAGCCTTAATGATACAGAATTGATATCCAAATTTGCCATCTACATAAAAGAATGCGCAGAAATTAATGGACCTCTCTAACTTTACTTTACGTTTTAAGCCCCCCCCCCCCCACCCGCACCAACCCCCACTTGTGTAAATTTGCCCTGGCATTGCTACATTGTTCTATACATGCTTCAGCATACCTTACCGTTTGTGTGTTAATTTTTCATATACTTGTGTTTTTGTAGTGTCATATTGTATTGTTTTGGCAAAATGCCATTGTTTGTTATATACATGGTTCAGCCAATAGAGTTGATAAAAAGTTCATACAAAAAAAATGAAAAAGAAAGAAAGTTCATAAAACATGATCAGTCCAGCTGCGGTTTCCATTGCCATGACACGAGAATGTATAGCTGACAGGTTGACGATACATAAAATCTACCACTTTTAACCCATTAGCTTCAATAAAATAGTACAAAATATGACTGTTTTCATTGAACCCGTCTCTAACATACCATTTTTGTGCAGTTTTTGCTTCATGGGAAGTCTCGGATTGAAGTCACCGAACACGTTCACTGGTGCAGACATGGCATACTTATCCAAGAGTGCTTGCACTGCGTCCAGTGTTTCCATGTATTCATCAATGTTTTCTGGAGAATGAAAAGGCATATACACACACAAAATAATTTGCAGTAAAATATTATTATTATAATCTGTTATATAGTTTTGTGACATAGGTGCATCCAATGAACCATGAACCAAAGTTGTAGGATTTTAATTTATGCAAATAAGACGAATACACAAAATCTAAATCTTGAAAAAATTCAAAACTATAATAGATAGTGGTATCATTTAAACTTCACTTTATAAGTTTGTGACATGGCCACATCCAATGAACCAAGAATCAAAGTTGTGGCGTTTTGATTTATGCAAATTAGGCTTATACACAAAATGTAGATTTGAACAATGGCAAAGTGTAGCATTTCAAACTGTTCTGATTTTGTATGCACTCAGACATATTGTTTTTCCTGGGATTCTTTGTTATGTGTGAGTGCCAACCCAGACATAATGTTTTGTCTCATATACTTTATTTATGTCTGAGTGCGAACCCAGCCATTTTGTTTTTCAAACAATTCTTTCTTTCTTTCTGAACAAATTTGTCCGAAGTTTTTCTCGGACACTACTATGACAAAAAAAAAAAAACAAAACAAAAAAAACAAAAACAAAAACAAAAAAAACTTTGTGAAATTGTGCATATCGTTTGGAATAGTCATGATGGTTAAGATTATGTAAATTAGAGGTAATTGAAATTTTATAAGCTCCATATCTTCCATACTACTGCAGATGAACACAAAATTTCAATGTTCATGTATAAGTTTGTGACATCTGCCATCATAATGAACAGTAAATGAAAGTTGTTGAATTTCAAATTGTGCTAATTAGGGGCATTGACAAATTTAAAAGTTGAATATCTCCAAAAGTATTATAGATAGAGATGCGGTTCAAACTTGAATTGAAATTAGAGCTTTGTGGCAAAGCCGCATCCCATGGACCACGAACCAAAGGTGTAAGGTTTGAACTTATTAAAATTAGGTAAATATACAAAATTTAAATCTTGAATAGCTTCAAAACTATACTAAATAAAGGTGCCATTAGAACTTCAATTTGTGGGTTTGTGACACTGTCGCATCCAATTAACCATGATGCGAAATTGTACAATTTGAATTCATACATATCAGACGAATACAGAAAATTTTAATCTCGAATAACTTCAAAACTAATCATAGACAGAGGTGCCATTCCAACTTTAATTTGTAGGTATGTGAGAAAGTCCCATCCAATGAAGCATAAACCAAGGTTGTATGTTTTCAATTTATGCAAATGCACAAAGTTAAAATCTTGACTAGCTTTAAAACTGTTATAGATAGTAGTGCCATTCAAACTTCACTTGATAAGTTTTGGACATGGCAACATCCAATTATCCAAGAACTAAAGTTGTAGCATTCTAATTTATGCAAATTAGCCTAATACGCAAAATTTGGACTATGTTGAACTATGGCAAAGTATAGCATTTCAAACTGTTCTCATTTTGAACGTACCCAGACAGATTTGCGGTGAAGCAAATCTTTTTTTCTAGTTTCTTTTTTTCTTTCCATGGCACCCGGATTGTCCGGAGTTTTCCTCGGACACTGTTATTGCCAAAACCACCAAACTTGTCATGGTGACTGACCTGCCAATGAAATTGTGCACATTGTTTGGGATACTCATGATGTTTAAACCTATGCAAATGAGGGTCAATTGAAATGTTGAAAGCTCTATATCTTCCAAACTATTGCAGACACAAAATGTCAATGTGCATGTATAGGTTTGTGACACCTGCCAATACAATGGACAGTAAATGAAAAATGTGGAATTTCAAATTGTGCTAATTAGGGGCATTGAAAAATTGAAAAGTTAAATATCTTCAAAACTATCATAGACAGAGATGCCGTTCCAACTTCAAATTATAGGTTTGTGGCAAAGCAGAATGCAATGAACCATAAAGCGGAGTTGTAGGATTTATGCAAATTAGGTCAATATGCAAAATTTTAAACTTGAACAGCTTAAAAACTATTATAGATAGACAATAAAGTGGTGTGTATCCATCTGTGCAGCCAATCATTCGTGCCAATAAGATGGGGGAGGGCGGGCCTAGAACCACGTCGTCTGACGGAGCTACTGTAGCAGCTCCGTCTGACGACGTGGTGGTTCTAAGCCCATCCTCCCCATATTAATCGCACGAATGATTGACTGCACAGATGAATACACAATACCTTTTTGCAGATAATGCCCATGTGGGCCATTGCACACACAGATTTCCGGGTTCACCCCCCCCCCCCCCCACCATTAGTATATTCCCTCAAATATTTGACTGATCATGACTGAATTGAACGTTACGAGGGCCTGTGCCCTAATCCCTATCAGGACATATGAAATTAGAACCATTGTGTTGCTAAACAATCTGTTGTGTAAATATATAAATTTTACCGAAAAAAAACAAGAAAATTGTAAAAATAATCCTAAAATCATTGGAGTGCGCCCATTGAGCAAAATCGGTAGAGACCCACCCAAGGTACAACCCCATCAAGTTTGAAGTAAATGGCGTTGGGGGTTCTGGAGAAAAAGTTGAAAATAGCAATTTCCATTGCAATCGCCATTGACTTGCATGGTAATCAATAGGAATAATCTATTCACTGATAGGTACCCAAATTGGAAAATTTGTTAAAACGCAGGGATCCAGAGGTGTCCCTATACAATGTCAAAGCAAATAGCCAAGCGGTTGTGGAGAACAGAATTTTTTTTCTTTTTGTTAATTGCCAAAAATCAAAAAAAAAATTTTAAAAATGAAAGAAAAAAAAAGGAGTGTGACCATTTGAATAAATTTGGTGGAGACCCACCCAAGGTATATCCCAACAAAGTTTGAAGTGAATATGATTTACGGTTTTGGAAAAGAAGTCAAAAATATGAATTCCCCTTGCAATCCCCATTGATTTACATGGTAATCAACAGGTAAACAAGTTTGTTTAACCCGCCCAAAAGGTATATTTCCACAGAGATTCCTGAACAATACAAGTGAAAGATTTGAAGAAGAAGTCGAAAATATCGAAAACACACAAACATTCGTGACTATGGTTTCCTAAGCCCTGTGCTCAGCTTGCATACGGAGACTAATGTGGTTCTTCTGCGACCTTCAAAATAACATCAAGGTCATTTTATTAACACTGTTTGCAATATCAAAGTCTTCACTCACTCAGAGTGCTGGGGACATCATATTTGAGATGAAAAGTGATAGGATCCGCCCTTAGCAAGATAAAAACCAATACATTTGTTTGACCTTTCAAATTCACTCAAGGTCAAAATTAACAACACCACAATAAAACCTACAGGTAATTTGTTATTACTGTTTAATTGTAACCATGACCTAAGGATCCACCATTAGCCAAGATCTTCGTTTGACCTTCTTAATGTTAATACCAATAACACTAGATGAAACCGTATAGATACTTTCTTATTGGTGTTTAATGGTAAGCATAGGCCTAGGATCCAACACTACCGATACATAAGTCATCAGATCACTGTTGCTGATAATCCTACAGTAACAATGTTAACATGTATCAGTACGAAAGATTTCGCCAAAATTAACAAAACAATTCATTAAATATACAAATATCATTGAAGCATGACCATTTGAAAAGAATGCTTTATAGAAACCCACAAAAGGGACATCTACTGAAGTACATCGCTCTTGTTACAAACATATATTAAACGATTGGGAGAGAGGGCTCAGCCCTATATTATTCCCTGTTGTGAGAAAAGACAAGTATGGACAGGACAGCACAAGACGCGCATGGAGGTGGGAACATGCTGTAGATGACAACATGCAGACAAGACAGTCGTGAAATTTAGTAATTTTGGTATTAGCAAGTACACTTATGCCCCGACCACCATTGTCAAGACCTCTGTGTCGGGGCAGAACGCCCAAGGCAATTAAGTTGCGTTCACTCACTTGATTGTTCCCAAAACCTGACGGTCCTGTGACGCCATCTCTTGGTTCCTATGGATCCTGTGGTGACTCCTGGTACCCATACTCCCTGATCATCCTTCCTCTTTTGATGAGTGGTCAGTTGACGTCACATGTGAGAATGAAGCAGGGTGGTCGGGTGGACTTTTCTGGTGGTTGAGAGATAAGTATACTTACCAATACCGTGGTTACTAAAAAATTAATGTATTAGCTTCTGACCACCATTGCCGATATACAGATGCAAAGGTGGAGGGGGCAACATGACTCTGGCCAAATCCTGGAAAACCCTCCTTACCAACCAGCATGGGACTGCACCGAACCCCCCTGAACTTGCCCACCAACAAGATAGCTGTCTGCCACATGGGTAGACATCGTCTGTTTTTACTCCTCTGGTCCTGGAAGTCTAGGAGGACCTAGTCATGAAACTGGTGGGTGCTGAGGGGCTGTTATATGGTTTCCTAAGGCAGCAATCAATCTGGGTCGACCGACTCTATTTGGACTGGGAGAGCAGGAACGGTTGCTGAATACAAGCCCAAGATCAGGTCAGTTTTACTTGTGGAATACTCACTAAGAAATACCTTCAGACTGCATTTAGTCTAAACCACAAGGGTGCCATTAACTGGAACACAGTGGCTGCCCTGATGGGACTCAGACAGCCCAACAGACAAGTATCAGGAACCTAAGCAAAGGAGCCTGTTATGCATGGAAAGGCATACATGCCCTTCTCTAACACTATCAAGTCTTGCAAGTAGTGCTAGGGTGCACCAGGAGGCATTAAAGGCTTGCACCTCATGAGCTCTGGCTCAGACAGCTCTAAGGCACCAGGCCTCTGCAGAGCAGTCTTGTAGGTCTTAAACATCATCTGCTTGATGGACAATGAGATCATGTTTCTGCAAACTTGCTCCTTACAAGGGTTACTAAGGGGTAAAAAGAGGGCAGACCTCTGATCCCTGAAATTGTCCATGTGTGGAAGGTACAAACACTGAGTTCTCACTGGACACAAGACTCTTTCCTTGGCAGAAAGAGCCATATTCATGGCACAGAGGGTAAAACCCTAAAAGACCATAGCTGGATCTCGAGCCACTTGGTTCTTTGCAAGGAAGCCCAAGTGAGGCCTCAGCATCACCTGGGAGTGGTTAGGCGACCATTGGATGTGGTCATGTGCTAGAGCATGGATCTTGCTTCTTCAAGCCCCCAAAGCAAGTGTTAATAGAAAACAAGTTTTCCATGTCCAGTACTTCAGGTCTACCAATTTGAGGTCTTCTAGGCACTCAAAGGGCAACATCTTCAACATGACTAACACCAACAGAAAGTTCTGCCATGGTAGGACTTGCCTGTCAGCCAGTCTGTTGGTGTAGAAGCACACAATGAGTGCCGACAGATAAGGATCTCTCCCAATGCAAATGTCCTCACAAGGGTTGAGGAGATTGCTGATTGAAATCCCTCTACAGTTCTTGAGCTCTTGCCAAGGACTTCCCACTGATAAAGCAGGAAGTTGCAATATCCACAATGCCTGGAGACCAAGGATGTATTCTCCGACCAGCACACCAGTCTGAAAACACCTTCCAACAAGCCAATTAACAGCCAGAGAAGAGGATCAAAGCCTGCCTCTGGCAATTCCATCTGCAACTGATTCCAAAAAACCTCTGTCCTGGATGTGCTGTGCAACAACTGCCAAGCATGGAGGTTGAGCACTTGAGGGTTCCTGTGGAACACCATCTTCCATGGTTGCAGCAGAAGTTTCAGCCATGCTGTTAAACATAGCTGGGGCTCGATGCCTAATTCCAAGAGACCCATGAACCAATCTGTCCTCAAACGCCAGAAAGTGCTCAGGATCAAAATTGTAGTCCCATGGCTGAACCTTCCACCATACTATCAGGATGATCTGTGGAGGTGGAAAGGTGTATGCCCAAAAGTTGCTCCAGTCCATGGCTAGAGTGTCCACTGCTAGGGCCTGGAGGTTCAGGACTGGTGAAACATAAACCTGTAGTTTTGCACTTTCCCTTGTGGCAAACAGATCCACATGTGGAGTTCCCCATCTGGCCTGAATGGAGTGTGGGTGGAGCAACCACTATGTCCCTAATGGCTGACCTCTTCTGGAGAGTTGGTCAGCCAGGACATGTTTTTGTCCCTGGACATGCCTTGTGTGCATGCGGACATTGTGTTTGGACTTCCATTGACTGATGTGTCCAGCTAGCTCTGTCAGCTAATGGCAACATGACCTGCCTTGCTGGTTAAGGTAGGCAATCGAGGTCCTGTTGTGGCATGTACATCATGAGGATTTGTCTGTGCTCCACTAGGACCTGAAATTGCAGGAGTGCTAAACTTATCATCTCCAGTTCCAGCCAATTTATGTGGTGAGACATGGATAGTGTCAGCCTAAGGCCCAACACCATCCAGCTCTCCATGTGAGTTCCCCACCCAGACTGAAAAGAGTCCATTTAGATGGTAAGCTGGGCCTGAAAAGGGGCCAGCATCTGTCCCAAATGGTCCACCACCAAAGGTGCTGATGGTCCTTGGGGAGGACCAGCACTGAGGCATGGTAGTCCTGGTCCCTTGACCAGGGCTTCCCCAGTGCATGCTCCAAGGGATGACAGTGAACTCAGTGGGACCTGGGAGTCCAATGAGTATAGGGAGCCCAGCACCGCTTTCCACTGTTGTGCTGAGAGAGCCGTATGAGTAAGAAAAGACTTGAGCAGGGTCTGTAGTCTCTCCCACCAGTCCTGCAATGGGCAATGGATGTAGACAACCAGGTCAGACTGGATGCTGAGAAAGACAAAAGTCTGTGCTCACCAAAGACTGGACTTGTTTTGGCTCACAATCAGGCCCAAACATTGGCAACAATTCAGAACAGTCTGTGTATGATGCTGCAAATGTTGGTGCCAAAGCACTTGGATAAGCCAATCATCCAGGTACACAGGAATGCATGCAGCAGTCTAGTAAAGGTAAGCATCAACTGTGAGCATGAACTCGATGAACACCAGAGGGGCTGTTATAGTCAGATATTATGTTTACACTTTCAGACAAGTTATATCAGTGCTTGGCACAGTCAAAGCAATGCCTGCAATACTAAGGTTAAATGAATTCTAGAGCACTACAAGAGGACATCTTAAGAAATTTTGGTGGTGTATCTGTCAATTGTCTTAATGACTTACTTAATAACCCAGAGGACCTTGATAACTCTATTACCATTACAGCTGACTCTCCATACATTGAACCCAAAGATCTTATCGATTATCTTAAGCCACTAAAGCATACTTTTTCTTTATTAGACATAAATATCCAAAGCCTCAATGCCAAATTTGATACTTTTTCGATGTTAATTGAGGACCTAAAGAAACAAGATTTCGAATTCAGTGCTATCTGCATTCAAGAAACATGGATTGATCATCAAAATTTAAATAACCTCTCATTATTTGAATTAGATAATTATACTGCAATACCTCTTGCAGCTACTTGTAGTTCTCATAGTGGATTACTTATTTATCTCCACAATGACTTTGAATTTACATTAAGAGATTTTGGTACTCCCAATAAAAATTGGGAAGGTTTGTTCATTGACATATTTGGCAATGGACTAGAACAGAAGCTTACACTGTGCAATATTTATCGACCTCCCAGAGATGCTAACAATGATATTGATCTGTTTTTGAATGAGTTTATACACATAGTTGAAAAGTTGTCAAACGAATCATCAGATAAAATTATTACCGGAGATTTCAATATTGATTTGCTTAAATTGAACACCAGACAAAAGTATGCTGAATATCTAGATTTGATGATCTGTAATGGCTTTAACCCTAGAGTAACTTTGCCAACAAGGCTTACTGAGAGGTCAGCCACATTGATTGATCACACATTTTGCAATTTATCACATTGTAGAAAATCAAGTACATCTGGTATCATTTTATCAGATATGTCTGATCATTTACCTTCTTTCACTTGTCTCAACACACACGTAGAACTGAATGGCCCACCAAAATATGTGCAGGTGGAAACAATTGATAAAAACTCTATACAGTCTTTTTGCACACATCTAAATGGGAAAAACATTTTGCATAACTTAGACCGGGAACTTAACTCGGATCCAAATAAGAATTACGAAATTTTAGAAAACACTATTCTATGTGCCAAAGCGAAATATTTACCAAAAAGAACCGTGAAATTTCACAAGTACAAACACAAATTTACTCCCTGGATCACTGCTGGCATCTTAAGGTCAATCAAATATCGTGACACTCTGTATAGACAACTAAGAAGTACTCCGTTAGAAACCCCTGAATTTCATATCATAAAGCAGAACCTTAAAACATACAATACAATACTACGTAGAAATATTCGTGAATTAAAGCAACAATATTACCAGTCAGAATTTCAAAAATTCAAAAGTAACACTAAAAAAACTTGGGACACCATTAGAACTGTTTTGAATATGAGTAAAAATAAAAAAGCATTCCCTTCTTTTTTCTTAATTGACAACACAAAAATAACAAATAAAGAAACAATAGCAGATCATTTCAATACATTTTTCACAAATGTCGGACCAAAACTGTCATCCAAAATTGACACATCAAATAAACCATTGTATTCTTACTATCTGAATGATAATATTGACCATGTTTTTCATTTTAAGCAGATCAACTCAGATCACATAGTCAAAATTATAAATGATTTTAAGCCAAAATCAAGCACTGGGCATGATGGCTTATCTATGAAACTGATTAAAAAATTGATCCCTTGTCTTGCTGAACCTCTCACTCTCATTATAAACCAATCTCTAACTACGGGAATTTTTCCAAATAAGCTAAAAATTGCAAAAGTAGTACCTTTATACAAGAAGGACAACACAAATATTTTAGAGAATTATAGACCAATTTCTCTACTCCCAGTCATGTCAAAAATCTTTGAAAAAGTAGCTTATTGTCAGTTATATGATTATTTCACAACAAATTCACTATTTTATAACAGCCAACATGGATTTAAAAAGATGCATTCGACTGAAACAGCTGCTCTGGAGTTTTTGGACCGAACCATTCAAATTCTTGACCATGGTAATCTGCCATTAAGTATATTTTTGGACTTATCTAAAGCTTTTGATACTTTGGATCATCACATTCTTTGTAAAAAATTGGAACATTATGGTATCATCGGCACTGCTTTACATTGGTTTAGCAATTACCTTGAGAATAGATCACAGTTTGTTTTATATGACAATATCTGTTCCAAACCACTTCCTATCAAAACCGGGGTTCCACAAGGATCCATACTTGGACCTCTTCTTTTTATTATTTACACAAATGACATGCACAAAGCATCTTCCAAGTTCACATCTATTCAGTATGCTGATGATACAACTTTAATTAGCCCTCTATGTTGCCTTTCTTTTCATGTCAATACTGAATCGTATGAACAAGACACATCAAAAAACATAAATTTTGAATTGAATAAGGTAGTCGACTGGCTTGCAGCAAATAAACTGTCATTAAACATAGGCAAAACCAAATACATGTTATTTCATTTCTACCAAAGGAGAATAAATTTCATTTTAAATCTAAAAATTAATAATATGCTAATTTCAAAAGTGGAAGAATTCAACTTTTTAGGCTTAACAGTTCAGGAAAATTTAAATTGGAATGCTCATGTAAATAAAGTAGCAAATAAATTATCTAAAGTTATTGGTATGTTTAAGAGACTACATAAGTACATCCCGGCTAGTGCTCTGTTACTAATTTACAACTCTCTCTTCTATTCATATATCAATTATTCTATCCTTGCTTGGGGTTTTTCATGCGAACGGATCTTCCTTTTACAGAAAAAAGCTGTACGCCTTATGTGTTCAGAAAGATTTAATGCCCACACAGACCCACTTTTTAAAAAATTAAACATCTTAAAAGTGACTGAGGTTTTTCAGTTGAGATCAATTAAGTTTTATTATAGCTATGTTAAAAGCGAATTACCACAATACTTTAGTAATTTATATAGAACTCCTGTGCAGATTCATTCTCACTTTACCAGAAATAGAGAAAATATTCCTCCTCCTAGGCCCACCAATATTACCTCTGAAAAATGTATAAGATACTATGTCCCATCCCTTATCAAAACCCTTCCATCTTGTATTACTGAGAAGTTTGAGACACATTCTTACTCTGGTTTATCCAGCTATGCAAAAAAATATTTTATTAACAGGTATCAAGATATATGCACTGTGCCAAACTGTTATGTATGTAATAATTGATTCTAGTCCTGTCTAATAATAATTTTTGTATGTACATGTTTTAGTCATGCTTAGTATCTTTATGGATTTCATGGTATTTTTATGATAATCAGTTTGTTTATTAAGTTACCTCCTTTTTTGGTGGTCCCAGTGATAGCGGACTCAGGTCCTTAATTGGGGTCATCCAGACACTCATCAATTTTTGTATTCCAACGCGTCTAACTGTCATGTACTTTTGAGTTGCAATATTACATACTGTTTGTATCCATAACAATTATATTTTGTCAAATAAACGTTCTCTGACTCTGACTCTGACTCTGTGGCAAGGCAGAACTGGAGTGCCATGAACTGGTATACTTGACCCGAGAATGCAAACTGCATATACTTTGTGTGAAGTTGGCACATGGAAGAACATGTCCTTCAGATCCAGGGATATCATCCACTCTAAGGAGCACAGGGCCACTGCCACCGACTAGGGAGTCTCCATCATGGAGTACAGGACTACCAAGAAGGTGTTCAGCATCATCAGGTCTATTACTGGGTGTCAGCCTCCATCCGCCTCCATGGGGAAATGGAAGAGTCAGTTATAGAAATTGGGAGTACATGGGTTCTCAACCAACTCTATGGCACATTTACTCTGAAGCTTCTGCACCACCTCTAGGAATGCTGATGCTTTGGGTTCCTGTATGGGTGGCATGAACCACATGGGTTGACGGCTTAACAGAAACCTGTCTTCACCAAAGGGCAGTAAATAGCTGTGTCTCAGGATATTTAAGACAAAAGAATTGTCTGTAATAGACTCCCATTATGCACGTGATAGGCAGAAAGGCAACCGCCTACTCTGCACTCTGAGACATTTGAAGCCATTGCAGAGGGTGAACCTGAGACCAGGAGTCTGGATGCCTTTATGGAGGTCTGATTGGAAGATTGGGGGCGAATAGCCTGCACCTGCTGAATAACTTCCACCACCTCTCCTCTGAACAAGGTTCCAGATAGAGGGGCCCCATTCTAGCTCTGCGAAATATCTGGTCCAGCAATACTAACCCTGCAGGTAGGCATCTCTCCACAAGAAACGAAGGTTCATGCAGGTGGTTCAGACCTGGTGGTAAACAGCTCATGACAACAAAGCTGCGAGTGGTGATGCCTGGTCGAGCCAGTCCTGCAATGCCTCTGCAATATGCACAGAGTCCTTGAGGTTGTCCAGTAGGCAGCCAAAGAGACATCTGAATACACTGCTGCAAGGACAGATCCCCTGACATCCTCTTTGAGTCTTTTGTAGGCCTTGGCAGATGCAGTGATGGACTTTGGCTGCCAAGCATCGAACTCTTCCTAATCCAAATCCACCAAAAGTGGATGGGAAGACCTGCTCAGCCACAGAATACCATCAGCCCTGGACTTCTGGCTTTGGGAGGAGTCACCCTGGCAGAAGATAATTAAATGTCAGCAGCTCCACGGGGACCAATGGGCCATGAGTCTTAGCTGTGAGCTTTGAAAAACTCGGCTTCCAAGGTTAAAAAGGGGATATGGGTCTTATGACGCATATCCTCCAGGGACAAACCCAGGCAGGACATCGCATCAGCCTCATCCCTCTCTTCCTTGCGTAGGACTAGTCCTTGGTATCCCACCAGGCTCTGAATGAGGGCTTTGAGGCGTGCAAAACCCAACAGCAGAGTCAGAGTGGTGTGTGGGGGAGGGGGGCAGAAGTGTGTTCCAAGTGCACAATGGATGCCACTGGGCTCAGTGCTCAGTGGCTCAGAGCAATGGTGGCATGATCATCAATGAGTAGATTGCAGCTGGGGCCTGCTGGCAGATGAGTTGGACTGCAGGAGCTCATCCTCCTACTGGGAGTCAATGGCTGAAGAATCAAGACTCAAGAGGTGAGCTGTGAGACTCAAAGCCCATCAAAAAACGCATCGTTCGTGGCGAAGGGGCAGCTGCCTGGGACAGGAAGTGATCTGTCACCAAGCCAGGTGAAGGGTAGCAACTACTTCCACGGAAGTCATAGCAGCTTTCAACACCACCTCCCTCTACTCAGCCCACATGGGTCTGGAGGGGGGCTTCCAGATGACTGGTTGCAGGAGGCATAGCTACCGCCAACTCAGAGGTCTGCTGGCAGGAGGGCACCCAGCTCAAAACTCATGGGGATCAAGGAAGGGGCCACAGCTGCCACCGACTGAGGAGTCTGCTGGCAGGATGGGTCCTGTGGGAGCCCTGGGGCTAAGTGAGAGCTTACTCAAGGCAGAGGCAGCAAGCTGCTCTACCAAAAGAGTCTGCTCGCATGCAGCAGATTTACCAGCAAGGTATAAATATGAGGTCTCCACCTGCAGGCACTGTTGCTTGTGGAACCCAAGTTCTGCTTGACTCTCTAGGGAGGCAGGCAGGGCACCCAGCTCAAAGGTGAGAGTCAGTGGGCTCCCTCTAGAGTGGACCTGGCATTGGGGCAGGAGGCAAAGCCAACACTGAAACCAGAGGCTTCAAAAGTAGCACTTGGTTCATGGAGGGGGCCACCACCCTGCTGCAGCCAATGGTTCACTAACAGTGGAAGGCACCACCACAGACTTTGGTCCAGCATGCCTGATTCCAAAGCTCGGCATTTGGCAGTTACAGCCTTCTGCCTACTCCTGGCTCTGACACTATTTCTCCATGCCTGCTGATAAAGGAGTCACTTGTCTTCTCCCCAGTCGGCACAGTATCAGCAAGTCTGCTCGTGAAAACAAACCACAGCCAACTGTTGACAACAACCAAAGTGATGCTGATGATCATCCAAGGCAGCAATATAGTGTTTCCATGAGTCCAGCTTCTACCCTCTATCCAACAAGGATGTAGGCAGGGTGGTCATTGGATCAACACCTATGGCTCACTGCTGAAAGGCAGCGATTGCCTAATGGGCACTGCACCTGTCTTGCTGCTCTCTGTGCTCTGAACGTTGAAACACTATCTTGAAAACTTGGGTTTCAAGCCAAACAACCATCTCTACTCTCGGTTATTTCTGAGGTATTCACGGATCAGATATCAGCTATCTTGGTCTCGAAAGAGTCCAGGACTGCCAAGAAATTATTGTCCACAGAAAGAAATGTGTGTGAACACTAGAACAGTGATGGTGAACGAAAGTTCACCGAGCTTCAACTAGAACGAGCAAGCCAGTAATGGCGCACAAAAGAGGAAGGAAGATCGGGGAGCATGCACACCAGAAGTCACCACCGGATCCATAGGAATTGAGAGATGGCCCCATGGACTGTCAGGTTCAGGGAACAATCAATTGAGTGAGCCCACCTCCATTGTCTTGGGCATTATGCCCGGACACAGAGGCCTTTGCAATCAGGGTCAAGGGCTAATGTTGCGTGACTAATGCGTGCATTAACAGACAATCAATTGAGTGAACCCAACTTCATTGTCTTGGGCATTATGCCTGGACACAGAGGTCTTGGCAATCGGGGTCAAGGGCTAATGTTGCATGACTAATGGGTGCATTAACAGACAAGTACCCGAATTGAAAAATGCGTTAAAAATCAGGGATCCAAAGCAACATCACTTGCTAAACAATTTATTTGACCCTTCCACAATCTACATTTCAACGAAGTTTCAGCACAATCTGACCAAGAGGAAGTCAAAAACAGCGAAAACACACAAAAAATGAAGACAATTCAGAGCACCACCTAGGAACAAATTTAACTGCAGGGGCTGCCAGACGTGTCCCTATGCAATTTCTAACCAATTGCCCAGGTGGTTTCGGAGACTTTTTCACAGATTTCGTCGAAAAATGTACAAAACAAAAAAAATATATATAAAATTCAAAAATCATTGAAGCAGAACCAATTGGAAAAATGTGTTTGAGTCCGATTCAAAACAGATACCCTTCAAGTTTAAACAGGATCTGACCAACAGTTTTGAGATGCCAAAAATGTGAACGGAGGACGGAGACGGATGGACAGATGGACCACAGATGACGTACATCCTACAAGTACAGCTGATTGACATGTCAGCGAAGCTAAAAATAAAAGTCACAGTGCCACCTGGTGAAATTAAGGTTAAGGGTCCCCAGATGTGTCACAGTGCAACTTTGAAGTAATTGGCCAAGCAGTTTCGGAGATTTTTTTTTTTTTTTTTTTTATTGTTAGGTCAAAAATGAACCAATGTGACCGTGTGAAATGGAAACAGACGGACAACGGATCACCACTCGTCCTATAAACTCAGTTGACCTTCCTTCTGTTTTTTTTTTTTTTTTTTTTTAATTTCTAATGTATTCTATCGTATTTGCTGCTTATGAGCAGTCATGATTTCTTTATAAAACAAGTTGCTTTAATTCTGCAATCTTATTCTTCGCACTGAAATTTTGAAGACATTGATGTTAGGATTTGAGAATAAGGCATAAATCTATTTTGAATTGGTATATGCCAGCCACGACACGTGTTAACATTATAGAAAGTTTATACAAGAAAAGCTACAAAGACATGCTTACTTTTTTTGTGTTGTATTTTTCGTGGTTCCATTACATCAGGAATTATATAAAAGATTAACAGGTACATGATATATAAGATTAGCACCTGTTAATTATGTCTCTCATCAGTAATGTTTTATGGGCGTATATTTATGCTAGGTTTGGTTGAAAAAAACTGTAACCTTTAAGTACATAATATTGCTAAATATTGTGGGGAAATAAAAGCTTTCCTTATTTTGGATGCAACTTGTTATTCCGTTACTGAAATTTTGTATTCCATTGCACAACTTTAATGACCCAGCACATGTAGAAAATCATGCACGAGGTGCCTATACAGAGCATTCATGAATGTATATTCATATTCTTTTTTTGTCAAAGCATTAACAACAAGAAAAATCACAGGAATACGCAACAATGTCGGTTCCCTGAAATATGATGTCCATCCTTATTATTTCGTTAGAGCATTGCACTGTGTCCCTACAAAGCAAACATATCACTCAAAGTAGTTCAAACTCCACTAGCTTGATCTTTGCTTCAAGGCAAATTACTTCTTTCAGTCTGTGATTATTGTTAAGTTACTTGTCCACCATGGAGTCCAAAATTGTGCTGCTATGAAAGAAAATACAAATTTGCAGTGAACTAACTCTTTAACTTTTCGATTTGGCATATGCCATGCTGCAGTCATTCAATGATCATAAAAGTAAGGCCAAGTCGCATGTTATGGGGAGAGCAAATTATTCTTTCAAAAAGGTAATGAAGGCCTGGTATGAAAATGCCCCCAAGCATGGGATCCTAATGTCAAATTGCACAGCGAATATGGGCGTCGAAATAGGCAACATAGGTCTGTTGTAAATATTGTAACTTTGAAAGTTGCTTATTATGTTCAAAACCATTGACCGTCACATGTATGTTGTCCCTTGGGATGAGCCAAGATATGAAAAGAAAGCGATCGAACTTGTATGCAGGCCCAGGCTACGTTACAGCAGCCCCTATGCAGGTTATGTTGAACTATAGGTGTTTTATACGGGCGGCTTCACGTTGAGGTTTTTTGCTTTGGCGAAAAATGGACACATGCACCCTCTGGTGTGTGATGCGTAAATTATATCGTCTTTCTAAATGTAAATTAATCATGACACAGCAATGGGAGGAATGGGAACAGTCAAACGGTTATACAAAATGTGTGGTAATTTTAAAAACGAAGTAAGCATACTTCTTAAGTTACTTTCCGCTTTGCGGACATGAAATTCATGATATATTTGATAGCATGTCAATTCCACTTCAGTTAAACATTGGCGGATGGTTTAACTAGGAAAAGCTGTCCAGCTAGAAAGGGTACATTTTGGTTCAGGGGTAAGTCAAATTGTTCTTGTCTGAACCTGTACTATGAAAATTTGGTAATTATGGTTTGTTTGACAGGTATTCTTCTTTGATATGAAGCTCTGCATTTACAAGCAAAACTTCACATATTTAGCTAATTCATCAATTGCCACGTTCATATTTATTCATTATTATGTGGGTTGTCTTTGCTGAATATTTAGCTTAGGCAAGGAGCCGCTACTCAGAGAGACGTGTACGGGTAAAAGGCTCCGAAACATGTTGAGTAGTTACCCGCTGAAGACCCTTTAATTTATTTGGGCTGATACAGCCTATGTCAAAATTTTACAGAGGAACGTGTGCAATATAGACAATAGTAATTCCATATATATACAGGTTAGACAGGGACAGGTTAGCTTATGGAGAGTAAAGAGTTCGAACTGCGGAATAGGATATTGACTACTAGGAAGTGGTTCTGGGCAAAAAGACACAAATACAATTATATTCAAAAAAGACTTGTCAGAAAGCTTAAAGTACAGTTTAAGCCTACACTTTGATTCTTCAGTATATCTGAAATACATATTCCTTTGAAAATCATGACATTGCACTTCCCCTTATTTTGTAGCGTCAAACACTTAGCGTGCTGAGGATTAAACCTGTGTGTGTTGGCACTTCAAACAATCTTTTCATAAAGAAGTCAAATCTTGAATCGTTATGTTGATACACAAGAATCGTACAACGTGTAATGGGTTTAATGCTGTATGGGATTTAGTTCTATGAGTTTGAAACCATTTTCGGTTCACACATTTGATTTTGGACTTTTTGCCAGCTTCAACCGCCAATATTAATTTGTAAGAAACAAACTGGCCGTAGATATAGGCTGCTTGGATAAACCGTCTGTCAGACCTCACTCCTGTACATACAGGTCACCACAGGGAAAACATCGCCCATCCACTTCCAACATCTATCAAGTATCACGAGCTTTTAACGTTATACACGATAAATTGTTTGAGATTTTTTCCCACTATTGGTGCCTGAAATTTTTAAGAGTAAGTCTAAATACATTAAGCAAAATGGATTGGTTCAAAGATATCTACACCATATGTGGTAGCCTGCCATGCAGTTAAATGAACTTAAAGTCCTTTTGAAAGACTGAGAAGTTGGTTGGATGAAGATAGGTGGTTATGCAGGTAAGAAACAAAGAAAACAAAAAGCCTGAAAATTAAGCAAACTATATTAGGAGGTGTGGTCTCCGAGAGATCGGTTTATATTGGTAAACACAAGGTCATCAAATCACTGGCAATATCTAAAATATTGTATCAATGTTGTTGCATTCCAGTTCCAGAAAGGTCAAAGAAAAAAGTCCTAAAGTTAATAAAGGAATTTATACGGCATAAGAAAATTTTAAAGTCTAAAGTAAAGTGACGTATCAAAGTAATGAAAGAGGTGGACTAAAAATTATAAATTTTGAAGTAAAAAGTATAGCTGGCACAGAATAGCTTGGTACGGGAAAAAAAGCCACTGGCTTTCTACTAAGATTGACTTTACAGATTTACTTAAAACCCGGCCCAGTGACTACGAAGATTACAAAATAAATTTTCTTCTGTGCTATGCCCATGTTAATAAACTGCCATGCGCCTATTATCAATTAACCCGCGTTTGAATTTATATGTGTTACAATTAAACATTTGGCCGAAGAACCTTTCTTGGGTCGAAAAGCCCTGCCTAGATCTGAAAACAAACCTAGGTTCTTTGGGGAACCAGGGGGATCTTCAACCAAGGATCCCCTCCCTTTCCCCAAAGAACCTAGGGGGTATACACAGAACCCAAAAGAACCTTTCTCTCTCTCTCTCTCTCTCTCTCTCTCTCTCTCTCTCTCTCTCTCTCTCTCTCTCTCTCTCTCTCTCTCTCTCTCTCTCTCTCTCTCTCACACACACACACAAAGTGTACGGCGTGGATCGAGGCAGTATTCACTCGCCAAAACTGTTTAATGTATCCATGGATAACCTCAGTCTGTCATTGAGTTCCAAATCCGTTGGTTGTTTTATTGTTGGTACTCTGTATAATCATCTGTTATACGATGACCTGTTACTATTCTGTCGTATACCACACGCATAATCATCTGTTACATGCTGACAGCATGATACTGCTTTGTCCCTCAGCAAAAGGATGACAAACATTCATCAATTTATATGAACAAATCAAACTATGCGTCCAATCCTGATATAGGCCATTCAATCCTAATAAAGCATACTGTATGTTGCCTCAGAGTTCACGAGAAACGATAAAATGTATAGTGTGTACCAGGTGTTATGAAGTCTGTTGAGTCTCACTGGTATTTGGGTGTTAAGTTGTCAAATTCATTAATGCATTGGATAACAAAAACTTGATACGCCAAACGCGACGTTTCTATATGCAAGCAAATAGATCTATGTTGACAAGAAAACTTTCCAAATGTTTTGATGCAAAGATCAAACTGTTTAATTCTCATCGCTCATCCATGTATTTGCCCATCTGTGGACAAATGCAAGCACGTTTAACACAAGTTTAAACAAGGTACGTATCAGTAATGATAATGTGTTTAGGAAATCCATGTCGGCAAAAGACCAGATTGTGGTACCAGTGGTATGTTTGTCAGCAATACGCTGAACTTTTTTGATACACTTTGGTGTGATCAGATAAATAAATTTTATAAACAAATAGGTAATTTAATTCGCATTAAATGTTGGTACAAGTGATCCGTTTCTCGGATCTGTTGCTTTATATTCTTCAGTCAAAACCAGGTTGTGCAATTTGTTGCATGTGTATCAAGGTGTACACTGACTGTGCCACAAATAGGCCTATAGTAGCACTGCGGCTACACATTGGTTTTTCAACAAATAAACGGCATACCAATGGGTAGCAACTGCTTCCCTTTACTGGCAGATTTATATTTAACCTGGCTTGAATTTAAGTATATGAATAAATTGATGAAAAATGACTTTCAAATGGCTACAAAATTATCAAACAACGCAAGATATATTGATGACATTGCTTGCGTAAATGTACAAAATTTCAGTGAAATTGCTAAAGAAATTTACGCAAAAGATATCCCTTTGGAGGTTAACAATTCAGATGGTTTCAGAGATGTGTTTTTGGACTTGGATATTCAAGTCACTAATGACAGGTTTTTTTTATTAAAGTCTATCACAAAATAGATGAGTTTAATTTTGAAGTGGTTATTTATCCTTTTCCGGACAGTAATATTTCGGAAACTATTGGATAAAATACGTTTTTGTCACAGATTTTGAGATTTGGTCGTATTTGTTCTAAACTTCAGGACTTTGCATCTAGAACCAAATTTATTTACAATAAACTTGAGTCAAAAGGATTCAAAGATGTACTTTTGATCAAAATCAATATTTCTACAAATTTTGCTGTAAATATACCGAAATGGTTAGAAAGTTTAGCTTCAATAATTTTAGAGACTTTAGACTTGCCTGTTTTGCTACTTAATTTTATTTTTTGGCATTATTCTGTTTTAATGTTCACCTTTCAGACATTTTAGGCTAGCTTGTTTTCTGTTAGGTCAAACCCCCAGGGGCTATAGGTAGCAAGCATCTACTGACGACAGTTACAAGCTTGCCTAATTGTGTTGGATATCTGGTTAAGAAATATTATATTTTCATTGCATTCTCTTGACTTAAATACAAATGACTTTCATTCTTTTTTGACTTGCCCTATAATTGTCCCCCGCCACCAAAGGTGGCATAGGGGGACATAGAGTTAGTGAGGATAGGGGGTCTGCCATCCGTCCGTCCGTCCGGGAGCATATCTTTAGAACCCTAAGATATAGAATAATGAAATTTATACCAGAGATGCATCATACCATGGGCATGTGCACTGTATATTGTTTTTGACCTTGACATATTTTCAAGGTCACAGAGCCCAAGAACATAATCCATTTTCGTGTAGAGCCTAAGAACATATCCATTTACGTGTGTCTGGCAGCATATCTCTAGAACCCTTAGAGATGGAATAATGAAATTTATACCAGAGATGCATCATACCAAGGACATGTGTGCCATATATTGTTTTTGACCTTGACCTATTTTCAAGGTCACAGGGCCCAAGAACATATCAATTTTTTGTGCATCTAGACATGCTTTTTTATGGTATATCTTACTTCTGTATTCTCATGATTTGAATGCTTGCTTGTGGTGACACCTACCCTATGTGTAGTGGCACCTATCCCTGTGGTATAATGGCACCGTTTAAAGCATGTACAACTTTTAGCAACTTATAGCATGAAGCTACAACTTTTAGCAACTTATAGCATGAAGCTACAACTTTTAGCAATCTATAGCATCAAGCTACTTTTAGCCACTTATAGCATCAAGATAATCATGATATTTGCCAGAAATAAGCCTACATACAATGGCTATTAAATGCTTCAACAAAAAGAAAAATCATATTCTAACCTGCTAACAGGAACATCACATTTAATTGCTACATTAAGTTCTACATGCTTTGAAAAAATGATCTACGTCCTCGTCGTGGTGCTGGGCAACATGATGCACTCATATGCCTTTCTTTTCTACATCCTTGTCTCCATCTTGACCATTACCTATAAACATCTTGGCTTGGCTTAAGCTAAAGTCCTAGCACTTACTAATTTGTCACAGATGCATTGATGTGGTGGTGCACAAATATTACTAGATGATGAGTGCATGATGGCTAAATGGTCATGGTTTTCCTTCATTTTTCAGCAATAATCCCACATTATAGCAGCATGTTGCAGTCATAATTGTAGCAACATGTAATCCTATATTTTGCTGCAACGCTAGTATGTCGTATGCATAATAATTTCCCACCACAAGTGCATACCTGGTTGCCTAATCTCGATTGGAGAGATACGACGAAATATGGGTTGGTACCTGTGAGGACAAGCAGGATATTACTAATATTTTGGAAATAAAGAATACCTGTTACAGGCATATGGGAATTGTTTTCTAATACGTGACTTGTGAATTACTAGGTTGAATCTGACTTTGGCATTTGACTTACTTTTGTATGAAAAGAGCATATATGGTCCTGTCTACAGTGATGGAAAAACCGCATGTCCCCCGTGATGGCGAGGTGGCATAGGGGGACATAGAGTTAGTGAGAATAGGGGGCCTGCCGTCCGTCCGTGCGTGCATCCGTGCGTCCGTCCGGGAGCATATCTTTAGAACCCTAAGATATAGAATAATGAAATTTATACCAGAGATGCATCATACCATGGGCATGTGCAATGTGTATTGTTTTTGACCTTGACATATTTTCAAGGTCACATAGCCCAAGAACATATCAATTTTTCGTGCATCCAGACATGCCTTTTTTAACTTGACTTCAGATGATCCCGACATTATCAGAATTACCAAAAAATATGGTGTGCATCAATGGATAACAAAACCAACACACACCAAAGGACGCACACTAGATCTCATCTTCACAACATCATCGTGCAACTGCGTCCATGCTGATGTTTTCCCTTTACCATATACAGACCATTTCATCACTTTTGTCACTTTACATTAAACCGCAAGTATGTATTCAAGCAAGTAGTTTAAGTACCATTAAATTGCCATGACAATCCTATTTGAAACATGATTTTCACTATGTATGATCATTGTAATTTTTTTTTTATGTCCCAATGTTATAGCTATATCATTTTCTCTATGTTCTTTGAAACATACCATATCATATATTAAGGAAGAAACTTAGTATATGATATCATACATATAATTTTATGCCTAAGTGGTGCATCCTTTCAACAAGTGCAACCACTTTTGCAACTGTTTACCCCACTTGATGTTATATTGTATAGGCCCTATGTGTGGCATTAAAAATACTGTGGCGGGGGACGTAGATCCTTTGGATCACTGTGCACTTGTTTCGCTGTTAATATCCAAAGATTATTAGAAAGTTTGGCTACAATAATTTACAGTTTTTAGACTTGTCTGTTTTGCTACTTAAATTTATCTTTTGGCATCATTCTGTTTTAATGTTCACCTTTCAGACATTTTAGGCTAGCTTGTTCTCTGTTAGGTCAAACCCCCGGGGGCTATAGGTAGCAAGCAGCTACTGACGACAGTTACAAGCTTGTCTAATCTTACTTGAAATCCTGTTAAGAAAAATCATGTTTTCATTGCATTCTCTTGACTTAAATACAAATGACTTTCATTCTTTTCTGACTTGCCCTATAATTTAGCTGTTAATATCCAAAGATTATTAGAAAGTTTGGCTACAATAATTTACAGTTTTTAGACTTGTCTGTTTTGCTACTTGAATTTATCTTTTGGCATCATTCTGTTTTAATGTTCACCTTTCAGACATTTTAGGCTAGCTTTTTTTTGTTTTTGTTTTCTGTTAGGTCAAACCCCCAGGGGCTATAGGTAGCAAGCAGCTACTGACGACAGTTACAAGCTTGCCTAATCGTACTTGAAATCCTGTTAAGAAAAATTGTTTTGATAACATGTTTTTGACATAAATGCGAATGACTTTCATTCTTTTCTGACATGCCTAAATGCACATTTACTCAAAATTGACAGTATTTTCTCAAATGTCGCAAACTTGACACATTACGTTGATACATTGACTTAGGGTTGGCAGTTAAATAGAGCTTAATTGTTTGAGGGGTAGGTGTCATCATAGAGTTTGTTTTATATTTCTGGTGCAGGATGTCCATTGTTGCAGTTCTTGTTAGGATTTCCCTTGGTTTGTACAGGTGGTCTAGCTGCAACTGTTTATTTTACTGTCACTTGGACTGAATATAAGGCCCCAGCTTGTTTCCACTTCAGTTATACACTGGCGGGTGGTTTAACTATGATAAGCTGTCCAGCTAGAAAGGGTACATATTGGTTCAGGGGTAAGTCAAATTGTTCTTATCTGAACCTGTACTATACAAATTTAGTAATTATGGTTTGTTTGACAGGTATTCTTCTTTCATAATGAAGCTCTGCATTTATAAGCAAAACTTCACGTGTTTAACTAATTCATCATTTGCCACGTTCATCTTTATTCTTTATTATGTGGGTTGTCTTTGCTGAATATTTAGCTTAGACAAGGAGCCGCTACTCAGAGAGACATGTACGGGTACAAGGCGCCGAAACATGTTGAGTAGTTATCCGCTGAAGACCCTTTAATTTATTTGGGCTGATACAGCCTTATCAAAATTTCACAGAGGAACGTGTGCAATATGGACAATAGTAATTCCATATTTATATAGGTTAGACAGGGACAGGTTAGCTTATGGAGAGTAAAGAGTTTGAACTGCGGAATAGGGTATTGACTACTAGGAAGTGGTTCTGGGCAAAAAGACGCAAATACAAAACATAACATATTTGGGATACATATTGTATTGTATACATGGACTCGTGTCTGAAATGAACAATAGTCATTCACGCATATCATTGAGGGTAGATTGATACCAGTGAAATTCATAAGTAAGAACTGGGAATTACAAACAAGGGCAATGACAATGTAGTCCCGAAAGCAGTGCAGAA
The DNA here is from genome assembly GCA_964020975.1 of Hermodice carunculata. Lineage (NCBI taxonomy): Eukaryota > Metazoa > Annelida > Polychaeta > Eunicida > Amphinomidae > Hermodice > Hermodice carunculata. The sequence goes on from OZ026630.1 coordinate 27,526,333, forward strand.
ATATGGAATTCCAAATTCGAAATCGCTATCGAAGAATGGAATGAAATATTTGAACTCCCGTTTAAATGTTGCATTGAAATGAAGTGTGAAACGTTCGATTTAATATTACACACAGAATTTCAACCAATAAAAAGTTCGTTTTCATGAACATTAAATCGGACAAATGCTATAACTGTAACAACATTAACACCATTGAATGTATGTTTTATGAATGTAACAACTCCCATCAATTCTGGCACTCGTTCCAGACTCAGACTTGACTTCATTCGACTAGTTGAAGTGTACTTATATGGACAAACAGAAAATGTACGTTAATGATCAGGAAACCCTGTTTTTTTTTTTTTTTTTTTTTTTTTTTTTTTTTTTGCTGCTATAATGCTACAAGCATGTAAACTTATAAGTCATATAGTCTCTTTGAAAGAAAACTCACTTGCAAAGATTGCATATAATAGGGCCAAAAGTATGATGAATAGGGCCAAAAGTATGATGAATGCGAAAGATTCATGGCTAAATACCCTGAATAAAATGCTTGAATATTTCAAAGCGGATCACTATGATCCTCAAACTAATAATATAATAGACTGGACAAAAATTAGACAAAGTATATAATTGCCCTATGGTCAAACCTGGAAAATCAAATGGAAAATAATAAGGACATGCATACAATCTACTGGAAATAAATTAAGATTCTACCGTACATTTAAAAATGACATTAATTTGTCTCTTGTTAGAAATAAAGAACATAGGTGCGCACTTACAAAGATCAGAATGAGTGCATACCCACTAGAAATCGAATAGGGGAGATAAAATAATACTGAGGTACAGGATAGGACATGTAAAGTATGCAATGAACAGAATATTAAAAATCCTATCTGGGATGGATACACCACTGGGGATGCTGATAGACTTGAGGGAGTCCAGCTTGCTGCCGCTCGTGTAGTTAATGGAGCTTTTGATGGTACACCAAATGCTGAACTGTACGAAGAACTTGACTGGGAGACTCTAGCTACTTGCAGGGAAAATTCAAAACTGATAATAATGTACAAAATAGTGAATAACTTAGTTGCCAATACTTTACGTTCTGTAATTCCTGCTGTTGACAATCAGACTATGTAAAAGAATCTTTGATGACATGGAAATAAATCATGGAAACAGCGGATCAAACACATGGTGCTATTTTAAGGAAATCGAAAATATATTGACAGGGGTTGGTTTGGATCACGGGATGTTTGGAACTTATCCCAATCTACCAGACTTATTCATATAAAAAAACACTTTTCGGGAAAACCTAAATGCTAAAGCTTCACTTTCATACTATAAAGAAAAACATCGTCTTTTTCGGAAAATTATTTATGCGACATATCCGATTTTGTAGGGGCCAGATTAAAGTTCAAGGCTCGTACATGCTGCTTGGGAATTCAGGCTGACCAGGCACGCTGGGGTCCATCGGACGGAATGTGTAAACTATGTAACTGTGGTCAAGAAGATATTGCCCACCTTCTCTTCATATACCCAGTGCTAAACGAGATAAGGAAAGACTGTTTTTGGCAGTTGAAAAGTCATCTTGGCTCAAAAGATTGTCCTATTTGGCACTATTTTATGAGTTCGTCTTTACGTATAAAAACTATCATTTTTCTTTCGAATGAAAAGTTTGACAAGGTATGTAAGAATTTTCTGAAAAGAGCCTGGTCTTACCGAGGCACACTGCTAAAGCAATGACGCCGTACCATAGGCTATTCTAACCTCCGCTCCCCTCTTATTAAATTTATGAAGCAGTGTCCTTTGGGCAATGTACTGGTAATATAATATAATGTACTTTAAATGTGACTGGACACAAGATTGCTGGGTCTCCCATAAGGCGGGGGGGGGGGTTGACTCGAGGGATCACTGTTTCCCAAGTACTGGTCTCTCGGGTGGGCCCAGCCCGTCGGGGGAGCCCCTGCAAGTTTCATGTTTTAGTGCTTTGCAAGGGTACTTCTTTTCGTACATTTGTACTTTTAGTCCATGTTGTGAGCCTTTGTAGGCATATTACGGTGACAAAGAGTGTAAGTCTTGTCCATTTCATCGATGTAAGTTTTATCTGGACGCACCACGGGTTTACCCCGCCCCGGTGGTGCCCCCGGTGTAAACGAGTAGTTTTCCAATAAAATTATTATTATTATTATTATTATTATTATTATTATTATTATTATTATCATTATCATTATCATTATCATTATCATTATCATTATCATTATCATTATCATTATCATTATCATTATCATTATCATTATCATTATTATTATTATTATTATCATTATTATTATTATTATTATCCTGCAACACCTATTTATAAAACTCGCCAAGGACCTAATTTACCTCATTTCAGAGCCCGAACAGATCTATATGACAATTCCTTCTTTCCGTCTAATGTTAGACTATGGAACGAGCTTCGTTGTGAGATAAGAAATTCTGAGTCGCTGTCAATTTTCAAATCTAATCTACGAAAGTCGCATCCCCAAAGGTCTATATCTCCATTTCTCGCGAATCAAGGAAACAGATTTATTTCAATTCTTCATGCTCGCTTACGACTCGGCAGCATCCAGCTGAATTCACACTTATTTAAAATAGGAATCAAGCAAACTCCCAGTTGTAGATGTGGTGCTCCCATTGAAGATGTTTGGCACTTTTTCTTTGAGTGCCGATTGTATGTAACTGCACGATCCACCTTACATTTGATAATCATAAGATATGCTCCCTTCACTCTTAAAACAGTTTTATATGGATCTGATGGTTGTACTATAGATGAAAATATTCAAATATTCTCAGCAGTCCATGACTATATTAAAACTACAACACGATTTTCTCCGGCAGGTATAGGATAAATTTGAATCATCGCAATTATCTACAAATATTGTAAGGTGTAAAACAAAAAGATGCGGTTATTATGTTAATCAGATGCCCCTCTATCTGTCCTTCGTCTAATGTGATTGTCCTTCTTGATCATGTGCGACGCATAGCCAGTCAGGTACACCAAATTCGAGGACCTGACTGACTATAGGTGTCACCTGTGCGTTTTGTTTTGTCCTGTGTGCACGTGGTCTCTTCAGAGCGAGAGGGATTAATTTTAGGCTTGGCCCTCTTTTCCAATCGCTAAATGAAAATCTTGCTCCATCTATTGTATCCATTTGAAAAATAAAATACGTTTAAACCGATATTGAAAATGATATCATCTACTTTTACAATGCATTTTTTTTTTTTTTTTTTTTTTGGAAATCTTAAGTAACCAAAGTAAACATTTTATCCCATTGATTGATGAGAAAGTTGTATAGGCTACATCATGTCACACCCTTCTAGTATGTAAGATTCAGCTGAGTTACACAGTCCTGGAGAAAAGAAAACAGTTGACAAGTACATAATTGTATTTGTGTCTTTTCGTCCAGAACCACTTCCTAGTTGCCATTACCCTATTCCGCAGTCCGAACTTTTTACTCTCCGTGAGCAAACCTGTCCCTGTGTAACCTATATACTATTGTTCATATTGCACACGTTCCTCTGTGAAATTTTGACATATGCTGTATTAGCCCAAATAAATTAAAGGGTCTTCAGCGGGTAACTACTCAGAACATGTTTAACTATCACTTATCTTTAACAACAAACTTCTGGAATCAACAACGTAACCAACAGAAGAGTTTGTCTGGTTTTTCTGTGGCGTAATAGGGTAAAATAATTTATAAGCCTACATTATGTAATGATATTTTATACAGAAGGTACTTGTAATATTAAGTTGTTTTTTTTTTTTTTTTTTTTTTTTTTTTTTTTTTTTTTTTTTACTATTAGGTGAGTAGTGTCTTGACTAGTTTGTAACTTCCTTTGTGGTGGATTTTTTTTTGGGGGGGGGGTGAATGATAATTATTTATTTATTTATTTTATCTCTGTGTCTGCCTCTTATGCGTTGTATGATGGTGGTGATGTCACATGTACATATGAATAACAGCGATTATCCAGATGCAGCTGCTGGCCCCCAGAGAGCCTGCCTGAGTATCTAGCTTATAATCAACTTGAATTGAACTATTTCCAGTCTTTGACGTTAGAGGTCAGGAGAGTAAGGGGATTGGAGCTCGTATTTTCGACCGAGTGCATGGTCACGCTTTCTTCTCACGCTCGGTGCATGGTAGTAAATACTCAACTTCCTGGTTCCGGCAGTTAGAATAGTGAGGCTGGTTCATCTCAGGAAGTGAGAACGTAGAAACTACTCTGTGGCGACCAAGGTTAAAGTATTGAACTGTACAGTGTGTATCATCTTTAAACTCGTGACTGCTCAACTTCGGAACAGACGTGAAAAGAGTCGAGTCAAACGTTGACTTTCGATTTCGAATTGATTTGTAAGTATACTGGGACTGTGGGAGTCCACTTGTTATTTGTTTCAGTCGTAGAAGTACACAAGGCCATGGGAGTGTAAGGGTAAGTAATGTAACACAACAAGTCATAAGGAGTCCGTGTATGTTTAGAATAAAATTCTTACATTTTTAGCAAGACCAACCTGTTCTTTGACAATGAATGTGTACATTATACATGGGCCATGGGCATGGCAATGTGTGGTGCTAAGAGGTACATCCGGGAATGTTAGCTCTCTCCGATGCAATTAACTTGCCCCTTCCCAAAAGTTGGTTGCACAAGTTAGCATCGAAGACATTTCACGCAAGGACGTACTGCATGTAATACTTAACATCCCTGACCTCAGTAATATCGGTCTGAAGAAAAGTTCAGTCTGTTCGGTTTTGAAAATGAACCTCAGCAGGACCAGAAAATGCCAAAGAAACAGCATGTTGTAATGGAAATCACTATGTCATATTATTATACAATGAGTTGATGCATGGACATATTAACGAGTTAATACCTCCATGGTTGATATGCCTGTTATGCCAACAAACTTTGAAACTTAACATATTGTGAATTTTGCATATTAAAAAGTACTTATCCAGAGAACAAGTAAAATTTGAAAGTCACTTGTACTGGACAATAGCCAGGTTTGACAGGTTTTCATTTGCAATCCATGGTCATATTAAAATCTGTTGACATATATTGAGGCACGTAACATTGGTTAAAAAGTGAGTTGTCTCTCTATAAGTGAAAGGTACCAACAAAAAATATTGTAATGAATTAAGTACAAATTACAAATGCAAATTAAATAGTATGTCATGGTGATGTTTACAAATAGCTTATAATAAAGTAATATTATGTTGTAACATGATGGTGACACTGTTGATTATGAATCAAAAGCAATCAGCTGAATTGAACACATGATGAATTAAATTCTTAAAACTGTAGAGAGAGCGCACATCATGCATATGCTGGGGAATTGAGTTCCATATTTTTGTGCAAGTAGTTAAACGAGATTTTTTGTGTGTATGCCGCCAATATGAAACAAGCCTTTGCTTACACTACAGATCTAGTATTATACTCATGAACTTCGGTCAAGGGTATTAAGATATGTGAAGAGGACAAAGGGGTTAGATTGTTGACAATTTTCCAAAGAAATATGCACAAGTTGAAATGTAGTCTCTGTTTAACGCTCATCCTTTGGAGAGTATCCAGCATAGCCACTCTGTGCGTTCTTGGGGGACATTCTAAAATTATTCTCATGGCACAATCCTGTATGCGCTGAAGTCTGGTCAAATCACATTTTTAAGAGAATTAGTCCAGACTGTACTGCAATAATCCATATTGGGAAGAATCAAGGAATTGTACTGTAACAGAATAAATTTTTGAATGGTCAGGTAGAAATTCTGCAGCTTTAGAAAAGATACTGATGGCTTTTTTCAACTGCTTCAAGTTGTTCGCCACACTTAAGTTGATTATACAGGATAATGTCAAAGTATTTAAAGCTTTGTGTTTGCTGGATTTTATCATCATCCAAAGTGAGATGTAGTGCAGAATATAAATTTTTCTTATCTCCGGTGAGCATACTGTTGGTCTTGCCTACATGCTGGGTAAGTTTTTTGGCACAGAGCCATTTATAGAAACATGTCGGAGATTAATTTCGAGAGCATTGGAAATAATGGTAGCTTAGGATCATAGGAATTTTCACACCCTGTTCAATCAAGGTACAGAACACAAAACTTTACTTTTTAAAAAGTGTCTACAGAACTGGGTCTGGTTGTGGATAATTTTCCAGCTACAGAACTGGGGGGCCTCAGTGATTGGCTGCCGTCGTAGGATTAGGGTTAGTGCAGAATGCGAGTCCAAATCTGGGATAGAACGGAATAAACCCAATAATTATACTTTATTCTGTATGCACAAGTGACTTTGGGTGCATATTCTACACCACCCCAGGGTGAGGGTTAGTGCTGGAGACCCTGCTGTTGCATAGACCATGTATTTTTGATTCAAGGTGTGGCGTCATGGCCACTTGTGTGGAAAACACAGAATTGGGTCCCTGTAGTGTGTATGCTATTTGATTTGACTCAGAGCATGACAGACATAGACTTGAGTAAGATAAAAATACCAAGGTGTTTATTAAAATATATGCCATGGAGGAAGAAATATGGAGAAACTGCGGAGAGTTTCAACCCTATTCAGTTCAAACTTTGGTGTAGGGTGTCCAAAGGTTTTCAGTGAGTAAGTTTTGCTTAGAGTATACTATATATCAAATTAAAGCAGGTAACAAGAGTGCTTAACAGTTTGGTGTAAATGTGTGCATATGATGTGAAATAATTAAAGCCTTTGTAAGTTTAAAGAAATTAGATGCATGGAAAAAATGCCACCACATTTTTACTAGTTCTGCTTATCATGCCTTTCAGGTTTTTCCTCTTGTTTATGATGTATTTTCCATTTAATGGTGTATTTTCATATTTTATGTAAACTACAACATCAGGAAAAACATTAATCATAAAAATTTTATGGCTGTATGTACAATTATAGGGATGGAGATGTCCTAATTACCAACTGTTTTCATCGTAAGTTGGCAAATTGTTTTCCGACAAGTCCAAGTTGTAGCTTTCCTTTGCTCGCATGAAAATAAAACGTGTCCAGCAAATTATTTTAAATATTCTGAGGATAAGCAATCTTTCTGTGCTGAACTCAACATCATAAGATGAAAATTCAAGTTTAAGACTTGAGTCGCAACTTTCCTTGGTAGGCTCTGGGTGCTTTAGTGCCCAGAGCCTGCAGAGAAAAGCTTCAGGGGTCAATGAGTTAAATTCCTTAGGTTATACCTAGTTATGCTTGTACCAGGAGTTGTAAATCACCTTCTTCCATGGGTCTCTGCAGCTTAAAATAGAAGGGAGATTTACCCGGCCCTTTCTTTTGCTCCCTGCCCTTTTTCTGTGGTACAATGTATACACATCATGCTTTGATGGTTATGGCATATTTCTGCAATTTTGACAACAAATCTTCAGTATGTAAGCTGAATTCAAAGAAAATATATTAAAAGCAGTATTTTTACCATAATTTAAACAAAGTTATGAACAGTTTCTTCAGTTTTGTGTGAAAGATGCACTATTTTATCTAGAATGTTACTTGTAATGTGCCCTTTGTGGTCCCTACCCACGTTTACAAGTTGCCCTTTTCATTTCAAACTGCCCTGCCCTTGTCAAAACCTGCAAAGACCACTGCAGGTCTATATTTTCTTGCAATTTGTGTTCAAAGACATGATACACAGCATTGCCCTTGCCATTCACTATGTCTTACTATGCAGGGTAGCCTTGCACCTTGGAGTACAAATAAAGATGTATTATTCACATCAATATGTTGTTTTCTCATTCTCTTTTTGAAAGCGTCAGTACAGAAGGAGAATACATGTATAGTAAAAGCATCAAGACATGTATGTGTCAAGACCATTTACCTTCATGGAAGACCATGCGTTTCTTCCAACCATTTCTTAAAGCATAAATTTACAGCATCTCTACCTACATTACATACATTGCAGATAAAAAGTTAAGATAGGTAAAAAAAGATACCCCCAATATGATCACTGCAGCTACAGAGCACCAATTCATGTTTCATAGCTCATCATTAATGTAAAAACTAAACCATGCTACAATATAAGCATGCACCTTCCACAATGCACGAACATATAATATACATGTATAATATGTATGTATATATATATATACATGTATCTATATATATCTTACCTCAGGTATAAAACTAAGTGTCTAGCAGATACTGTAACTCTGTTTTGTTGATGTTGCATTATATTATTGTTCCAGTGATGCAACAAAGTTCAGAACTGTACTTATAATAGAAATCATTCATTTTGTTATTTGTTCTACTTCATTTTATTTACCTGTGACTTGGTCATGATACCACACATCACTTGTTTTGCCATTCACTGTTTCTTCAAATCGATTTTTCACCCGTTTACCCAGGATATTGTCTGCGTCATTGTTTTTAGGTAGTGTGGCAGCCTGATGTGCCATTAAGCTCTGTGCCAGGTTGATGCATGTTACATTCATTTTTTTCCAACTATCTTGCTGAAATTGAACAATGAAGGGTCACAACTCTTCTGATGTAATACATGCTGTCTAGATCTTAGTCAGGTTTTCAGTGCTTCTGTTTTGGGGTTGCAGAACTGATGCAGCTACCATATTTTCAACCTCATTTAAGGTAGCGAGATACAAATGTGATGCAAATCAGCATGGACAACTTTACGGCCCTGTAACTTTAAAGCTGTTCACATGAACATAGTAAAAGTATACATTTTTGGATTTTTCTAGCTCTGTACTATATGTAGCGAAAAAAATCGGGACAATACTGATTGTAATTGTTGAATAAACAAACCATGAAGAAGAGCATGCCTTTTATCTCAGACCCCAGCGCTCTTGGCTAATAACTTTTTGTATGTATACAACAAACTTGTGACAAGTATGCCATTTTATTGGCAATATATCAAAATTTAAAAGTGTCCTTTTATTTGGCTGTATGTATTTTATTTGCGCAAGTGCAGGCATTCAAACACGGTGGCATCACTTAATCAGCTGAATGCATTGAGCATTGACATTCTGTACAAGGTTAAAAACCAACTAGTAGGTGCAGAGAAAAATAAAAGGACACTTTTAAACTCCACACAATTACCTTTCCAACCCCGTTTATTTGAATGAAATCCGCCGGTAAGTTTTTGCGAAATAAAATTAACGAGTTCGAGTAGACGGCCTTTCATCTTTGTTCGGGAACGGCAATCAAAGGTTCACTCGTCATCTTTGAACCGGGTCTGAGAACAATAACTCGCGCAATTTTACTCAAACATTCATGGATTTTTTGCATAGTAAGAGTTCACAGTATGTTTGAATGAACATGATGACTGTCACTCATGTTGTGTACTTCTGAAGAGCTTAATCATGTTGTTTATTTGCTATTTTCTATTAGATCACAAAACATGGTTTCCCTGCCAAGCGTACCGCTTTGCTACGCTTCATTTTGATTGGCCAATCGTGGTGACACGAGATGCCAATCATCGTCATGTGGCCTCTGCTTGACGATGGCACGCTACATTTCAATAGCATTGATATCACAGCTTGCTTGCCGCAGTTTTGAAGGCTATGTTCAAAAAACAAAACAAAAAAATCATCAAAGCATGGCAAGGGTTATATATGATGAGGGGCTCCATGGGGTTTTTGTAAGTGCTCTTTGTAAGTGTACTGTTCAACATGGTAAGGTTTCATTAGGTAGGCTCCTGCAACCTATATATGGCACTTTCAAAGGATCAAATAAAACTGGATGTTTTGTCACAAGAAGTAAGCTGTACCTTTACCTACCCACAACAAATACCACGATATCGAATTACAATGTATATTTGATCAAATTGCCACCCGATTAGTCAGGCTAATTGATAGTTTTGGGACCGGGTTAGCGGGTCCGACCCCACTATAATATCTGAATTGTACATACCAAAGCTCAGTCATTCTATTCACCAGAATCTTTTCTTGCGTCGGTCGTAGCATCTCTTGTTGGCTGCATCGCTGATTTTTTCCTTCCTAACTTTAGGTATTTGAGACTGATTGTGATAGTTGAGCGATACAACTCCTGACGAGCGTACTAAGATAAGACCACCAATGCAATGACCAAGTCGCAAGTGCGGGTTCTGAGCTCGCAAGAACTTCAAATACAATTTAGACAAAGGCTTTAATTCTTCTGTTAAATTTAAATGTAATGAGAACTTGTGCGTGAATCATTAAATCTGATTAGAACTATTGGTTTCTTTGGGTGAGAAAACAATCGCTGTCACGTCGGTGATGAAAGATGGCGTTGAAACAGCAATGCCTTTGTAGTAGGATTAGGACGTGTAGTCATGTCATGATCTCGGCTGACTGTACGGCCTGTCTTCAACACGTTTCTTCGGATTAAATGTTAAAAACTCAATATAGCATAAAGAATAAAGTACATGTAACAAGAGCAACCTAACGCATAAAATGTATGACCAAATGGTTTGGGAACCACTGCGCTAACGCATCAGCGTCATCGCTAGAACGGACACAGCGGTGGCCATTTTTAAACGAGCTGTTGCCACGACCAGTCATGTGACAACTTTCTCAAGCCCATCCCCTTCACACTAACAACAAACACGGTTGGCGTGACTGTCAACGCTCAGCAAGAAGCTCTATTAAATACCCCCATTTTTCTCTGTTTTGCAATTTCAGCAGAAATTTGATTTTTACATGTCAGATACATAAGATATTCATCCATACAAAGATCAAAAAACATTTTTTGGCCAAAATTTCTGGTGATTTGTATCTCGCTACCTTAAGCTTGCCACAGTCCATGGTGTATGATATCTGGCATATATTTCTGTAACGGGGCCAATGTTCTGGCAGCTTCTTCTTCCTTCCTGATGGCATCCTGGATTTTAGACAGTCTTGCTTGATGGACAACCTCTCACAAAATTTCTTTTAGGTGTCTTTGGTGTGTTTGCTGGCGTTTCCTAAGATTGTGTTCCACTTCTTTCGAGTTTTTTGCCAGCCAATGAGCACCTAATATTGGTATACATAACATATGCTTTGCAAGCGAAGGTGCCAATATTCGACTGTTCCACCATGAGACCATCAACACAGACAAACATACTTTCAGCAAACTTGTTATATTTTGATGTCCATCGAGTCAGATTTCTAAGATTATCACTAGCATTGTTGTAGAGGCCATTTTAGGAGAAAGTCCTGAAAGAGTGTTTGTGCCATTTGAGCTAATGCTGGTAATATGATGGAAAGCATTGTTTCTACCTTGATGAGATAACCAGTGAATCAAGTATGTAGTCTCCTTTTGTGATAGTATGCCTGCCAAATGGTAGCAAAGTGCTAGTCATGAACTGTCATGGCTGTGAAATAGCATCATCAGGAAACTGTAAAATTTGAGTGTAGTAATGACCCATTTCCGTCATGTGTGTGCTACGATCCTCAAGAACATTCCAAAGAGGTGTTGTCAAAAATTTGAAAGCAGACCTAGGGTCTTGCATCCAGCCCCGTACACAGACCTGTGTCCTCAAATCTTGTAAAACTAAACCTAACAACCTGTTTGGTGCATTACTTTCCAGGAACCCCTGTGATTTCATCTTTTAAGAAAAACGCGTGTCCACCATTGCTGAAAATGATATTAAAATGGTTACCCTTAAAAGAGGCTAATGGCAGGCTTCTCAGCTGATGATGTGTGAGGAGGTCTCATATGTATGACATAAACATCATGTGACAACCATTTTTCAAATCACCTCTGACAAATATCATACAAGCAGTTCTGCTCAATCTTGCGGTACCTGGCTCTGCAGAGTTTTTGATAGTGTCATATTATGGAAATGCTCCATCCAGCAGTCCCCTTTTCTGCTGTCAACAGGCTTGATGCACTGCATTCTTCAAAGTGAATCAATGAGTGTAGTCCACAGGAAAACACTAAGATCTGTTCTAGATGCTTCTTTTTGGTCTTCAGTAGACAGGTCTACAAACCCTTCACATGCAAGAGGCAATATTTCCTTTCTCGCCTCTTCCACCATTTCCCCAAATATAAGTTCAGTTGCTGCTCAGTGTGAAATGCAAGAAGAAATGTTGAGCAGTTTTTCTTGAATGTTTCATTAAGCTGTCCTGGTAGCATGTTCATCCACATCATGCAAGATTACTTGCAACACAATGAACACATCTGCTTTTGTGTGTATTTCCCATAATCCGCAAACCCATGTCCTACCCTCTGCATCACTTGCATGTATTCTGTCCAATTTTGTGGTGTTTTTCCTTGGCTCATCACTCATTAGGGTAATATTTTCGCTGGTGGAAAGATCTGTAGGAAGTTGTTTCTGTGCAATGAGGAGTCCGGTACATACATGTTAGTAACTGCTGACCTGGCTGGTAGGTGACTTGCTTTCTTGTGAATCATCTGCAGTACAGCCTGTATTACACCACTGATCTTTCACGATTGCACTCACATGATTTTCTAATAGTATGTAAACACATGTGAGTATTTGGTTAGTCTACATGGTGCACCTCCCATCTTTATCTGTTGTAACTGTCTCTGCATGCTGTGTACCATATCTCACAGCCACTCTTTCTGTAAGTAGTTAATGGTTTGCAATTTCGATTTTTTCTTGAATTCAGCTTCAGTTTCCTTCAACTTCTGTTTATATGTTGACACCTTCTCTTTTAGATCTAACGCTTGGCCACTCCATCTACCAACTTTACTTCTATAGTACCTTTCTCTTAAGGGTATATATCAGGTTACGCGTGAGTCTTACAAATGACTTAATAAAAGTCTGAAAATACGTTAAAAGTACCATAAACTATATATTTCCTGAAAGCTAATAAATCTGGGAATAAGTTGATAGCATTTTCATTTTTACAAGTTCTTCTGTGTTGACACAACAATCAGGTAAAGTGATCATAAAAAAATCACACAATTATTAAATCTACTTTTTTATTTTGAGCTTGGGCATGTGCATTTCTGTTGCAAAAGCTAGCAGACATGATTTTCTACACAAACGTGTCTCATTTTTGTCATTGTTTGCGCTATTGTGGAGATACTCCCGTTCAAAGTTGAAAAGATGACATTCCATTCTTACATCAAAGGTTTTGACTTTTGGCTCGCTGTGGAGGGAAAACCACTCAACATAGAAAAAATCTGAGACACGTTTTTAAAGATTACATTCTTGTGAACAGTTTGCCACAAACCCCAGGTCTTTATGAGCAAAACTGACGAAGTTGATTTCACAAGAAGTTGAGAAACAAAGGCCAGGAATGATGCCGAGAAAAACGCTTTCAAAGCAAATGCCGACTTCAATAGGACTTAGGCTATTCTTTGGGCCTTTGATCGCAATGACACCTTGGTATTCCGTTACGCACTCCTACCTGTTGAGTAAATGGACAAGTTTGGAGCATCAAACTTCAAAGAATGCTTTATTTTAGAGGTTTTACATCCAAAAATGTTATAATCATGCTCATCTGTCACTTTGGATTCCATGTTGGGGTTTCTCAAGTTTAACCTGATTGGCCGACAAATGACTGACAGGTGGTTACGGGGCAACCGGGTTCCACGATGTTTGCCGTCTTGCGTGGGGCCCAGTATAGGTGTCAGTAAATCGGAACTTCAGTCTCAGTTCAGAAAGTTTCTATCAAGTTCACAGGATCGTTGCTTACATTTGTGTGATTAGAAAGTGCTATAATTGCAAAGATGCCGAGAAAGAAAAAACCTAGGGGCAGACCGATGCCCGAGTCAGTTGCAAGTGAACTCAAAGCATCTGATCTAGGATCATACTACAATCAGTTCCCTCCAGTGGAGACGACCCTGCAACCCGACGTGAGCCTCACGGAGACCCCGGGCGAGTCTGGCATTGCATGGTCAGGGTCGAACGAAGTCACGGCCAAGGTCACGGATACTGATTCGGTGAACACCACAACATCCACAAGCCAACCCGGTCTGGACAAACGCTTCTGCAGTGCTAGTGCCCAGAAACTCGGAGACTTTGTGGTCCACGAGGCTAGATCTACAGATTGTTGTGAACAAGGAGATGTGAATGAACAGCCAGAGGGATACCGATTACGGGACTGTTCTCAGTTGCAGGCTTGTATTGATGCCGCTGCTGTGTGTGCAACTTGTAAAGTTGGAACTCTGAAACTGAGCGAAAGAACAAGTATTGGAGCAACAAGAGGATGGAAGTCTGAGTTTATATGGATATGTTCAAACGAGAGTTGTACACAAAGCGATAATGCGGTTTGCCTGCCCAGCTGATCGTAGTCTGCTTGTGCGGAGCGTGCGCAGAAGCGCTCACACCTGCTGTATGTAAATGAGGCTCCTGTTGGATTCCTGCAGGGTGGAGCTTAGAAGCTTGGCTAGTCCCCAGCCGAAGCCACACCAAACAGTGAGAACCAGGCCCAATACTTTTGCCAAAATTCACAATTTTCCTTTACACAACCTGAAATCTGATTCCGGCATACAAAACTTAAAGGAAAAGTGCATAACATGTGTGAAAATAGCAAAAATGATGGCTTAACCCATTGTAACCTGATATATTTCCTTAAAAAAGACTGCTTCACTTGTCTTGATTTCTTAATCAGCTTTGTGCTACAACTGTCTCCTAATGTAGTATAAAACTTGTCATCTTGCTTCAGTTGTTTGTCACATTCTTTTTTTTCATCTTAACAAGGGATATTTTACTTTCAGCACATTCAGTGAAAGATTCATCCAACTTGCGCTTCAATGTCACAGTCTCTTGTTATAATTGGTTAACTTCTGAAGCCAATTCTGAACATATCTCTTGATAAGTCCTCGTTAAGAATGCTGTACTTTTGTCTCCTGGTTACTCATTAAAAATGTCCAAAGTACTTGAATTAAAAGCCATAGATTTTGAGGGAGATGGGAAAGGTAGAATGACTGGATTTTTCTTAAGAAAAGGGTAAGCATCTGTATTGCCTTCTTGTGATTTATTTTCTTGGAAGTCTTTTTTCATTGATTTAGTCTGTCTGTACATTTCCTAATGGCCCTGTCTAAAGGCAGTGACTAACCTTTTGATTCCATAAACCTAACAATGTAATTTAAACATGTTGTCTTTCATTCTTCCTTCAACTTGTCAAGTAAGATATCAATAATCTCTCAAGGAAATCTGCCATTATTGCTTGCTCAGTTTGTAAAACCACTGCCGTAGCCAGGATGAGGCAGAGGAGGTGCTTGCCTCCTCTGAATTTTGGCTGATGATGTTAGGAGTTAGCATAGAAATAGTTTATTTAGCCTCAACAAGACTTGTTAAGTTTAAGTTATTATACACAACAAAAACAAAAAGACCCTATAGTAACTAAGATTTTGAGTCGCTCATAGTGATAGAAGATAAAAGCATCACAGAAGGCGTACTTTTTTCAATGATTACTTGTACCTTTGCCCTAGGAGCAAATTCAATTCCTATAAAATGATCAAAAATAGTCACATTAAGTAAAATTTTAAGAATTTATATATGTATAAAGTCTTTTTTTTCCTAAAACCCCCACTAAATTACACCATTTTATGTGCCATTTTTCAATCTTGGGATTGGGGCACGCCCCCCTCCCAAACCCACCCCCCACCTGTACCCTTTGCCTCTTCTGTTTTAGAAGGCTGGCGACGGCCCTGAAAACCCAATTGTTTGTGTTGCCTGCTTCAACTTTCTTCTAAGGGATCGTGTACAAATAAAAACCTTTCCAAAATTCCGAGAAACCATCGGAATGGAGGGAGGGGGTTAATGGCAAAATCGGAATTTCACCAATTTTTTGGAAAGCTTCAAAATTATCGATGTAATAATGCGGTAGCGGTCATTTTTAAAGACTAGCCTGATCATGCATGGTCTGCACAACCTTTCAAATGCAACTTAATTCTCATGTATTGTTTTAATAAGGAGGTGTAGTTTTTGGAGGATATTAACACCTAGCACGCCGTCGGCGGTCATACTCGACATGTATCTGAACATCGTTTGTCGCCGTAGGCGGTTATACCCGCCAACACAGCACGCCGACCGTCGACAGCCTCCCACCGGCCCGTTATGTTTATTTACCGTCAAGCGTGTGCATTTTGTCGTAGACAAACTTCATTATTTAGGGATGGCTATTTCGATTTTGAGATAAAAAGAAATATATTTTTATTATATGGATAAAAATGAAACAACTACCCGTTTTACGTGACATTTTGAATGATACAACTCCCAAAATTTACGCTCAAACTTTGTAACTTTGCCCCTTTGCCGCCACGATGTTTTGCGTCGTCCACCATTGTTTTTCATACTGCTGGAATCCTGAGAATTTTGTCTCTAAATGTAACAAGCTCTCTTAATGGCTAAGGAATAAATATTCCTGGGGTATCCCTCCCAAAATAGCCCAGAATGAGAATCGAACCTCATTATAAATGCGCTGGGTCATTTCCAGGTTTCTCATTGGATGGATTTGGTCAAGTGCAAGTCACCGTCCAATCAAACTCGTTGTTTGCCATTTGCTTGAGTCAAGTTTGATTTGTTGTGCAGGTGAACATGTCGCATTCACGCAAAGATTATAGGACCAAGATGCGAAATTTTGACATCATACTTTTGCAAAACGACTTCGATGGAACAGATCTAGACACAGATAAAGGCAGGAATGAAAATTCCATATGCAAGGCAAGAAAAATACGCAGATTCCGTCACTGCACAGTGACGAAGATAAGCCTGATTGAGAGTTGCGTAAACACGATGTGTTGTCGATCGCTGTCTCAGATACGTCACGGCACGATGTTTTTATCCAAAGTTTGTTGCGTTAATTTGATTAAAATGTCTGAAAGGATAAAAATCTGTATAAAAGGACAAATGAGGAATGAAATTTATGACCGAAGGTCTGGAAAAATATACGCACATGACGGAAAACCATGCCCGGACTCATGCCTGTTCACACTTGCTTGTGTTGCACGGCCCGTGACCGTGTTTGTTGGTAAAAAAAAAAAAAAAAGGTGACCAGACGCTTGACATCCCATAAAGCATGAAAAAAAAAAATAGGGGGTAAATTGAAATAAAAATTGCACAGAATTATACCTCATGTAATTTCTGACCGACTTTGTGTTGATCACTAGGATCGAATCGCAAAACTCACAGAGCCCAGGCACGTTCAATCCAGCATGTCCTCTCTTGCGCAAGCGATTAGAGGACAGCTCGGTGGCACACTGTGTGTGATACCAGATACTGGCATAGTGCTAGGAGTTAAAAGAATATATTAAAGTGACACATACCTGTTGTTTTTCCATTATATGGTTGAAAGAATGTATGGGTTGAGATGTATGTCTGCAGCAGCTGACATGTTGGTTTTCCAAAAAATCGGTGATATTGGAATGGGCATGGAGGGAGGGGGTTAATCAGATTCCATTGTTTTTTTTGGAATTTTGGAAAGGTTTTTATTTGTACACGATCCCTAAGAATATTATTCTGCTCCACCAACTAACAGTTTTACTTCCTGTAAGGTTTTCACTTCCTGTTGTAAATCTTTTCTTCATCTACATATATACATGCAAGATTAATATATACTAGGCTCAAGTTCACACTGTAAGCAACTAAAAGACATAGAAGTGTGGCACACACACAACAATACCAGCCTTTGTTTAATATTATTGCGCAAATTGACAGGGCAAGGCCAAAAATGACTCAAAACCCCCCAACCGCTGACTAAGATGCCTGACCGGTTTCGGCAGTTGTCTGGTCCATCAGAGGCCAGTTTAACGGCTGTGCATGCATGTTTTATATAATGGGTGTGACATATACACAACTTACGTCCAGGTGTGTGTTCATATTGGCACGTGACGTAACAAAGTAAAAAGTAAAGTGTGGCATAACTGCGATGTAGGAACCCTTAGCAATGTAGCCAGTACACATGGTTCAGATCGTGCCACTGCTGTGGCATTCATTTTACCAGATGGTCCCCAGCCATCATCACAATATTTAATATTATTGTACTGTATGCTGAAATAAAGTTGCCTTCATTTATTTATAGTTGAAATGGTAAAAGGAATGGCACATATTTCAATGGGGAAATATTCAGCAAAATTGGCCAATATCTCATGCTCCTGTGTGATGCGTTTTGTTTCAGAGGAATTAAATTCACCAGTTTAAAATAAAGTAAAAGTGAACTATTGACACACACCAAAATCTAACCTCTTCAGGTAACTCAGCGGATAGAACTGGAGTAGAATGGCATACTGGTGAGCTCACGCTGTGCTCCCACTGATGAAAGCAGAAAATTTCATATTGAAAAATTGTTCATTCTCCTGATTTTATGCTAATATAATGGGAGAGTAGGTTCTCGTATCTTTATGATAAACAGTTTTAAAGATACATAATTTCAGATTTCCCCAACCCCTTCTTCAGTGGATCATTCTAAAGAAGGTCCAAGTGTATAGACATATGTATTTAGGTAATCATAGTGTGGGATTATAGCTAATATGTGAGCATACATGTACCAACTAAAGCACTGACGATATGTACTACCTGCTGCTGCAAGTTTTCAGTGCATGTTTAAACCAAAAAATAGGATCATTAATGGCAAAGGATAAGACACAGCAAAATATTGACATTTATAAAGCTCAGATGATTTAATACGTAGTGTACATTAGGGTGATAAAACAAGAATTTGTGGCACACGGAAGTACCAACCTCGAGCTTCTGTTGAGAAAATAGGTCCTGTCCATCCCCAAGAGTGTCCCACCTCGCGGCCACAGCAACACTTTGCAACTGGACTAAGCCTACTGTGGATTGTGGGGATTTTACCTGATGAAGATCATGAAGATGGCTGTAAAATTATTCCAGTAGTTGTGTGTTAAAAAAAAAATAGCAGTAAGTAGTAGTAGTAGTAGTAGTAGTAGTAGTAGTAGTAGTACAGTGAAGCCTCATTATAGTGACACCATCTGTTCCTTGAAATTGTCAGATAACTGAACATATCAGATAAATGAATCACATAACATAAAAAAGGTACTTTTTGTCCCTTTAAATGTGTGTTGTTAAGTGAATATGTCAGATATCTGAGTGTCTTTGTAATGAGTTTTGACTGTAGTAGTAATTTTATTGACTAAATGTAGGTCTATGCAGACTTATTTGTCATATAGCCCCAAATGAAAACTACATTCCATTTCTTCTTTTGCTATGCATAATTTGCATACAAGCATCGGTAGGGAACACTGTTCATGATGTTTGCATACTATTGTATTTGGATTTTATAATTTCTGTCATATTTCAAGTGGGTTCATGTGACATCAATAGCGCATAATTTGCAAAAAGTTTGGTACTCAGTTTTTATGTCTCCCGGTGGAAGCCGGTGGACATATTGTTTTAGTGCCCATTTCTTCTTCTTCTTCTTCTTCTTCTTCTTCTTCTTCTTCTTCTTCTTCTTCTCCTTCTCCTTCTCCTCCTCCTCCTCCTCCTCCTCCTTCTTCTTCTTCTTCTTCTTCTTCAACACTTGGTTTCCGTGCGATAAGTCTTGAAGGACTTGACAGAATTTGATGAAACTTGGGTAGGATTATGTATCTAGGCAAGACCTAGGTTGGGATTGTATTTGGGTGATCTTGACATGATTTTCAAGGTCACAGGGTCATTTATGTGAAATTGGTTTCCGTGCGGTAAGTCATGAAGAACTTGATGGAATTTGATGAAACTTGGTAGGATTATGTATCTTGGCAAGCCCTAGGTTGGGATTATATTTGGATGACCTTGAGCAAATTCTCAAGGTAACAACAGGGTCACTTATGTGAAATTGGTTTCCGTGCGATAAGTCTTGAAGAACTTGATGGAATTTAGTGAAACTTGGTAGGATTATGTATCTTGGCAAGCCCTAGGTTGGGAGTGTATTTGGGTGACCTTGACCTAATTTCAAGGTCACAGGGTCACTTGTGTGAAATTGGTTTCCGTGCGATAAGTCATGAAGAACAGGATGGAATTTGATGAAACTTGGTAGGATTATGTATCTTGGCAAGACCTAGATTGGGATAGTATTTGGATGACCTTGAGCAAATTCTCAAGGTCACAGGGTCACCTTTGTGAAATTGGTTTCTGTTCGATAAGTCATGAAGAACAGGGTGGAATTTAGTGAAACTTGGTAGGATTATGTATCTTGGAGAGACCTAGGTTGGGATTGTACTTGGATGACCTTGAGCAAATTCTCAAGGTCACAGGGTCACTTATGTGAAATTGGTTTCCGTGCGATAAGTCTTGACGAACTTTATGGAATTTGATGAAACTTGGTAGGATTATGTATCTAAGCAAGACCTAGGTTGGGAGTGTATTTGGGTGACCTTGACCTAATTTTCAAGGTCACAGGGTCATTTTTGTGAAATTGGTTTCTCTGCAATAAGTCTTGAAGAACTTGATGAAAATTGCTAGAGTAATATATCCAGGTGAGAGCTAAAATAGGATTACAATTTTCAAGCAACTTGGTCATTTGTAATTTGTTATCACCTGTAGCTTATTCAGAGACGTAAGTGTTCCACCGGGAGACATTTGATTTTCTGTTGGAAAATCAGTCTGTTCTAGTTGAAATATTTATTAACAGCTAAGTTGGTTGGGTTTGTTGATAAATAGGTAATGATATTATGTTTAATACAAGTACATTGTTTGCTAGTGTTCTGAGAAGAGTGATGTTTGCTGTTGTATATATCAAACTGTTACTCTTGATAATTGAATACATACGCACTTTGTGATATATAAGGTGAATTGGCATGATAATTTACAATTTCTGAGTTGCTTTATATAATAAATCTGGATCCATATCAGAAAATACTAACTTTTTTCCCAACTGGATAAGCAGATATCAAGTTTTCTTAGATATGTAAATAAGGGGTTGTGATGTCACCTGGAATAACTGCTACAGCTAATGCAATGACAGCTAAGTGAAACTCTGACAAAAACAAGAAAACCTGACCAAGTACACATACTCCACTCTTACCATGGATAAAGTAGTGTGCATTGAAAAAATCAAAGTTAGCGAACAGAGATATTTTTCTCCTTTAATGATGATTAATAAGGAAAGAAAAATGCAGAGATCAATACCAATAGGCTAACAGCTGTGGTTGTGTATTCAATTGCAGAAGCATGTGTCAACTAATATACCACACTGATAAGATCAAAGAAGGTGATTAACAGAGTGCACAAGTCATTATGATATGCCTGCTAATGTGTATCTCAGCTTGGTGCCCCCTCAAGGTTTATGTATTAAATATGCAGGGTAGCCCAGGTGATGTCACGCATCAAAACACCTGCTTGAAATACAAAAAAAGGCTTCAACTAAATACCTGTTTGAGAATCAATGTTGAAAATCTGTCAAATGAACACCTAAAATGACCATTAATGATGAAAAAATAAAAAATACCACTGCTGTTCAATATTTTCTTTTAGATGGCAAGTTAAGAGTGTCCAGTTTTTGGAAATGGGAAAAGAGTTTGCACTTAGTTACTTTATTTGCACCATTTGAGCGCAAATTATATGATAGCCTTTTAGACCAGTGGCTCATTGAATTGATATACGTGTCAAATTTAAAATTCTGCTTTTAATATTCACAGTATATGTTAACATTATATGACACATGTTCAAAAATGTCATTTAACCTAAAACATGTTTGAAAAAAATTTAGAATTGGCGAAGATAATCAAATACACTGCATTCCCAGCTCAGTTATCTTCTCTTTGTGTCAATTATTTGTTTCCAGTATGTCATGCCACTTAATGAAGGAAACAGCATTGAACAACAGTGTAATTAATGGCCTGCACTAGAACTGCTTTTGAAAGACTGCCTGCCTTTTATGACCACATTTATCATGTATCTACAATGGAGTTTTTCCTCATTATTGGTTGCCACTGAGTGACCTCATGACCAGTTCATGCCTGTCATAGGGTAATCTCTGAAAGGGAGACCAGCGTTTTCTGTTAAACACTTGAATGAGCACACTCATCATTATGAAGTGCATTCCTATCTCAAAATATCATCTATGAAACATGCACAAAAGAAAAGGTATTTTGCATATATATCCCATGTACATTAATTGGTAGGTTGTTTTTGAAAAAACAACCACAGTTCAAATTAATTCTTGAACCCATTCCCCCTTAAACTGGCCAAAGCTTGCTGGTGGTCAAATGTCTGCTTCGGTGTTTTCAACTTATTTCAACAGTAATGGAAAACAGTTTGACTGAGAATTGTAAATGGGCCTATAGATCTCATGCCAAGGAAAGCTGTTGACTCATTCTTAATTCAAGGGGGAAAGGGTTTTAAGTAGTTAGATGACAGATCACTGACAACCAGTTGCTAGTTTTGATTTCACTGATTTATTCTACCAATGTATGGTACCATATAAATATGAATGTTGGAATTTTGTATTGTTAATATGCAGCTGATTTTTTCTCCTTAAAAACTGTGATCATAAAATGCATTCTAACAGTATGACCACATGTTTGATATTACCATTTCAACTGCAAAGCAAAACATCACTGTGAGTTGTAAAAACTAATACATATATGCAGCAAAAGTACATGGATGTGCTGTATTGGACGTTGATATGTGATGCTGGGTTGTCCTCATTACCGGAACATGGAGTGGAAAAATAATGAGTCATAAACTAGTGCAGATTTTAATGATGTTGTTATCCTTTATGAGGGTCAAAACCTGTGACTTACAATGTATGATGAATGATGAGCTGTCCTGTAAAGTGATAGACAGGTGGACACTGTCAATCTGTGGCCCGGTTTCCCTCATTTACAAGCTTGTGCCAGCAGTTAGTAGTTTGCTAGCTGTTCAGTTTCCCAATTGAAATCACTTTTGCTTTAAATTTCCTGGCATCTGAATTCAAGGTTTCCTATTTTTTTGTAAGGAGCTTCCATACTGTTTGACATCATTTTGGGGGTCTCCAGTATTCTCACAGGGTCACAGCGATATAAAGTTTCAATAATTTTGTTGAATCAGTCCTTTTTCTTCAAGGATTTTCAGGGGGATCTCTTGTACACTCTAAGTTCAAATTGGGCGGGGGGGGTCACAATTTTTTAATTTTGTGCATCATCATTGATCATACATGCACATTTGTGCTTAAAGGAAAACGCTGTTGGTTGTCATTTAGTTAGAAATAGGATTGAGTTTAGTTTGCTTATCAGGTTTGCGCAAAAGATGGAAAAAAGTTGAACTTATTGTTGCAGAATTTTTTGCTGGTGAAATAATGCCTTATTTTTTAAATTGGTTTCTTTGGCTTATGGTTCAGGCAAATTTTTACAGCATAGTATTAATTAATCTCAGTCACTTTTGGGACATGTTAATTTTTCCTAATAGCAGTTTTATTCCCTATACCCCCACTGGGGCAAATAAAAATGCTTTCCAAGCTGATAAACCTAGTTCTACTGATGTACAATGCAGGGTGCCTGTGGGAGGGACTGCTGTTTGGGCTGCATTAATCTAATTGGAATCACTGCCACATATTAAGTGACAAATATGATTTTTTATTATATTCAGAGATGCCACTATTCAGGATTTTACCTGAATTCAGTTAATTTGCCTTTTCTTGAACTAAAGCAAGTCACCTCAATTTTTGATGAAAAAGAGAAGGGGTACATAGTTTTTGTGTAATTTTGATCACATTTCAAGTAAAATTTGTGCAAGTGAGTAGCATTACTGTATATTCCTTATGATTTTTTTGTATTTTCACCCACAAGTTTCGAACCAGTCACTTTTTTATTGCTCTTTGCGTGACTTCAGAACAGGATGGACACAGTCAACATGTTGATGGGACTGACACTACAGAGAGTTCAGAGTGACTCAGTTTTAATATGCAGTGGAATCTCCCCATTAAGACCACCTAAGGGACTGAAAAATATGGTCTTAATAGGGGAGTGGTCTTAATAGGGGTTAAATTAAGTAAGGATAAACAAAAATGGGTATGTAATTTAGTGGTCATAATATAGAAATGGTCTCTTTATGGAGGTGGTCTTAATTGGAGATTCTACTGTAGTTCCACTGACTCACTGAAGTGTATGTAAGTCAAACTATTTGCTTGTGAGGTCAGAGGTAGCCTGAATGATGCCAGATGTACACCATGCAGTAGTGGAAGCTTTGTGTATTGGAAAACATGTCTTTTTGCATCAACACATAGGTACCAGTGTGTAGTACATTTATACCAACACTGGTGAATACATGCATGTAAGTACATTTTCTTTTTCAGGTAACCCTGCCCATAAATTGGAAAATATATCAATGCAAACATGCAAAAATGTTTTGAAAAACACACAAGTCAAAGAGTGAAAACACCTGTATGAATAAAATGTCAAATAAATGAGCTTATTCTCGTAAATACCCCCCCCCCCCCCCCCCCCCCCCCCGAGGAAAAAAAAAGGCACTGTCAATAGCTTTAATTTCCCTGTATTGTTATTTTCACTGATTTCGCTGATGGTACAAATCAGTGAAAATACAAACAGTAAAAGAGTATTTTAACATTGTTTGAATAAGATCTATATCAAAAACTGTGAAATTAAAACAACAATGAAATGTCAAAAATGCGAAAATCATGAAAATTTATACACATGAAAAATATCAATTTACAGTAGCAGCTTTTAAAAAACTCCCTTTTTACATCGTTCACCAAATCTTTTTCATAATAGATGCAGCTGAAGATTATCAGACATTTTGTTTCATGTGTCATGTATGGTTCATTTTCTTATCAGAACGTTTCTAAGTAGTTGGAACTCTACAAAATGTGTAAATTATAGCTGACATGAAAAGTACTGTGTGGAGTCTCCTGAAGTGAAAAGAGGACAGGGCTTGACATTAAGTATATATGGCAAGTTAGCAATGACTTTAGCAATTCACTGAACATAATTTTGGATTCAAACACATGTATAAAGTGTGGTAAACTATATATTTTCAGAAAGCTAACAAACCGAGGATGCTATTGGTTTCAACTTCACTTTGTCAGTTGGTTGCAATGATAGTCACTTCTATACACTTTATTAAATGCTGTGTGAACTTTGTAGCTAGTAAACATTACTACAGTGCTATATAATTGCTCTTCGTGTTGTCTACCTTTCAAAAATGTATACTTTATGGACCTTTTGAGTGCACTCAGACAGTTATCAAAAGAGAAGTGACCCTCATGACTGAAGCCAATGCTAACTTGCCATATATCTTAAACCTTATGGTTTTTCACTTCTTGACCAGTCGCCCTTTTGCTTCAATTTAGGACAAGTATAACAGGCTGTTCTCCATAAAACTCCACATTTGTACTTGTGGACAATACTGCTTCCTTTAATGTCCATGTCTGGGTGTTCTTTGAAGACAGAGGGTCTGTCAATGTGTCATAACAGAGAGCACTCTACATGCTGCAGGCATCAATGGGGCTGGCAGTCAGTAATTCATACACATGCTCTTTCATTGGTATTCATGTGAAGTCTGCATGTACTGTACAGCTACAAGTACATTTGTCATTAAACATGTTAAATGCAAAGTTTTAATAGGAAAACTTTATGTCCAGTGCACAAGTAGCATAATAGATAAAACCGTATAAACATGATAGTGTCAGTTTGTTGTGACCTGGTTATAGGCACCTAGCAATTGCCCAGAGTACACAGTCGTCTGTGGAAAAGACTGGTTAAATTGTTTAAAACCGTATATTGTTAATTAAAGTTGCAAATGCCACAACATGTGGGATGGGAACATTCCATCCCCATTAATGAGATGCGAGTTTGCATTGGGTAGGTGTTTCCCTGGTGTGGAATTTGCCAAATTTTGTCAGCTCTCAGTTCAAGAATCAGACATGTTTGCTGTCACTTACCCATCCCAGCGCCAGTCAAGGGAAAGCATTGGTGCTAGAATATTACAAAATAATACTCTCCCTTTCCTTATTATATATTTAAATACTGTCTGACATTCAGAATGAAAATGAAAAAATAAAAACAGTTGCTGAATGTACATCATGACAGAAAAATTCATAGCAATACCCATATTACCCATTTTTATACCCTCGGCAAATCAAGTGCTGGAGGGTATTGTCGTCCCCTGCATCATCCATCTGTCTGTGTGTCTTGTCGATGTTGCCACGATATCTCATAAAATATTCACCGTAGCTGTACCAAATTTTTGTCACAGAAGGACCTTATGATGGACCAGGTTCCTATCAAAAAACCTGCTTATTCTGATTATTTTTAAACTTTTTATGAAACTTTTAATGTATTTATTTGAAGGCCATCTGAGTGGCATCAACCCTGGTGAAGTTACCGCAATGTCTCTAAAAATTCTGATCAGATCTTTGCCAAATTTTTGTCAGAGATGCATCTTATGATGGATCAGGTTCCTAGTTAAAACCAGCTTCCTCTTTGTATTCATAAACTTTTTATGAAACTTAAGAGTATTTATATTCAAGGCCATCTGATTGGTGCACAAGGTTACAATATTACCATAATATCTCAACAAGGATCCAACGCAGCTTCACCAAATTTTTTTCAGAGATGCACATTATTAAGGAACACATTCCTATTGAAAACCAGGTTCCTATTATAATTTTTTAACTTGTTATGAAACTTTTGAAGTATTTATTTGATGGCCATCTGAGTGATGCACAGTACAGTGGTCTCTGTCACCAGAATTTGGCCCAAGAACACATCCAAAAGTGCTCTTTCATTTCATAGACAACAATATGGAAATTGTATGTAAAGTATTCTACTGCTAAGTCTCAAAAAAATGCAAAATTGAGGAAAAAGATATTGTGGGTACCAAGGGTCATACGTTAAGACTGAGTCAGCAGCTTTCCTTGGGCGAGGGGGGCAATAAGCTGTTGAACTGGGTCATGCTATCATTATTAGTCTTGTCTGGAATTCTTCGTCAAATGGTTTGTTGAAAATATTCAGCATGGTGGCTCTCAACAGGGCTCGGAGAGTCTCTGTGATATTAAATCAGTCTTGGCTAATAGCAGTCTTTTCCTATAACTGCAGAAAAACACATTGAATGGTTTGTCTGTGAAGCCTTTTCTTGTTTTGTTATCTAACATGGTCATATGTGGCAAATCTGATTCTTTTGATGCTGTTAAAATGTTAAGAAATGATATTTACATGGGATTAGGCCTGAGAAAGTTCTTTGGAAACTTTCAGTTATGATTCTAAGACACATATGGAAGGATTGTAGTATTCACTTTGCATTTGGTGCCGATGAAGGCAAAGTTTTGTGCCCAGAGTCCATTTGCACAGTGGAAGTATTATTTTTAACAAACATACATGTATTAAGTTTTGCCTGCAATAAATCTAACTGCTAATTGTAAATAACTTGCAATCCCTAATATACTACCTCTATGGTTTAACTAGGGGCAGCTACATTGGAAACTTACACAGTGTAGTCATTCCTGTATGTTTGATGAAGACATGTTTGAACTTTGAAATGTCATTTCAAGTGAAATTTGAGAAGCAAGGCCATCAGTCTTTCACTAATTTCGCACACTGGGTATTGATGACATGTGGTCTATGCCATGTGACAGTTTATGCTCTTGTAATTGTCTGGCCTGTGTCCAGAGAGGGATACAGGATATACATGTTTCATTAGTCCAGTGGGATCCCATTGGAATTCCATTGATGTTTTTCACTGGGCGATTCTTTTTTTCTTCAGTGGGAATTCCAGTGGAAGAATCCTGTGAGATTTGTTTGTCCAACTTGGAACCCAATGGAATTTACAAGTGGGATATTCAATGGGAATCCCAGTGGAAGAATCCTATGGGATTCACTGGGATCCCAGTGGAACGAAAATTCACATAGGATTCTTCTGCTGGGATTCCCAGTAGAATCACAGTAGTGGGATCCAACTGATACTGTAAATTGCTTCAATTTTGCTATATTCTTATTTTCGCTTATTTTGCTGATGGCAAAAAACCATGAAAATAAAAATACATTGAATAGTATTTTAACATTTGAATAGGAATGATCTCCAAAATAGTGAAATTAAAACTACCGTGCAATGTCAAAAATACATAAACCGTCAAATTTAAACATGCAAAAAATAATGCAGTAACCAGTAGTTTTCACTGGGGATGTATTCACCAATGTAATCAAAGCTGTAATCACAAAACAGGACACTTATCAGTTACAGTGGTCACTCTTTTGCAAGTTTCATATCTATCTTTTAAAAGCGACTTTGATTGATTTACCTGTCTTCGAAAACTAAAAGCGACTTTGATTGATTTACCTGTCTTCGAAAACTAAAAGTGACTTTGATTGATTTACCTGTCTTAGAAAACTACCCGTGCTGCCTGACGATTATTGCAGGCAGTGGGTATAGTCTGAACTAGCAGGTACTCAGCTCTACTGGATTTTGTATTCAGTCCCCGAGCTAGAAATGATAGGATTTTGCATTATGGTATTTAGTAAACAGAGCAACTTACAAGGGTTGATTAGCTTAAGTTCAAATTAATGAATTATCTGTACAGTTTGAAGTGTATACACGTATTAGAAAAATTATATGGTGGTTTTTACCCTTTTGCCCTTAGTTAGTTACCATCATGGAACTTGAACTTTTGGAGCATCTGGTGAGAATGTTGAATGAGTTTGGCATCGAGTGACCTTGGCCTGTTTTCAGGGTCATCAAGGGTCATCATACTTGTAGCCCAGCAAACTGCAAACAACATTTCAGCACACTATTATTTAATAAATTGGCCAATTTTTGGTCAGTGTTGGCCAAGGGGGGTCTTGAAGGGTCATTCCATCTGATGTATTTTTCACTCTTTTGGTAATACATTGTACCAGTCACACACTATCTACATGATCAGGGCATCACAGCATGGCAATACAGTACAAGTTTGAACTGTGAATGTCATACACATGCATATATTTTTTAAAATAATTAGTTGAACAGACTATAGCCTAGGAGTGGACTACATGGTGATTTTTCATTTCTGGTCATTAAAAAGATTATGTACTAAGTGGTTTACTTGCTGTTTAAAAGTTGACCTGTTTGACTGCATGGTAGTCCATCCAGCTACCAAGCAAGCAGTAAGATTTGCCTGAGAGGCAGCAAGCTCGGACCTGCTTCCTTCATGAATTAATCACATAAGGTGCAGTGTAGTTATTTGGGATACATTGAACAGGTAGTTTAATTACAGGGAAGGGGAACATAATGAGTATAGTTGCAGGTAGTGTATCCTCAGATCTCTGCTTCATTCTGGCCTGGGGCACTGATTGCTGCAGAAGGTTTTTCCTATGAAGCTTCTGCAGAATGAAAATGCTGACTGCCCCAGGTAATAGATATGTACTGCAAGGCTGGGTAAGCTAGGCTAATATTTGGACATACTTTGTGAATATGTGTCTATACAGCTTCAACAGCATTCAGTGGCCCAGTAGTGACAGTGTTCTGAGTGACAGTGTTCTGTTCTATCCATAAATCCAAGCACTTGTTTTGTCCCCTCTGTAGCTAAGCTGGCATGCAAATGCTTGCCTGGTAAACAGACTCTAGTTTTATTGTTTATGATTTTTATATAACATTACTTGCTGGGGGAATCCCAAGTATATTGTACAAACAACTGTTAGCCTTGGAAACAGAGCTCTTTTTTTTGTGGGGGGGGGGGGGGACTTTTTACTTTACAGCTGGTAGTAATTAATGTTGTGTGTCTAGCTGTGAAAAGTTCTGGCTCAAACTGTAGTAAGTGTTTGGTACTAAGCCCACAGAGTGAGGAGAGGAGCTCATATGCCAGGTTGTGGATGAGCTAGGAAATACTTAAAATACAGTGAAACCTCCTTTACCAAACACCTCCATATACTCAATACCTCATACTTAACACTTTTTCTCAGTCCCAACTGTATATTTTCATTATAAGCATGGTGTTTGATAGCACAGACCGATAACATTTGTGAGTTAGATTTTATTCAGTGTCTCATGGGCAAAGAGGTAGAAACTAGAATTGAGATACTTTAGCTTCATAATTTCTTGTGAAATTGCCTTTCAATGAATAGAGTCCCATAGAACCAAGGCAGAAGCAGACAGTCTTTGGGCAGGAGGACAGGGCAGGGATTCTGTCATGATAGTGACAGCATGCTTAGATATTGTACAATTCTTACCTTAGTACTTCATGGCCCTTCAAGGCCAACTAGGGTGTAGATGATATCTTTGTCCTATTTTCTTTGATTTACTTACAGTTATTACTCTGATAAAAACATCACTTTCCCTGTTGGGAGCCACTTAGTTACTGTGACACATCTGGTCAAGAGTCAAAAATCGCATTGTTCAGTCAGATTCTGGGCATTACATGTATTTGTGTCATTAGTTTTACTGTTTTTTTCAGTGATATGAGTATCCCACAGGCCTTTAAATTTTGTATGATACATAGTTCTTATTGTGATTTTGAAGAGATATCACAAGCATGCTGTGTAGGGCTGTAATGATTCATTCGAATATTTGGTGTACAAATTCTGTTGGGCCATGAATTGTATTTATAACTGCTGTCAAAACCAAATGGAGGCTCTCTATTACCTTCAAACGAACCTTACATGTACTTCTTTGTATCTGTAATAAACCAATAAATTTTGATGTAAGTCGTAAGTAAGTGGCAAAATACATAAAATGTTATCAAAGTTGAACATTATTTGCACGTTTTCCATCGCATAATCATTTTGCACCACCTCCTGCTAAATATGGAGTGGTGGTATGGAAATATTTCTGGCACATTTCATCAAAAACGTGCTAACCAACTTTGCTTGTACTCATTTTGAACAAATCATAGTACATAAACCGCTTTATTCCAATCATTTCTTTTTTTCAGATACATGTATGTAAACTGCTTTCATTCTATGGCAACTTGCCTCTGTAGTTCACATTTTGTACACCAGATGGTGTCATCAAAACTAGCAAGAAAAAAATATGCACAGTTGTTTTTGTTGTCACTTATTAGGCAAGTCTTGGAAGTTGTGTCACTGAAATAATGGCTTTTCAGTGACACAGTCTGTCTTTATGAAATGAACAAACTATCAATGCATGAACAAAGTCTGGTAGATACTCATGGGGGTGGATGTGATGCAAGTTGCAGACCTGTGCCTGTGTTGAAACTTAAAGTGAAAGTGCCATTGGTTGATTGCATGATGATCTTCAAACTTGGCCATCGCATAGTAAAGTTCAGTTTCTCATGCAAATTTGTTGTTGATTATACTGCAGAGTTGATATTTTGAATTTTGGGAAAATGTGAACGATCTTTGTTGACTTTTAAAGTAAATGAACAGGTGAAGCTAAAAAAAGGGGAACAGGGATATTGTATCTTGGACATTTGTTGACCATGTTTCTAAATAGTGTATGTGCCTGAAATGCATGAGTGAACATAAGGAACAATAAAAAGTCCTGCAAACTTTGATAAATTTGAATAAAGTATGTATTCCACCATTGAGTGGGCATTTCATTATTTAAGTCTGTGAAGCACTAAGTGTGACTGAAAAACTTTCTTTTCAGCATTTTTCATACAAAGTGTATCCCTGGTTTCTTTGGTCAGTTTTTATGGAAAATGTACATATTCCTCGTGTATTTCTTTGTAAAATACCCACACCCTTGCAGGACATCAGGCAAGACCACTGGGGCATGACTTGTGTATTCAGCTATTAAAAGTCCAATTAAGCCATTGTTCTTGTATAGTCGCACATGGGTTCAACTTATTAATTGTTTGTGCAATCTGCAGCAGTCCAAAACTGTATCTATGCAGATTACTGACTTGGCAATGAAGATGTGTGCATGGTGAGGGAGAAAGACACTATGTATACATGTAGGACTATTCTGTCCACTTTGGTTTAATCACATTGAATGATGCTATGTTTATCAGATATCAACATACATATCAATTATGGTCCTATCTTATGCATGCAGAGCTGGACTACAAGGACTGATTTGAATAGAGAGACTTTGACCCACCGGCCATTAACATGCAAGCTTCCTGGTTTGTATGTCCCACTTGACAGGTCAACTGAAAATGTAACACCAATCTGCTGCATAGGGGTGTCAGGTTGTGTTGTATCATATGGTTGACTGGTCTGTAGTTTATTGTGGAACCTTACTCAAATAAAAATAAAGATGGTCACCTTTAATGCAGACTAAATTGTCAAACATTGGATCAAGAGAGTGGGATTTCAATGAAAAAGTAAATGGCATTACATATGAAAAGAAGTATGAAACCTTCAACCCCTCCGATGTCAAATCAGTTCACCTGCTACACTCCCTTGGTGGCTAGCTGGTAAAGAGGTACCTGTTCCGAGAGTTTTTCTTCTTCATCCAGACACATACAGTTGTTATTTTATTAGGTTTTTTACTTCCTGGTAATGGTGGTGTTAATGCTTGTCAAGTTGCACTACATTGACACCGCAAGGAGACTGTCCTGAGAATCAGTCCTTCAAGTTTTGTCATACATTTTGGACAACTACTCTTGGATGTATACTTTATTGGATGATAGGAACTGTACTGGCTCCGTTATGCACAGGTCTTTCAGAGTTACAGCAGCCTGAAATATCAGAAGTAAGTGTATTATGAATATGTTACCATACATGTATCAATCACACTTTCAGCATATGTCATATTCGTTCCAAATGTAGCACACACCCTAATAGAAGCACAGCCCCGACTTTTCCCTTTGTGGATTCCATAAACAATATAAATTTTTGCCTATACTTTTCTAAAAAAAAAAATTTTGATATAAAAGTATAGCTGAAGTAGAAAACACCTTCACTGTAGATGATAGAGGAAATACAAGTTTGAGATGTTATGGAAACTCTGTGATTGTGAGCCTCTATTATTTGTGTTCAAAAAGGTCAGATTGATTAAGAAGATAAATAACTTTGAGGTTTATTGTGAAAACTTGACTGCCAGGGTAAAGTGGAATTTTTTTTAGCCAAATGCCTGAAGTCCTATTGTTTACATGCTACCTACATAGTAGTTTAATACAGGGTCCTGTAACCTGTGAGCGGCTCATCTCATTCAGTGTTCCCATTGGACACCACAGTGTTGCTTCTACAAGATCTACATGCAATTCACCCTGTATGAAACCTGTGTCACGGCTACAGGCAATATTCCTGATGTGTTTATTAATGTTGGTGTAAATAGTTAGAAGCAAGTAAGGACAGTCTGCCACAGCGTCAGACAACAGAAAACATTAACTCCTTGTTTACAACAGGTACCTTGCAATTGACAGCCTGTGCATAACTTGTCCTGATGGATTGCTGAAGGTGTATATATATAATGAGATAGCATGGAACAAATTAAGCCAAAAACAGAATTGAACTTTTTGATGGCACAGTGTGGTGCTTGGGACCATGTCTTAAAACAGAGCTCAAATGAGAGACTACCTGCATGAAAAGACTGCCCTTTGAGATACTTTGTTTAATACATTGCCATCTAATTCTTACCTCCTGTGAAAGACCACCTGTCTTGAGAGACTACAATTTGGTCACTCCCAGTGGTGATCTTTTAATACAGGTTTCATTTAACATGGCAGTTATGCTTGATTCAGCCAAAAAAAAGGTGGGGGGAATGTTTTACCCCACATAATGACAAAACTTTTGGGCATGGTTCCCTTATCCATCCACTACAAATCATGGTCATATCCTTGTAAACCTTGTTCAGGGACCGCTCTGAGCATTATCCAAATAGGCCACATAAAAAGATATCCCGGTTTATCATCAGTTATTTTCCAAAAAAAGTGATGAGGGCGGGATATTTTTTCCCCTTCCCTCCAAATGATTTACTGTATTAAAGCTTTCCACAAGTCGTCATTGCCCACACAGGTCATTTGTTCGTTCGGAATGTTACGAGAATGCTGTAATATAGTCCTCTTGATCAGCGCTGGAGGTGCTGACTTCTCAAGGCATTAATTGAAGCTTTGTCAGCAATTTTCCTGCAAATACTTACAAATAAGAAAATTTAAATTTGGTGCAGCAAAAAAAAAATGTTGTGTGTGCTGATGATAAACCGGGATATTTTTTATGTGGCCTTAGCTAAATGCTAGCGTTTCTTAAATTTGGCTTAAGGAATATGTAATTGGCTAAAATATATTTAAATGAACTATTAAAGGGTCACTGCAGAAGCTTTGTTGATTATGCCTCAATGTTCCAATTTTGAGTACAGATGTTTGAAGTCCAGATCTGCCTTGCTTGTTTGAATGTATGCACCTGCTCGTGTAAGTTACAGGAAAAAGATGTAAAATGCAAGAAGACTCCAAGTGATTAATACTTACCTATTCAATATTTTTGACTGATAGTTGCTATTGTTACCTGGTTCTTTCTTTCTAATAATACATTTTTGTGAAAGTTTCCAATAAAAATGGAATGGGACACAAGAGAGGCACCTGTTCTCAATATGCTGTGGCCACTTGGTACCAGAGACAACCAAAAAAACTGTCAGCCGACTCATCTCAGTCACAACCATGCAGTTAGTGGTTAACAAAGAACATGACATAATCATGACAGCCAGACCTGCACTGTGAATGTTGTACATGACATTATTTTATTATTCATATAATGTGCCCAGTATTTTAGTGTTTGCCGGAGGACACATGATAACTGTATACTGATAGCAGACTTCCTTTCAACCAATGTGTCATGATGCAGTCATTGGTTGCCATCCCATACAAGGAAGCTGTAAAATGTTCTGTTTACCAGTGGTAAATTAACAACAACTAGTTAACCCATGTATAGCTACAAAGTTGTATCTCAATAATAATTGACAGTTACTGCAGGTTTATGGTCTGCACTTATTTTAATGACCAAATGGCATAATCATAATAATTTTATGACTTGCTTCATGTATCATGTGCTGGAAATCTTGGGTCAAAGAACATAATATTTAAAATTTTTTATGTTTATGCAAGTTCACTTGAGCTCACTTGATTTAATTGGAATGCAAATGATGCTACAGAATATCTGTGACAAACCATATATGCAAATCCATTTGATAAAAAAATGGAACTCCATAAACTTTTTGTTTAAAACCCACTTAAAAAGGTACCGGGAGTAACAGGAATTGACCTAATTGTAAGGTCAAAGCATAAAATGTAATATCAGTCCCTTGTGTCAAAGTTCAGTAAAGTTTGCTACAATTTATAATCTTACTGTCCACAATAACTGGACTTCAGATTTGGCATGTGTGTGCAAAGCCCACAGTTAATCTGCCAGTTTTATTTCTATGGACATTGCAAAGCCAAGTATTTAATCTTTCTGTCAGTTGTCAGCATAAGTACAGTACATCTGCATGTAAGAGCCCTCATTTCAAGACTGGGGTTACAAATGCAGAAAAAAAGGGACTTCAGAGCTCTTAGTACCAGTTATTGATCCAAAGGTGGCTAAATTATGTACATGTATATTTTGCATTCATTTGGGTGCAGGCAAAAATTGGTGTGAAGATGAACAAGTACATTTTCCTAAGAAAAAGAAACAGTGAATATGGATGTGCACATTCATGATTTCTCTGTCATAACCAACAGACAAACTGTATCAGTGGTTTGGATTAATGTCACAGTACATCACATACATGTATGGAGCGGCATGTCATATCCAGCTGGAGTAACCTGCTAATTGTATTTGTGTCTTTTTGCCCAGAACCACTTCCTAGTAGTCATTACCCTATTCCGCAGTCCGAACTCTTTACTCTCCATAAGCTAACCTGTCCCTGTCTAACCTATATACATAGGGAAGTACTATTGTCCATATTGCACACGTTCCTCTGTAAAATTTTGACATAAGCTGTATCAGCCCAAATAAATTAAAGGGTCTTCAGCGGGTAACTAATCAACATGTTTGGGAGCCTTTTACCCGTGCATGTCTCTCTGAGTAGCGGCTCCTTGTCTAAGCTAAATATTCAGCAAAAACAACCCACATAATAATGAATTAATATATAGACGTGGCAAATGATGAATTAGGTAAATACGTGAAGTTTTGCTTATAAATGCAGAGTTTCATTATGAAAGAAGAATAGCTGTCAAACAAACCATCAATTTGTATAGTAGAGGTTCAGATATAAGAACAATTTGACTTAGCCCTGAACCAATATGTACTCTTTCTAGCTGGAATGCTTATCATCCAAGTTAAACCACCCGCCAATGTATCTTTACACCTATACACAACTTTTGAAACCCCTGGTACCACCAGCGGCAGAGCGCAAAACTTTATTGTGTGGCGAAGGTTGTCAATGGTATCCGCCAATTGCATGGCCAGTAATGCTGAACACGTTTATCAATGTGGAATCAAGTTGATTGATTTATGTGGGGAAATGGGAACTGTTCCTATTATTCTTGTGGTTATGTGTCCCTTGTAAGTTCACCTTAATGTTTGTAAAAAATTTTAGATCTTTTCATGTGCACTTTTTAGAACTTTTAGTTAACTCAAAATTCTAAAAAGTGCCGATTCTATAGGGCTTAGCCCTTGTTTGGTTGTGTGACTGGCCATCCATAACACAATACTTGTGAGCAATATATATCTCATGCTTCACAAGCCTCTTCAAACTTTACCTCAATGCTTCGATTTCTGAAGTGTCTAGTATCTGTTTCTATCATCAGGATTACTTAATTAGCATGATTTCATGATAATTTGGAATAAGTAGGACACATAGACAGGCCATTATTGTAGCTTGGAAAGTGAACATGGAAATACAGGTGAATATAGGCCTGTATGAATTTTTCAATTCAGGGCAGCACATATATCCTGTTTTCAGTGGACTCAATACTTATACTAATGCCCCTCTCTAAAATGGGATATAAATCACCTTTCACTAGCTCATGTATGTGGGTTTTGATGCATGCATATGTGCATATAAAAAGGGGCCTGGCATTATTTGGGGGGGGGGGGAGGCAAATTTTGTCATTGCAAAACAGGCGAGTCGCAAAATTTCACCATCTCCATATAAGGGCAGTCAGGTGGAGGGTGTCACAAAGAAGAAAGCTCAGGATACACCAAAATGCACAATTTCATACTCAAAAATCCAAAATTTCATAAAACCACCAATATACTGAACGCATGTTATTAAGTTTACTCAGACTAACTAGACAAATACCAACTCAATTGAATTTAGTCATATATCCTACATTTAGTTGCAGTGGGGTGTTTCATAAGTGATCAGGTGTGTGAACAGTGGGGGTGTCACAAAAATAGCCATACCACTGAATGTTGGGGGGCGGGGGGGGCTACAGTTTTGAGCCATGTAAAATGGGGGGGGGGGGCAAAAAAGAGTTCGTGTATCCTCATCCCAATATTCTGACAGCCACCCTACCCGCCCCCCCCCCCCCTTCCTGGCAAATAATGCGAGCCCCCTAAGTAAGTTCTGCACCATTGTAACTCTAGAAACATTTCACAATGTCTGTTTTAATTTCATTTAAGGGCATGTACAAAACTGTTTTTAGATCTGATACCTTTTAGAGTCTCATAGAAGTTTGGGTTGCAAAAGTACCCATAAATTGTTTTTGATAGGTTTCTTACTGTGTTTCCAGGTTTCATTGTTAGCACAAATACATAATTTAAATTGTCAAAATCAAGACAAGGAAGTTTTCAATCTAAAACAGCTTATAAATTGCCATATGGTAGGTGTCATCACAGAGTTTGTTTTACATTTCTGGTGCAGGATGTCCATTGTTGCAGTCCTTGTTGGGATTTCCCTTGGTTTGTATAGGTGGTCTAGTTCCAACTGTTTATTTTACTATCACTGGGACTGAATATAAGGCTCCAGCTTGTTTCCACTTCAGTTATACACTGGCGGGTGGTTTAACTAGGATAAGCTGTCCAGCTAGAAAGGGTACATATTGGTTCAGGGGTAAGTCAAATTGTTCTCATCTGAACCTGTACTATACAAATTTAGTAATTATGGTTTGTTTGACAGATGTTCTTCTTTCATAATGAAGCTCTGCATTCATAAGCAAAACTTCACGTATTTAGCTAATTCATCATTTGCCACGTTCTTATTTATTCTTTATTATGTGGGTTGTCTTTGCTGAATATTTAGCTTAGACAAGGAGCCGCTACTCAGAGAGACATGTACGGGTAAAAGGCTCCGAAACATGTTGAGTAGTTACCCGCTGAAGACCCTTTAATTTATTTGGGCTGATACAACCTATGTCAAAATTTTACAGAGGAACGTGTGCAATATAGACAATAGTAATTCCATATGTATACAGGTTAGACAGAGACAGGTTAGCTTATGGAGAGTAAAGAGTTCGAACTGCGGAATAGGATATTGACTACTAGGAAGTGGTTCTGGGCAAAAAGACACAAATACAATATTGTTACAAAACATTGATACTGTATTTCAAAACACAGTTGGATATATATTTTTTTAAATCAATGAATACCTTAACTTTTGTTAGTTATGTTCTTTTTTATCTCTCTCATTACAGTAACTTTATTCATTTGTGCTTTATTACACCACGTATTGACAAAGCCTTCCATTTGTGAAGTCTAGGGTACTAGCAATATATATCACGAGTTAAACTAAAAAACATATGAATTTTAGTTAAACTTATTCTCATATTGCTTTTATGGATGGTTATGATCTGCACATGCTCCTGCACTTTTTGAAGTGTGCCTTTTTCAGGTACAGATGAGACCACTTACTCGTTTATGGCAAAAAATTACTCATGTTCAAAATAGCCCCCTAAGATTGGATTACTTTGAACACCCATTTAACCAAAAAAAAGTATATGTATGTATATATATATATATATATATATATATATATATATATATATATATATATATATATATATATATATATATATATATATGTGTAATGCTAAGTATTCAGAAAATTTTAGGCTGCGGTATCACAAGTCCTTTTTGGGCCCCATAATACAAACACAAAATGTTTGCTTTATGGGCAAATAAATGTATTTAAACAGCAAAGAGAAAAACAACGAAAAGGTTCAAAGAAGCCCTTGTTGACGATACCATGCTTTCAAAATGCCTGGACACAACTGCAAGATTCCAGGCTGCTATGCAGACACCAAAAAATGGAACAAACTAATAGAGTACACATGGATGGAAAGATTTACTCTTCATAGTCACCACCACCCCAAGGACAAGCATGACCTATCAAGCAACTGGTGCAGCAACATATACTTATTATTGGCCTTGTGTGCCATCAAGGGGTCTAGACTCCTTGGTGTGATCCTGATGCCAACCCACATGAGCCTTGGAAATGGATTTTGTTAGCTTTTTATTGTACTTTGACACTATTTCTTGACATGGTTATATTTTGGTGACCTTGAACTCATTTTCAAGGTCACAACCCATGTGTGTGCAAAGGAGCAGCACATCCAGTTTGTTGGCAATGACAGTTTTAGGGTTTTTTTTGGGGGGAGGGGGGTTTGACTGCCCTATCATGACTATTTCTATGCCCCCCCCCCATGTCAACTTCATGGCATAGGGGGGACATGGAAATAGTAGGAATAGGGGTAGTCCACCTGTCCATCTTTACATCCATTCAGCACAATATCTGATTAATGAACTGTTTAAGATAGGATGATGAAGTGTTTACAGTAGATGTTTCCTCTACAGGGCATGTGCAGTGCAGCTTCATGTGGACCTTGACCTCTTTTCAAGGTCATGTGACCCCTAAATGTGACATGTGCTTATGGCCTGACATCAAATGAACCACTTAAGATAGAATGATGCAATTTATACTATACAGCATCCTATGATGGGCCTGGGAAGTGCTGTTTCATGTTGATCTTGACCTTTTTTATTTCAGCTGACTTGTTAGCTGAGCTTATAGGATGGTCCTTCATCCGTCGTCCATTGTCCGTCCATAGATGACCTGTGTGCTTTAAACAATAGAGACGAAGTAAAGGGGAATTGGAAAAACTATATCCAAAAGTACTAATATTAAATCTGGAAAATGAAAGTGATACAAAAGCTACTTTCCTTGATCTGGATATAGAAATAAAGAACAACCAGTATGTAACAAAAATATTTGACAAGAGAGACCAGTTCCAATTTGATATTATCTCCTACCCTGACCTGACAGGAAACATTCCAGAGAAACAAGCATATGGAGTTTGTATCGGACAAGTCATACATATTGCTAGAAACACCACACTTTTTAGCGATTTTGTCAATAGGGTTAGAACTTTGTTGCATAAATTACAACACAAAGGTTTTAAAAAAACTACAACTACACAAAACTCTGTTGAAATGTTTCCAGAGATATGACAAAATACCTAATAAATACAACACTCACTCAAGAACATTAGTCAAATTGTGTCAAAGTGGAGTTTGAAATGACAAAGTATAGTCCTCAAAGTGTTTAAAGGGAAAGTACCTGGGGTAAAGTATACTTAACCCACCTAGAGAATTTTCTCTAGTCCGTCTTAAGTCGGAAAACCATAACCATACTCACTTTTTTCAGGATTTCTTTCTTTTTAAACTTCATCTAGTACAATGGAAGAGGTGGCTTTCAGCTAAATACCTTAGTACACTTTACTTCATAACACCTCTAGGATTTTTTGGTGTTTTTTTGCTATTTTTGACTTCCTGTCTAGAACTCTTACTCAGATAAAGCTGAAACTTGGTGGAAATGTTCCTTGTAAAAGGGTCAAACGAGTTGTTCACTAGGTGGCACTGCTTTGGATTCCTGATTTTTAACGATATTTTCAATTCGGGTACTTACCGGTCAATGCAGCTTTCCTGTTGATTACTATGCAAGTCCATGGGCATTCTAATGCTAATTCACATTTTCAACTTCTTCTCCAAAACCATCATCAAGATTGACTTCAAACTTGGTGGCAATGTACCTTGGACGGGTTTCTACCAGGTTTGTTAAAATGGTCACTCTCCAGTGATTTTTGGATTTTTAATGAACTTTTTTTGTTCTTTTTTAAGACGAAGCTTCAAAAATCTTCTTCTCCACAACCGATCACCCATGCTTTGATATTACATAAGAACACTCCTAGGGACTCATAGTTCTTAGTTTGTTCACCAGGTAGTGCTGCAATTTTTTTCAATTTTTTTATGAATTTTTGTGTGTTTTCGTTACTTGGGACTTCTTCTCCAGATCCGTTACTCAGATTAAGTTGAAACTTTGTGGATATGTTCCTTGTGAAAGGGTCAAGCAAAGATGTTCACTAGGTAGCACTGCTGTGGATTCCTGATTTTTAACAATATTTTTCAATTCGGATACTTACCGGTAAATGCACCTTTTCTATTGCTTACTGTGCAAGTCAATGGGCATTCTAAAGGTAATTCACATTTTGGACTTCTCTGAAGAAACTGTGTGTCAGATTCACTTCAAACTTGGTGACAATGTCTGAAGAAACTGTGTGTCAGATTCACTTCAAACTTGGTGACAATGTACCTTGGGTGGCTGTATACCAAGTCTGTTCAAATGGTCATGATTCAGTGATTTTTGGATTTTTTATGATTTTGTTTCTGAAAATCTTTTAAAAAGTTTTGATAGGAAAGTTTAACATGGGAATTTCTGGTAATGGTTACAACTAAAAAAATTTTGTTCCAGTGATGTTTGGAGCTTGACCTCATTCCCAAGGTCACAGGACAACTGAAATGAAAATTACTGTTCACTTGATAACTTGAGATCAGTTTTGAGTCAGGACCTTGATGTTGCACATGTTAATGTTTCTCTATGCAGGTCATGCTTAGACAGTACATGAGTGACGTTGACCTCATTTCTGGGGTCACATTGCAACATACATGAATTTTACTCTTCACTATAACTTGAGAACTACTTGAACTGGGACCTTGATGTTGCACATGTTAGTGTTCTTCTGTAAAGGTCAGACCTACTCAAAACATGGGTGACTTTGATCCTATCCCAAGTTCTCTGAGCCACAAGTGTGATGAATATCTAGGTCAGCAGAGCACGGGCTGTTCACACAGCTCTTTTGTTTTCAATTTGGGTACTTTTTGGTAAATGCACCTTTTCTATTTCTAACTATGCAAGCCATGGGCGTTCTAATGGTAATTCACATTTTGGACTTCTGTGAAGAAACTGTCAGTCAGATTCACTTCAAACTTGGTAGCAATGTACCTTGGATGGGTCTCTACCAAGTATGTTCAAATGGTGATGCTCAAGTGATATTTTTATTTTTTGATGTTTTTTTTCAAAAATCTTTTAAAAAGTTTTGATAGGAAAGTTTTATGTGTGAATTTCCTGTAATGGTTATAACTTAAATAATTTTGGCCAGATTTGTGCCAAACTTGGTAGGGATGTAACTTTTATAGATGTCTACTTGTTTTGTGCAAATGGTCCTGGTCCAATGATGTTTGGACCTAGACCTCATTCCCAAGGTCACAGGACAACTGACATGAAATTTACTGTTCACTTGATAACTTGAGTTTTGTTTTGAGTCAGGACCTTGATGTTGCACATGTTAATGTTTCTCTATGAAGGTCATGCTTAGACAGTACATGAGTGACCTTGACCTCATTTCTGGGGTCACAGTGGAACATACACGAATTTTACCCTTCATTTTAACTTGAGAACTACTTGAACTGGGACCTTGATGTTGCACATGTTAGTGTTCTTCTATCAAGGTCAGGCTTACTCAGTACACAGGTGACTTTGATCCTATCCAAAGTTCACAGAGCTACAAGTGTGAATGTCTTGGTCAGTTGAGTATGGGCTGTTCACACAGGCCTCATGCACAAGGTCACAGAGCTGCTAAACCTTTGAAGCAAATGCAAACTGTACTTCATCATACATGCATATTATTAAAGGCATGTGCAGCATTGCTTATCCGTTGACCAGACCTTTTTGTGCAGCAGGGCTTGTTCGTCAAAATTGGTCTTTTTAAGGGTCTGCCCGATGTGCACATTCTTATTACCACGATATCTACAGAATGCCTCCAGGTATTTTGCTCAAATTTGGCAATATGCTTACCTTACCGGGCAAGATGAACTGATTAGATTTTGGTGTCAGCATGACCTAATTTGATCAAATGGCAGCCTAATTACATGCCCGTTAGGGTTTGTTACCGCAATATCTCCAGAATGCTCCAATATACTGAGCTCAAATTTGGCAGTATGTTTATCTAGCATTCCAAGATGAACTGATTAGATTTTGGTGTGACCATGACCTATTTTGAGCAAATGGTGGACCCTTCAGTCAATGCATGCATTGAAGGTATGTCTAGTTTGAACTATGCCAGTACCAAAAACTTGTCTACATCAGCCATAAACTCATGAAACATTGATATGGAGGGCATGTGCAATGTGCCTTTATGTTACCTATCTATAGGCATGTGATGCTTTCATGTTACTTAGGTATATACAGCATAGCTCATTGTTGATCTTTGCCATGTTATGTTTACTCCATAAAATGTCATATCAACAGCTATTTTCCACTGAATTTTAAACCCACAGATGCCATATTTTCACATGCTTGTACCTGTACAAGCATGTGAAAATATGGCTGTAGACTGAAACTAGACTGAGCAGTTGTCAAAATGGTGTGGTGATGCTCTGACAGACTGTTTTCCACTGAAACAAAAAGCTGACCCTCCTTCCTTTGTTCCCATTTCCTTGCACTTTTGTCATCTGCGTTACTTAAGTTTCACTTCCTGT
The DNA here is from genome assembly GCA_964020975.1 of Hermodice carunculata. NCBI lineage: Eukaryota > Metazoa > Annelida > Polychaeta > Eunicida > Amphinomidae > Hermodice > Hermodice carunculata. The sequence goes on from OZ026630.1 coordinate 27,569,767, forward strand.
CTCCTTCATTGAATGACAAATTTCTGCAGAGTTGTGGGTGTGTGTGTGGGGGGGGGGGGGGGGGGTTCAACTTTGCCAAAAAATTTGTCCCATACAAGGACATATGATTCACTCTCAGACAGTTTGGCTGCAACCTCATTGTGGTTGTACTTTTTTATCTTTGGAATCTGGGAAAACCCCAGGTTCTTGGGACATTGCAAGAGTGCATCCATAATTTGGTGTCTGCAATGGAAACAGCTATGCATGCTTCACATTCTCAATATATGTAAGGTAACATATCAGATGTTCCTTCCTTAGACAAATTAAACATATTTTGCTGTAATTCGTATATATCTGGGTATATCAAGTCATGAACAAAATGCTTGTACATGTCAGTCTGAGTTGGCAATTAAAATTCTACTTTGTTTGGTTTTATCATGTTAATATGATGATGCTTCATGTTTCGCATTGAAAACTTATTGCTGTTTTAAACTTTTTTCCTGCTGTTATGCTCTTTGTACAAACACTAACTAATGACTGGATTTTTTAATGACTGAGCCATGCAGAGCCAATTTTTACATGTAGGTAGACAATATCACAAACAGTATTATGGCTCAGTGTCAATTGGCCAGCATTTGATTACATGTAGTTCAGTCCATTAAACACACACACACACACACACACACACACACACACACACACACACACACACACACACACACACCAAAACATTCACAATCACCTGTATGTTTCATTTGTTTTGAAAATAAAAGCTTTTTCCATTTTGTTTGCAGGGAAACATGTGAGTGTGCAGAGAGGGTACCATTGCTGCAAAACACAGAGCCCACACATGTACTTGCCAACTACACCACGTGACCAGCTCTGATAATAAGTGTCATTAAAGCCTTATAATATGGGGAACTGTATAAAGAGTGGTGTGAACAAAGAGGAGAATGGAGTCCAAAGCCCTGTTAAGTCAGTGGGAGATGGCCCCAAAAAGCCAGAGACGAACCGCTATTCACCGGATCCTACCAATGCCATAACAAACAGTCAGCCAGTATCCCCAGAAGACATCCGGGCACGCTTAAATAGTACGGCATTATCGGAATGTAAGTTTTCAGTGACATCAAAATGTATTCTTCTCACAAAAAATTTATAATGGCCAAAAGAATTCCATTTTAAAATGCTGTCCTCTGTGTTTTCACTTAAGTTTCTTTTTTTATTATGCTCTCAGATTGCACATGATTTTAGTCTGCAAACATAAGGTCTGAGACAAGTTTGAAGATGGATGACCGTGACCCAAATCCCAAGGTCACAGAGCCATTTTAGTGAATTTGGTTTTCGTGCGATGAATTGTGAAGTGTTTGACATAAAGCTTTCTTATTGTACATGGTTTTAATCCTCTATAAGGTCTGAGACAAGTTCAAAGATGGGTCACCTTGACCCAAATCCCAAGGTCACAGGGGGAGCATAGATCAAGCAATCTGTGACTGGGTTTTAAATCTTCCAGTGTTAGATTTTGATGAGATCTGTGTGGACCTAAGAATGCATGCTGATCGAAGTCACTGTCAAAACATGAGTGGGAGTTTTTACCAGGCACTTGAATGCTGCCTGACAGCATGCACCACTTGAGGGATATACTTGAACTTCCTGGTGAAGATTGCTATGTCATGAGATGTTTAAACTAACTCAGACTGTATGTATATACCTGTTGAATTATGTACAGCTCCTAATGGGTGAAATCCTGAGAAATTTGGTGGGAATGTCGATCTATTTTGCCTTCTTCAATGTTTTGTGCACCTAAAGTAGAGTCCATGACTTTTGGTCTGACCAGGCTAGCCATAAAGTTCCTTGCTCGCATTTATAGCATAGACTTCTCATGCCATTGGCAAGATTGGAGTGCAATTCGCTAGCAGTATTTGCATAGAAGTAATATTTTTGGCATGCTGGCCAAATTTGCACTGTGCGTTTGGTGGGCTAGCAAATGCTATTGGGTAATCGCACAATGTGAATTGCTCATTCATTTTCTAGGCATCAGAAGGCAGTCTAAAGCACACATTCCTTGCGTCAAATGTCAGTCATCTGGTGATTGACATATTTGGAAACTCATTTGAGGTTATGGTGTTGTCAGTCCAAGTATGATTCTCAGAATACTTTGGGCATTACTTGGTACCATCAGAAAGCACTTCGGGCTGCTGCTGATAAACGAAAAGTACTTGCATTTCCGGTAACTGCTGAGTGATGCATTGAAAACAACAAATTGTGTCCAATGAACTTTCCAAAATGGGCAAAATATCTGCACTGATATGTGATGCACCCGTTTTTTTGTTTTTTTGTTTTTTTTTTTCCATTCATTTTAAAATTTTGATGGAGAAACATCCCACTCTACACTACATGTACTTAAGGGGAAAGACGCATAGTGAACAAAACACATGGACATGAGCTGCAGAAACAGTCAGATTCATTGAATGCGCTGGATATGCATTGTAAACAGCGTAATATTGATCAGTGGTCTTTTTCGCACAATCAGTAATTTTACCGAACAAATGCTCCATCCTGCTTTTTAGTTACAATGTTGGTATGCCTCTATAAAAAAAGAAAAAAAAAAAAAACGATTTCCATGCATGCATTGAAAAAGGCCTGGTTCAGCCGACTTGGGGGGTGGGGGGCTCGATGCTGCCGAATACGGCCAACTTTTAAGAGGGGAAAAGGGGTAAGTAGGCCCCGCACAAAAATAGAAGGATGCCCTGCCCTGCCCTTTATCATTCATGCCTGGGCTTTTATTTGGAAGATTTCCCCTTCAGTTTGCATGTTCAGCATACTTTGCCATCCATTGCAAGCCAACTGACCATTTCCAACCAAAACAGAAAGCGATAGCCATTGCAAATACGCATTTGCAAGCATGAACCTGGGCAATGGTCAATTTTATGCAAATCAGCTGGCAAGCATCTTGAGCATGTTCATGCTCAAAGTTGGCAATGGCTTTGTGCGTTTGGTCAATCAACATCTGATGGCATCGCTAACAATGTGCCGTTCAAACCTGGAAGTGAATTTGCGCATTGCCAGCCTCTGCCGTTTTTTCATGACCACGCTTAGCTCAGTGTGAGCAGGTGAAACATCATGCTGGCAAAACTAGCATAGGTTTCACTGGCGCAATGAGAAAATATACTAGCAATGCAGACCAAAATTCCTGGGCTGTACTCTAGTTTTCTGTTTGAAAAGCTATGAACATAGTGAAGTACAACAATGGTCAGGTGACTTGCCATCAAGCATATCTGGCATATGTACTGGGTTTGGAATTTGGGGGGAAATCTTAGAAGTTCTTCTTTGTTTCTATAAAGCCACTTGGCCTGTGGATTTGAAATTGCACACAAATGGTTCTCGGTACCCGTGGAACAGGGTGGGACTTATTTTTGGTTGGAAGATCAGCTGAGGACAGGCTTTTCAAACAGTCTTTTTGTTTGGAACGGCATCGTAACTTGGGGCAATATGCAATGTTCATTGTCCCTTATTGACAGGAAAACAGATTACATGAAAAAAAGTATCTTGGAATATTTGTGTAGAATAATCTGTAGAAATTCAAGTGAAATGAATGTTGGTTATTATTGGAATTTTTTTAGATATATTCAAAAATTAATATAAATATATTGTATGTTGCAGCATGCCTGTACAACAATAATTTTATTTTACCCCGTAAAAAGGATATTGGGGGATCAGTGGATTATCAAGATGCGTGCAATCATGGGAATATATGGATTTACTCTGTTTTTGAATAATATAAAGATCTAAGGGGTGTTGAACTAAAGTCACTTTCATCCCATCCACACTGTACCTTAAGAGTTTATGAAACTACTCTCAAGAGGTAAGGTTCAAAAAGATGATTGACGCAATCATTATGTTACAAAACAATTATGGCTTGAGGTATGTCATGTTTAGAGCTTGCCTTGGTGTGATTCAGGTTGTGTGAAGCATTTAATAAGCTGATGTGTAAAGTGCCTTGTCCTCATGTGATGAATCCTGTAGTTCCACGTGGTGTATGTATTGTATGTTTCTATGGCCTTGTAATGATAAAGATGGCGTTGTAGCTTTCAGGCCTGTCTGGTACTCCCTATTGCCTGCCCCCAGTTTTCCTATCATTGAGATGAGGAGACGTGACTTCATATACTTGCAGTGCCTGCACACCATGTTTTGAATGAGATATGGTTGCTATACTTGTGACCAAGAGCTCGACATGCATTGTCATCTACTCATCATTAGCATGTTGTTGAGACATGGCCATCACACATATATCATGAGCAGGATGAGACATGTGGCTGTCATACTACCATGATACTCATAATTGGCATATTTACAAGACATGCCTGTCATACATGTATTATAAGCATGATGAGACATAAGTGCATTTATGGTCTTACAGGCTTATTGTGAATATGATGAAAAATGGCAGACATTCTCATGAGCATATGGGACATCTCTGCTATATATGCTCATGGGATTGTTTTGTCAGACCACAATAATGTCTACTGTCTCGGGAGTATAAAATTGTGAAAGCTTTGGAATATACAGAATGGAGTCTGCAGACCTTTTAACTCTTTCCCAACTAAAACTGGCTGGAGTTCAAATGTTGTCATCTTCAATATGCATAACAATTTCAGGTGTAATGAAAAACAGTTTGAATGAGAATTACAGGTCAAGATAGCATGGGCTGGGTGAAGAGGTTTTCCTGCCATGGTAAGCGTCCAAGCCATGCCTAGGAAAGCTGTTGACCTAACTCAAGGGGGATAGGGCTATAAACCACTAAGTGAGGGAGAGGACAACGTTTTCACAGAGCATATGCTGTAAGGCCTTGACATGACGGCAAGCCCTCAAAATTTTTTGCTTAATAGAGCTTTAATCCACTACTTAAATTAAATTTTTGTGTTGAGAGTGCAAAATAATGTCACTGATATATTTTCAGTTGATATAAGAACCAGGATAAAGCCAGTTCATGAATTTGCTTCTTTGTTTGTCAACTGAACTTGTGGGTCATCATTTTAAATTGCCGGGGAAATGTCCTTCCTGGGGATGGGAGAGGGTAATGAAAAGGAGTACCTTTTGTACATATTTGAAAATGTTGAACCATCCCTGAACAAAGTAAATGTAATCCCAGGCCCCTCCAAAGTTTCAGAATTTGGTTGCCTCCTATACTGTCCTTTGGAATTAATATTCAAAATTTGTGTAATAACCTGCTATTTGTTATTTGTGATCAACCAGGTTGGACCCCCCCCCCCCCCCCCCCCCCCCGTTAATATCATTCTTTTTACGTTTGTGAAATTGAAAGGTCAATAATTGGCCGACAGTACTTACTGGCATGGAGCATCAACAAATTACTCAGTGTTGATGGGATAAAGCACCCAGCTGGCCTCAAGGGAGAGGGGCCTGGGTAACCAAAAAGAAATTTCAGACGACTACTTCATCTGGTCACAAATTTAAATGCCCAATCAAGTCAGTATGTATGTAGAAGGATTTCCCAAATATGTTTTTCCTTTATCCTTCTGGATGGAATGATAGCCAGAAAACAGGAATTATTGGTGAAAACAAGCACAACTGTTGAAACAAAATGATCAGTGCACCCAATTAGATGACATCACACAGTGGCTCTGGTTGAGTTCAACATCCACTGCCACCCATAAAAGGTTATATGTATATGGTTTGGGTGTCTGGTCAGCACTGCTGACCTCATCTGAATTTATTTGATAAGTACTAGTAAATGCCAGCTTCCCTGTGGTCCAGAAAACAGACATGGAAAACTTGAGTTGTGACCCTCTTGATTGAATGAAATCTGTGTCCCTAAATGCTTGTTTGCTTTGAGAAAATTTTATTTTTTGTGTACGTATTGTACAAAAATTGCATATGCAATGTAAAAAGTATATCATGGGAAATTTTGAGACATATTGCTCTTCAAATCTGAGTTGGAGTTTTTGATGTCCGTGAGTTCAGTCTTAGTTTAGATGTGCTGTATTAACCCTGTCCCCTTAACTCATTCCATACCAGTCCCTGATTTTTCCATATATTTACCTAGATTTAAGACGACAATTGCATATTTAAATCTGTCATGAAAAGTGGTTTCATTCAAGTACCAACATGCCTATAGTCTTAAGTCAGTGGTACTGGCACTGCCTGGCAAGTCATGCTGCAGCTGCCGCTAGGGCAGCTGCAGCATGACTTGCCAGGCAGTGCCAGAACCACTGACGAAAGCCTGTCACCATAGTATGGAATGAGTTAACGTGGCCAAAACTGGTTGATGGTCTAATGTTGTCTGTTTCTGTGTTTTTTCAACTGATTTCAATAGTGAAGAAAAACAATTTGACTTAGAATTGTATAGGAGACTTATCAATATCATATGCCCTAGGTCAACAGCTTTCCTGGGCATGGGTTGCACACTGAGTCGTAATTCAAGGGGGGTGGGGGTTAAAGTGAACTGGTTTATCATAAAGCTGTATGTGGTATAACTGCTATATGTGGACCCATATACATTTGCCTCTCCATATTACTGCAACAATGTGTGTACAACAGAGACATTGTAATCAGCTACATTTATGAGTGCTTGATATCCAGATCTGCCCACCTTTTCACACAATCTCATGCATTTGCATGAATACAGCTTCTTTGAAGTCAGACATAAACATGCTGTATTAGAGTAATTGTACCACTGACAATGTTTATTTTTCAGCACCCGATAAAAAAGAATTAATGTGTTCACAGCAGGTTTGTTAGCTTGCATATAACAGTATTTGGCTTAGGAAGACAGATGGTAATGAAAGAGTGTTATTTTGAAATCGGAACACTGTGCTGATACTCATTTCTATGAGGGCATTAACTGTGCACACATATCCACATGTCACCTTGTATAAATACTGAACCACCTGTCATTTTCCTGTAGACTTAGACTATAGCCTGTGGTTCATGTTTTAATATTTAAAAATCTGAAAGCTAATTTCTCTTTGCTTGTTTTATAGATCTGTGTTTGGTTAAGGTCATAAAAAAACAACCAGGAATCAATGAAATCATCTCTTTAAGCCTTCTGCATATGGAGGGATGCTTATTGCTTCTGTTGTGTATACAGTGGCACCTCTCTTGAGAGACCCCTCTAATGAGAGACCACATATCTTTTTAAGACTGCTCTCTCAGAACACTGCGCTATCTTTTCCATGTTATTGTACCTCTAATGAAAGACCACCTGTTTTGAGAGACTGCATTTTGACCTGCTGTAGGGGTGGTCTCTCAAAAGAGGTACCACTGTAGTTGATTTCTACATTATGGAGGGGTGGAGGAATGGCCTGTATTTGAATTGCCAAACTTCTTCCCTCCCCCTCCTCCCCTCCCCCCCCCCCCCCCCCAGTCCAAAACCACTTTTTTTTTTTTTTTTTTTTTTTAATTTTGATCTTGCCATACAGTTGTGCTCAGGAATAGGTTCTTTCCAAACACAGCATATCTGCATCTACATGCAAATTTACCCAAATGTTTTGCATATTTTTTCCCATGTTTTTTATGTTTTAAGAAATTTATTTTGAGTACGCGCCAAATTGCATCCTGTTCTGCTTCCATGTGGATTCAGTTAGGCACAGTAAATTCCATTTGGTTTCACGTGCAGATGTGCCACACTTATGTCAACAAATGAGGTCTAAGGGCATATGAAAATATGGACTGAGCACATTGGATTGCAGAGTCTGTGCACAAATAAAGGTGAGAGTGGAATCGTGTGGCACATATATCGGCGGCAAAACGTAACATGAGCTGTGGCAAAGGTCTTCATCCAGGCTTGTTTTGTCACATATTATAACTTGTTGCAACGTGATTGAGATGTTAACCCGTAAAAGGCTACTTTTCCTTGGCTCCATCCCGTTCTGTTGTGAAGTTCTCTTGCTGCTGAGTTTCATGTTTGCAACATTGTGATGTTTTGCACTCCACATGAAACAAAAGAAGTTTGATGGGACAAGTGTCATTTGGGTGTAATATGGTTGGCAAAGTGCTCAATTTTTTCATCAACATCACGATGGTGTTATGTAAAATATCAAATTTCATTGTTGAGATATAAATTGTACCTTTCATGGTGGCTTCACTTCGAAGCACTTCACACAACTTTTTGGGTCATTGTTACCAATTTTTTTCCAGGTTGAGGCACTAGCTGTCTATTTCCTGACCATAATTCCAAAAAATTTTTTGTTCGAGCTGGTCTAACAGACCATCTATGGAAAGCATGAGCATAGAGCTGTGACAATATCAAATTGAGACCCGACAATGTACTCTGTAACCATGGCTATTGCTCAGAGCAGGTAACCTTCATCACTCACACAGAGAGCGTCTGTGGCAATGAGCTCTTAAGCCAGCTGGAACACAGAGCTTCCTACTGGCTTAACCCTTTCCCCCTTGAATTGAGACTGAGTCAACAGCTTTCCTTGGCATGGGTTGGGCACTAGCGCCCAACCCATGTCAAGGAAAGCTGTTGACCTGGGGCACGTGATCTTGATAGGTCTCATCTACAATTCTCAGTCAAACTGTTTTTCATGACTGTTGAAATTAGTTGAAAACGTTGAAGCAGACGACATTTGACCACCAGCTGGTTTTGGCTGGTTAAAGGGGAAAAGGGTTAACCTGAACCAAGTACTGCCAGCTCTGAAGGGCAGACTGCATGGGAGCAATCCCTGAAATAACAAAGAATTGTTCACCAAAGGGATCAGATTCACCAAATTGCCCAGTCCAAGGTCATCTCCCACAGATGCTTTGAAGACCTGGCAGGTCCTCTGGAGGTCTCCAACCCTACCAAGGATAAGCAGCTCATATCATCATATGGTTTAAAAAAGAATTTCATACATGAAATGAATCAGCAGCTATACCACTGATATTCTTTTCAGATACCAAGAAACACAAATATTGTTCATCACCCATTGACTAGAGAATTTGCCTGTCAGTTTGAAAGTACATTCTGCAGTACAGTGGCAGTTTGTCTTCACGAAATGAAGCTGAAAAGTTAGTCCACTCCAGTCTGACCTAGACTAGTGGATAGCCAGGTGCTCTGAAAGCATGAATGACAGCTCACAGTTCTTGCAAGAACCTAGTGTTACCAACCTCATCTCTGCAGAAAGCATCAGCATCAGCTCACAAAACGCTGAATTTTTTGTAGTAGCCTGCTGGGTCACAGTTCTCCTGGCTGATTCAGAGTTGTCTTGATGCAGTGTCCCTATAAGAATGCCTAGAAAAATCTCTGACCCTACTACAGTGGCATCAGGCAGCTAAGGATTAGCCTCTTGCTGAAGTTCCACATATCTGTGCTTCAGTTTACCAGACTATATAACAACAACAGAGCAGACAACCTTGCCTTTTCATTCAAAATACAATTTATGAATGACCCAACATGCCCAAGTAACACCACAGCTTCAGGCTAGTCTGCACTGCACATGCTCAAATTCCAGATAGGGCAACATTTTCTACTGCCTGTCTTCACTGGCAAATCAAGATTAAGGGGCTCTTATCTGTTACCATGCCAACCAGAGGTTTCAAGTTAATGTTCCTCTTTGGCTTGCACAAACTAGTTTGGCAGGGCATTTATTGCCTTGCTAAAGATTAAACATGTAGTGGTGGACCCCCAGTATAGACCATGTGCACACTAGTCTGAGTGCATTCATTATAATGGTGGCCCCCCAGTATAGACCATGTGCACACCAGTCTGAGTGCATTCATTATAATGGTGGACCCCCAGTATGGACCATGTGCTCACCAGTCTGAGTGCATTCATTATAATGGTGGACCCCCAGTATGGACCATGTGCACACCAGGTCTTGGACCAGTAAATCAAACCTAATAGAGTTACATGTTAAATTGGCTATATTCAGCAGCTTGTCTATGACATTTAAAAGTTTCGTTGACATTGTACCTGTCATTTTTCTCAAAGCTTACTTCGATGACACTTACACTATCAATAGAAAATGGGGGCAAAACCAATTAACTTTTTTGCTACTCGCGCATTTGTTTATGCTTACCTCCATAGTTACAGTTCCGAAGCAAACCTTGGTGAAATAATAGCCCAACAAAATTTCTGGTTCAAGAATGAAATGTTGAAGTGACACCCTTCCCAAACCCACAGATAATCAGGCATATTTATTCCCTTTATATGACAAGAAATGCATAAGAGTTTCTCTGCTCCCTAATTTTTAATAGCCTGTCACCTGAGGTGCTGTATTCATTGCGTGACTGAAAGTTCTGACACACCTGCAGCTGCAGCGTATTTACTGGTCCAAGACCACCAGTCTGAGTGCATTCATTATAATGGTGGACCCCCAGTATAGACCATGTGCACACCAATCTGAGTGCATTCACTATAATGGTGGACCCCCAGTATAGACCTTGTGCACACCAATTTGAGTGCATTCATTATAATGGTGGCCCCCAGTATAGACCATGTGCACACCAGTCTGAGTGCATTCATTATAATGGTGGCCCCCAGTATAGACCATGTGCACACCAGTCTGAGTGCATTCATTATAATGGTGGACCCCCAGTATAGACCATGTGCACACCAATCTTGAGTGCATTCATTATAATGGTGGACCCCCAGTATAGACCATGTGCACACCAATCTTGAGTGCATTCATTATAATGGTGGACCCCCAGTGTAGACCATTTGCACACCAGTCTGAGTGCATTCAGATTATGTTTTATATGTTAAAATATTAAAATATAATTTGCTTTGTTGGATGTCAGGGGATTTTTTTTTCTGTTGATGTCCAGCAATGTACTCTTTATTAACATGATAAGGTAGTCTCAATTTCCCAATGATTGTCATCAAAATATCATCCAATGGGTGAACAGCTTTGTCTCAGTAAGCTATTCAATCTTAGACAAACTAATCATGAGTGGCCAAATTTATATTACCGTACGTAATTACAGGGTAGCGGCAGCAGGCTCAGTACATGTACATACAGCCTGTACATTATAACATTGGTAAACACATACATCATGTATATTATAACAGTGGTAAACACATACAGCCTGTACACATCCTCACTGAACACACAGACCGCATTTGAACCTCCCAAGATAATGTTTTTGTGGAGATTATAGAGTGGTAGATCAGTTTCGAACTTCCAATCTGTTTAACCAGTAAAAACGATGAAGGTATTGAAAATCAACAATCAACGATGCCTTTGCTCACAATGCTAGTGATTACTGCGAAATGTGTAAGTTCAGTGGTCTTGTGGGACATTAATGCCTTTATGTTTGTTGAAAAAGGTTCAGTGGTTTGACCAAAATGTATGAAGCAGCGCTGATGTTTACACAGGACTAAGTGAATTTATATTTGATTTGGTACTGTATTTTGCATTTGTAACTGTTAATAATATGCCATTGGTCACAATTGAATAATTCCTTGAAATGAATTAGTGAATGCTTTTAATGTTTTTTTTCCCTGGTGTAAACTGATATATGGGTAAATATATTTTGATTCTTCAAGGTACATTCTGCAGGAAAGGTACACCTAACTTGGCTTTCAGTGGTGCAAGGTGACTTTTAAAACTTTTAACTCGATTGATACACTTCATTTACTCAAGATCTATAGCTTGGGAAGGGTCCATCTTCATCATCAGTGACTCCCCATAATGGAAGGCACATAAGTTTCAAGGACTTCCAAACTTTTAACAATGTGATTTGACCCACTTCCTTATTCCAGGCCAGGTCAGTGCTATTCAGTAGCCAAATGGTTAGTTGCTAAGAAATGTGTGAATTGGCATATGAATTTTGTAAGCTTTAGCCAAATTGGCTAAGAATATTTCATAATTCATTCAAGTTTTCATGCAATGATTCATCGCATTGTGCTTAATTATTCAGATTTCTTGAGCTGAGTTTCTTAATTTTTTTCATGATTTTGGCTAATATTATCAACACTTGGCTAATGAAAATAGCATAACTGTAGCTAAACTGGCCACTATTTAAAAATTCCTAGCACCAGTCCAACCAGGCATATAGTGTCATTGATGGAGTCCCCATGTGGGTGTTTATCAGTTTATGTCCACAGCAAGACGTTAATAGTAATAATTTAAGTATTTGTCTAAAAAAGCTATATAAAATTTATCAGTGTTAATGGTAGTTGACATAGAATATTTTTTTTAAAAAAATGAAGGACGTTGCAGAAAAAAAAGCTTTGATTTATGAGACCAGAATAGAGCTCTCATGAAACCAAGGACCCTCTATGATAGAGGGTCCTTGATGAAACACACAGTTAATATTTTAGAGTATGTTTATATACCAGTCTCAATGTTGACACTTTAAATCTCACCCACAAGTTTCATTCAAAATTACATGTATGTGCAGGATTGCCCGGGCTGGCACTAGAAAATTTATCATTTTAGCCAGTCTGGCTAACTTAGCTGAAAACTTATCTGCCAGATTTAGCCCAATTAAATTTTGGAGGTACCACTTGGGACTAGTTCAAAATGATTTTATTGCATGAGCCATTTTTTGGCTAAAAAATCAAGAATATTTTATTTGCCAAAAAGAACCAGATTTAGGTACATGTATGATGATCATTTTCTAATAAATTGTGAACTTGTAGCAACATTTTACATGTACAATCTTAATTTATATGTGCAACATCCTTTAGGCAGTTTGGCTAGCTGATGACAAAAACTATTAGCCAGGTCACACCTTTTTTACCCAGTGCTAACAGGCTAATGCTTAGTGCTAGCTCAGAATGCAAAATTGAAGCAGTAAAGGTTTGACGTGGATCCATCTTGTGGTTCAAAGGGTTAAATGCTGATTTACAAGCATTTTCCACTGAACGGAGATTTACAATTGTTCACATTTACTGGGGTAAATATGTTAATAATGTTGAACAACCTTTGGGTTTTCTAAACTTCCTCATTTTAGCAAGCTACTTCCTGCCTCTTCCTAATCTGTTGGCAAGTTTGAATAAATGTGAGTACAATATCATTCGGCAAATGTGGTGAATATGCCCATGTGAGCATATATAACTGGAAAGGTTGGCCGATCATATTCATCATGTTTATTATGTCTCCCGGTGGAAGCCGGGGGACATATTGTTTTAGTGCCCGTTTCTTCCGCTTCTTCTTCTTCTTCTTCTTGTTGTTGTTGTTGTTGTTGTTGTTCATGTTCTTCAACACTTGGTTTCCGTGCGATAAGTCTTGAAGGACTTGACAGAATTTGATGAAACTTGGTAGGAGTATGTATCTAGGCAAGACCTAGGTTGGGATTGTATTTGGGTGACCTTGACCTAATTCTCAAGGTCACAGGGTCACTTATGTGAAATTGGTTTCCGCTCGATAAGTCTTGAAGAACTTGATAGAATTTAATGAAACTTGGTAGGATTATGTATCTAGGCAAGACCTAGGTTGGGATTGTATTTGGATGACCTTGAGCGAATTCTCAAGGTCACAGGGTCACTTATGTGAAATTGGTTTCCGCTCGATAAGTCATGAAGAACTTGATGGAATTTGATGAAACTTGGTAGGATTGTGTGTCTTGGCAAGACCTAGGTTGGGATTGTATTTGGATGACCTTGAGCGAATTCTCAAGGTCACAGGGTCACTTATGTGAAATTGGTTTCCGCTCGATAAGTCATGAAGAACTTGATGGAATTTGATGAAACTTGGTAGGATTGTGTGTCTTGGCAAGACTTAGGTTGAGATTGTATTTGGATGACCTTGAGCGAATTCTCAAGGTCACAGGGTCACTTATGTGAAATTGGTTTCTGTGCAATAAGTCTTGAAGGACTTGACAGAATTTGATGAAACTTGATAGGAGTATGTATCTAGGCAAGACCTAGGTTGGGATTGTATTTGGGTGACCTTGAGCGAATTCTCAAGGTCACAGGGTCACTTATGTGACATTGGTTTCCGCTCGATAAGTCTTGAAGAACTTGATGGAATTTGATGAAACTTGGTAGGATTGTGTGTCTTGGCAAGACTTAGGTTGGGATTGTATTTGGATGACCTTGAGCGAATTCTCAAGGTCACAGGGTCACTTATGTGAAATTGGTGTCCGTTTGATTAGTCTTGAAGAACTTGATAGAATTTAATGAAACTTGGTAGGATTATGTATCTAGGCAAGACCTAGGTTGGGATTGTATTTGGATGACCTTGAGCGAATTCTCAAGGTCACAGGGTCACTTATGTGAAATTGGTTTCCGCTCGATAAGTCATGAAGAACTTGATGGAATTTGATGAAACTTGGTAGGATTGTGTGTCTTGGCAAGACCTAGGTTGGGATTGTATTTGGATGACCTTGAGCGAATTCTCAAGGTCACAGGGTCACTTATGTGAAATTGGTTTCCGCTCGATAAGTCATGAAGAACTTGATGGAATTTGATGAAACTTGGTAGGATTGTGTGTCTTGGCAAGACTTAGGTTGAGATTGTATTTGGATGACCTTGAGCGAATTCTCAAGGTCACAGGGTCACTTATGTGAAATTGGTTTCTGTGCAATAAGTCTTGAAGGACTTGACAGAATTTGATGAAACTTGATAGGAGTATGTATCTAGGCAAGACCTAGGTTGGGATTGTATTTGGGTGACCTTGAGCGAATTCTCAAGGTCACAGGGTCACTTATGTGACATTGGTTTCCGCTCGATAAGTCTTGAAGAACTTGATAGAATTTAATGAAACTTGGTAGGATTATGTATCTAGGCAAGACCTAGGTTGGGATTGTATTTGGATGACCTTGAGCAAATGTTCAAGGTCACAGGGTCACTTATGTGAAATTGGTTTCCGCTCGATAAGTCATGAAGAACTAGATGGAATTTGATGAAACTTGGTAGGATTATGTATTTTGGCAAGACCTAGGTTGGGATTGTATTTGGATGACCTTGAGCGAATTCTCAAGGTCACAGGGTCACTTATGTGAAATTGGTTTCCGTTCGATAAGTCATGAAGAACTTGATGGAATTTGATGAAACTTGGTAGGATTGTGTGTCTTGGCAAGACTTAGGTTGGGATTGTATTTGGATGACCTTGAGCGAATTCTCAAGGTCACAGGGTCACTTATGTGAAATTGGTGTCCGTTTGATTAGTCTTGAAGAACTTGATGGAATTTGATGAAACTTGGTAGGATTATGTATCTAGGCAAGACCTAGGTTGGGATTGTATTTGGATGACCTTGAGCGAATTCTCAAGGTCACAGGGTCACTTATGTGAAATTGGTTTCCGTTCGATAAGTCATGAAGAACTTGATGGAATTTGATGAAACTTGGTAGGATTGTGTGTCTTGGCAAGACTTAGGTTGGGATTGTATTTGGATGACCTTGAGCGAATTCTCAAGGTCACAGGGTCACTTATGTGAAATTGGTGTCCGTTTGATTAGTCTTGAAGAACTTGATGGAATTTGATGAAACTTGGTAGGATTATGTATCTTGGCAAGACCAAGGTTGGGATTGTATTTGGATGACCTTGACCTAATTTTCAAGGTCACAGGGTCATTTATGTGAAATTGGTTTCCGTGCAATAAGTCTTGAAGAACTTGATGAAAATTGCTAGAGTAATGTATCTAGGTGAGAGCTAAAATAGGATTGTAATTTTCAAGCAAACTTGGTCATTTGTAATTTGAAATCACCTGTGGTTTATTCAGAGACTTAAGTGTTCCACCGGGAGACATTTGATTTTCTGTTGGAAAATCAGTCTGTTCTAGTTGCATTATCTAAATTTATTGGATGATATGAATTCTGTTCATTCTGATAGCAGTGCATAAGAGCACTGTGCCCACACAGTACATTTGTTGATCAAAATAACCTGGGCCTGCCTGGACCCTCTTTGATCAAACTGAGTTGGAATGATAACATGATAAGGTTATCGTAAATCATGGTATTTTTGCCATGCTTTTTGGCTGGCTGAAGGTCAAATGTCTTGTTCAATGTTTTTGACTTACTGCACTGTACAGTAATAAATAAACAATTTGAATGGAAATTGTTGATAATACTGATCAAAATAGTATGTGCCATGCATAGTGCCTAGGCTGTTGTCTCAATGTGGAACTCAGCCATAATTCAAGAGGGACAGGATTAACATGCTCAAGGACTGTTTCAAGTTTATTCTCCATATTACATTTGATTACAGAGATGGCTCTCTTCACTGACCTTACACCTTCTCTCAGCCTGGGATTATCATGCACACATATATATAGCACTTGTCAAAACATGTGCCGGGAATGGGGACATTTTGGCAGTTGTTTTAGTCATGCCACATTTCTATATTGCACAAGCAAGAGGGGGTCTTTTGACGTCACACCCCGGCTGCTTGGGAGGTGTCAGAAAAAAGTAGAAACCCACGATTTGCACTATTCAAAGTAATAACTTACAAAGGCAAATGAAGGTGCTATTTTGATCCCAGTGTAAAAAAAGTGTCTGGTATAAACAGAAAAACATACTTACTTTCCACATATCAAAGAAACAGGGTTTTAATCATGGTGACCTTTTAGTGAAGCGTTGAATGTTGTAATTTAGAAATGGTAAATAACGAATTGCTAAGTTGTCAGTGGCCAGTTCACATTGGCTCTTGCTGTATATACTGGGCTGTTTTCATGCACAATCAGGAATCAGAATCAGAACCTTTATTGCATATAATGCCCTGTAGGGGCCATGGCAAGTACAATAACATAGACCTACATCTAGATGGCTACAACACAAACAGCACAACACAACACTTGAACTCTGAAATATAATACACTTAAACTTGAAAAAATAATGCACACGAATGGTGATATTCTGTTCCAGAGATAGATAAATACATACAAGAGTATGTGTACAGAAAACTGACCAAAAAAAGGCTGTTTCTTCAGTTCGGTCTATGAAATGAGTCTACCTGTTGATCCCAGATTGTACAGATTGGGAGTGAACAAATGATGTTGGATCCACAGGCAGTCTGGAGCTTTGTCACTGTAGTTAAGGAAGCCACAGTGATACTTTTAAAAGATAGGAGCAATTTGCCAACTCTGAGGACCACTTGGTGCTTATGATTATGCAGATAGTGTTGAAACCATGACAACAGATTGTCTGTTACACTGTATTTCTCTTATTTAATACAAAAGACAGTTATGTAAAACTTTATCAAAAGCCTTCCTTATATCAAGGAAGACCGTTCTTACTTCTTTATCCTCACCAAAGACAACACATAATTTATTGTACAGTGACAGTTACTGGTTGACTAGTGAGTCCAGTATAAAACTGGACTGGTTAGCAGAAATAACCAAATCCCCCAATGAACCAAAAGTGGATCAACTAAAACTTGGCATCAAAAGAGTTAAAGGGTATTATCAAGGAAAGGAGGAAATCTTTTCTACAAGTTAACTGAAAGAAGGAAATTTCTTGTGGAATATAACTGACAAGTGTGTACAGAAAGTATTTGTTTCCCTATCATAAATAAATAATATTTCAGAGGAAAATAGCACATATAGGTAGACTCTGTATGGCAAATACATGTACTGCTGATAGTCTCTGTATGGCAAATACATGCACTGTTCATAGACTGTGTATGGCAAATACATGCACTGCTCATAGACTGTGTATGGCAAATACATGCACTGCTCATAGACTGTGTAAGGCAAATACATGCACTGCTCATAGACTGTGTAAGGCAAATACATGCACTGCTCATAGACTGTGTAAGGCAAATACATGTACTGCTCATAGACTGTGTATGGCAAATACATGCACTGCTCATAGACTGTGTAAGGCAAATACATGCACTGTTCATAGACTGTGTATGGCAAATACATGCACTGCTCATAGACTGTGTAAGGCAAATACATGTACTGCTCATAGACTGTGTATACATGGCAAATACATGTACTGCTCATAGACTGAGTCTATGTATGGCATATACATGTACTGCTCGTGCCACTGCTTCTGTCCTCATGTGACATCCTCTTGTAGATCTTCCATGGAAATTGATCAGTCAAAAAACTAAGTTGGCAATTAAATATTGATGCAAGAACAGAATCTTTGTCATGACAGACTGTTCCAATGAAAGACCAGCTGTCCTGAAAGAATGACTTTTCATTTTATTGAAAGTTTAACCTCCAATGAAAGAAAACAATTAGGTCATTCATGAGGGTGGTCTTTTGAGATGGGTTGTATGCTGTGGATGCTGTCCACCCATGACAGATTGGACAACCTATAAAAATAACCTGTAGCAGGTAATGTGGCCAAATGGAATAAATGAGCCGTAACAGTTGTGTGTATATGTATGTTTATGTCAGACCACTGGGGGTCTGTCTGATGCACCACACACACACACACACACACACACACACACACACACACACACACACACAAAAGAAAAGATCCAGTGAATATCGTGGAAAATTTGTGACATTTAAAACAGAGGAATATGGGCTTCAAACACATAGAAATTTCAATCCAACTTTTTTATGATATAGACAAATGAAATAATTTATTAAGAAGTGATGTTTATTGCATTTGATTTATGACCGATTTTTGCCAGGACAGTTAGTTCAGTTGGTGATAATAGAGGAACATATCAAACATCATGATTCAAAAAGTACATCATATCTCAAAGTTATTGTATACAGTAATCCAATTTGTAAATTTCAGTAAATTAACAGTTCCCTCAAATTAGCCAAGAATGTCTTCCAGGTCAAAAAGTTGATCTGGATTCTGAGCTAGATTTTGTCACCATGTACTTTAATTTTGCCACCAGGTGGCACTATACCTGTATAATAAAACAGGCCTGAGACAAGTACACAAGTCATATCACCTCAGACTATTTGGCTACATTAAATTCTATTATGCCATTATTCAAAGAAGGTTATTCTCTTGTATTATTTGTCTAAAACAGAGGACAAGCAAACAGATCAAAAAAAATTATGGGGAAGATATTTTTTTAAATTAACAGACAACAAAGAACCTATGACACAAAAGGTGTAAAAAACAAACATAGGGAGGAGGCTGAAAGAAACAGAAGTTAATGACTGGGGCTATGAGATGGGAGAATTACCTGCAAGCCTGCAATATCACAATTAAGTGTTTTGATAGCAAAATATGTAAATTATGCCCCTGTCCCCCTCCAAAGGAGGAAGGGGCATATAGCAATTACTTTGCCCATGTGTCAGTGCATCCGTGCATCCAGCCAGACAGTTTTCACATCATAACATGAAAACTTTTGGGCACAGAGCTTTCATATTGCACATACGTATAATCCTGTATAAGGTCTCAGATGAGTTCAAAGATGGGTGAACATGACCCAATTCCCCAGGTCACAGAGCCATTTTAATAATTTTGGTTTTCATAGACAGTTGAAAACTTTTTGACATAGACCTTCCATGTTAAACATGCTTATAGTCCTGCTTCAGGTCTCAGACAGACTCAAAGATGGGTGACTTTGACCTAGTTCCCAAGGTCACAGAGTCAGTTTAGTGAATTTGGTTTTCATGTGATAACTTAAAAAGTTTTTGACATGGGTCTTTCATTTTGCACATGCACTTAGAGTCCTTCATAAGGTCTCAAATGAGTTTGAAGATGGGTGACCTTCACTCAGATCTCAAGGTCACAGAGCCATATTAGCGAATTTGGTTTTCACACTATAAGTTGAAACTTTTTACATAGACCTTTCAAATTGCAGGCAATTGTAGTCCCACTTACATTTAAATTCTCAGACAGGTTTGAAGATGGGTGACCTTGTCATTAAACTGGCTATGAATGTTCATACAGCACAAGAATGACTCTTGTCAGTTCTGACAGCTGTAGCATGGGGGGGGGGGGGGCATAGATCTAGCAATCTCTAATTGTGATTTAATTTTTTATCTCAGACACTTGAAATTTTACATATAAAACACCAAAATATCAAAATATACCTAAGAAAATAATTATAATATTATATATATATGATCATTTGAGGCTGAAAAAAATGTACCTCTGGAGAACTTCTACTTCTATTGAAACTTTTTAATTTACAGCAGACAGCAGTGCTTTTAAATAGATGAGGGTCCGTGTGGCACTGCATTGTGCATTCTGTTAAATACTAGAGCATGTCCACCAGCTTAAAACTTTAAAATCTAACCCTGAAAACCATCCTTGGGCATGATATCTATTCAAGAACTGGCTGAGATGCATCAGAAATACAGTGGTACCTGCTGTAAAGAGCACCTGTAGTGATCGAGACATTGCATTAATTTTCAAGAATACCCTTGTAAGATCCTAGTCCAGGATTCTTATTTCTTTGGTTATTCATCTACAATTTAAAACCACCTGCCACATGTGACCACTTTTCTCTGGTACTAGGGATGGTCTTAAATTGCAGGTACCATTGTATGGAGGATTTTTTTAATTAAAAGTTAGGGAAACTGCAGGGAGGAAAAGTGCAAGGAGTCCTAATGGCTCAGTGGAAAATGATTTAAAAATGAATGTTGCTTGAAAGACACTTAGGCTGTCCTGACTGAAACAGTACAATGTATGTTATGTACAGCACACACTCATGTGACTGGATCAGGCATTTTACAGTTTTGTGAACATGTCCTGGAATCTTAAAAGCTTCAAATTCTATCCCCAACCCCCACCTCATGTATAATAGTGACAGACAGTACAGTGAATTGTTCTGTCCATGCAAAACAGTTTTGGTACATGTGGGGAAACTAAACAGTCTTACAATTTGTGACCCCCTGTATGAAAAGTACAATTTGATTGTCCAAACTACGGTATTTATAACTAGGCATCCAAGGCTGTTTTCGTTGTCCCTGTTGATGTACATTCAGTGACACAGTCAACTGCATGTAGTATGGGTCATCTTCCAGCTATTTACACTGTCTGTGTTTAGAATTTTATACATATGTATTAAAGAGCCTGTGTAAATATATGTGGCCAAAAATGTGCATTCCAGCAAGAAAGGTGACAGCAGATAGTCGGTATTCTGCTGCAGTGACTTTGCAGGAGGTTTGGAATCCTCATTAATCTATATTGCAATGGCTGGAAGTGTTTTTGTAGCATTTGTTTTCAATTCTTCCATAATTTTCTTGTGGCAGTTCACTCCAGTGTTGACCTGGTTAGCTGTACAATGCAGGAACATGGACATCATTTGACTCTCAAAGTAAACAACAGGAAACAGATTCTGTGATTAAAAAATGAGTGGGAAGGGAGGAAAGCCTACATGTTATTTATGATGTTAATATTGAATCTGCATTGATATGAGAACCATGGTCACAAGACACGCATATTGAAAACTTTGTGTCACATTTACCTATAGCTGTATCAAACACACAGATGCTGAAAGTGGCCAGGTGTATCTGGTCTGGTCTTTTTAAACTATTTCTCAAATTTTTGATTGAGAAATTACTACATAGACAACTGGCCTTTGATTACATGTACAAGCTTTTGGGATTGTGTGCCAACGTGATGAAAAGGAAGTGAAAGCTACTTTATCTCCTGAAGGCTTACTGTGAACCAGAAAGAGTTATTATAAATATACCATTGTGGTACAATGTAATACTGTTATGTTTGTCCATTGGATGTAACATGTACATATATATATATATATATATATATATATATATATATATATATATATATATATATATATATATATATATATATATATATATATATATATATATATATAAGGTAATTAGTTGTGATATAATGTAAATAACGATATGCTTCAACATGTATGTAATAAAATTATATCAAGTTATTCACAAGCAGGACCCACCAAATTGCATACCTACGAACTTGGGCAAAGAAATCTAACCAGGGCAAATAAAAGCTTTAAATCGGTTGCCATCAGAACAAGCAACCCTCCTCTTTTTTTTTCTAAGTATTGACAATTAAGTTGCAAGGGGCAATTAAAATACCAGAAGTTGTCCTGACCAAAAAGAAGTAATTGCCCTCACAAATAATGAAAAAGGAATGAAAACATATTCTATCAGGTTTACAAGGCAGGCTGCAATACTTACCACTAATCACAGATGCCACTTTTCAGGATTTTACATGAATTCATATCAAAATTTTGAAAACTTGAAGGATTAAAAATTATTGACATTTTGTTAGAACAGTTCAAGTATTTTTCAAGATATCTTTACTAAATTTCAGGTCATGTAGGTTAACATCAGTGGCATCTGAGTACTTCAGACGTCAACTGGTGTGTACATGTCATCTTTTTACCATTTCCTTGTGTTTACATATGATTGCTCATTTGATACAGAGAGTCATTTCCCTAGTTCTAGGCCACCTGGTTCCTTGACACATCTAGTACACAATTTAAATGAATTGTTCAGTTGGATTTTTGTATAATATGAGCGACTTTAACCTATTTTTGTGAGGTCACCATGCCTGTAAAGTTAAAAAGGTGATTTTGTAATAGCAGAGTGTAGCTTGGGACATCAATGGCAATGCGAGTACAGCACAAGGCCTATGGGCTTCTTGTATTACGTAATGTAGGTGACCTTGATGTCTTGTCCCAAGGTCACTGAGGACATAAAGTTAAGGACTTGATCATTGTTTTTTTGGCACATGCAACAATATCCATCACAGAAGTTGCACAAATAAGCTATGATTACATGTGGAGCAAAGTGCCATCTGGTGGACATTTTACACACCAAATTCACATAGGCTTTATAATTATGTTCAGAAGCCAGTTGAAGCGTTGCAACTTTGAAATGAAGAGGTGTAATGTAGCCATGGTGCCAGCAGAGCATTAGACCCTTGGGCCTGTCGTTTAACATTTTTAGAGTTAAACTGTAGCCCTAACACTGGCTAACATACATCAGAGCCACAATCAAACTCACCTGGGAGTGTTTGGTAAGTGCCATGAAGTCAATGAAATGAGTACAAATGCAGTGTACTTCAGTTTTGTGGGTGTTTTCATCAGAGATATAATTACAGGGTTAAGTGGATTTTGGTATTATATACTGAACCCCAATGAAAAGTATCCACATAAAAAAATTAACAAATTAATTTTGTAAGTTACTAAGTACTGTGTGTGCATATATGCATGGTTTGGAGCCTACATCAGGGTCATTCAGGACAACTTTTTAACTTTTGCTGGGTTGTTACATAATGCATGTGACTTTTGTGCACCGAATATGGCTTCTGACCACCACTCCTATTGGATGGCTAAAATGACCTGATGTTTTCAGTGGCTTTAAAAAGGGATGTTCAGCCAAGAAAAAAGCCAGTGGTCTCAGGTGTGTTGAGGCGATCATGCCGCGTCTGAGCCAAGGTCAAAGACACCATGCTTTGGGGCTTGCAGAGGGTGGAGTCCCAATCACTCAAATCGCACAAAGAATGGGGTGTACTCGGCGCACCATCCAACGACTAATTGAACGGCAACAAGAAACTGGATCCGTAGATGATCGGCCTAGGCCTGGCCGAGAAAGAGTGACAACACCTGGCCAAGACCGTCACATCCGGCTGATGCACCTGCGAGACCGTTTCCGTACAGCAGCCCAAACAGCCCGTGAGACTCAAGGGGTGAATCACCGTCCTGTCAGTAGTTCTACTGTGGAGAGGCGACTGAGGAGCAGTGGCCTAACAGCCAGAAGACCTTACAGGGGTAACCTGCTGACCCAACCCAGAAGAGAAAGACGACTGCAGTGGTGTAGAGCACACTCCAGGTGGACTCGCCAGCAGTGGAATACCGTCCTTTTTACTGACGAGTCCCGTTTTTGTGTCAGCAGAGCAGATGGCAGAGAACGTGTGTGGCGCCGGACTGGGGAGAGATATGCAGATGCCTGTGTCCGTCAGGCAGATCGATGGGGTGGACCCTCTGTCATGGTGTGGGCAGGCATCAGCAACCGCTACCGGACACCCCTAGTGGTCATTCAAGGGATCCTCAATGCTAGGCGGTACATTGATGAGGTGCTGGAGCCGCACATGGTCCCATTTATGGAGCAGCATCAAGATCTGGCGATCTTTCAGCAGGACAATGCACGTGCACACTCTGCAAGATTAACAATGAACTTTCTCAATGAGAACAACATCAATGTCATGGAATGGCCAGCGTTCTCACCCGATCTGAGCCCTATTGAACATTTGTGGGATCAGTTAGGCCAAGGTATTCAACGGAGGACACCTAGGCCTACTACCCGAAACCAGCTGATCCAAGCTCTGCAGGAAGAATGGAATAATGTTCCCCAACACAGAATTCAAACCCTGGTCAGCAGTATGCGCCGCAGATGTATAGCATGTGTTGATGCTCGAGGTGGCCACATCCCATATTGAACAGAAAAATTTGTGTGACTTTCAATTAGGGCAGTTAATGACATTTTTTGCCTGTAAGTGACGTTAATGTCGGTAGAGCGTGACATTATTTTTACGCCAGAAAAGTGAATGCTTTGTTAAGTTCTAAGCACGTCTAGGTATGAAATGTTTCAAGTATAAACAATAAAATACTTCAAAATTGGCATGTGGATACTTTTCATTGGGGTTCAGTATACATTCCAACAATTCACGTTGAAGGTGTTTTTGTGTGAAAAGATAGAAATAAAATTGTACCAAAAAACTAATAATACGTTTGAGCAGATGTAGTCTAGTTATGACAAGTCAGTTGAGAGTGGAATGAGTGGAATATAATAGGTTCATTATTGCCACACAGAGGACCACCAAAGGTTGTGTTTTCAGGGTTCACAATGAGGACAAATGCACTTCAGTGGCTATAAAATTGCAATTGTGATATATGATTAATGGAAAAAATCACATCAATCAAGTGGCAAAAATGCCTCCATCTCACTGTTATCAGGAAACAAATTTTAATAATGATACATCATGCAAATACCTCTTGCCAGTGCCCTAGAAACATACTCAATCAGTGATATTCTCCAGCAGTTGATTTAAATTTCCTTATAGATAGTACAGATTGTTAAGTTAATTATATTATGCTTTTTTTTGTTTCAACAGCTGCTTCAACAACCCCATGTACCATAGAGACACGCACTGTAGTCTATGCTAAATACGACTATGATGCAAGAACCAATGATGACCTTAGTTTCAAGAAAGGAGATAAGATGGAAATATTGAGCTTGTGAGTATACAATTTTGTACACATATTGAAAGATCAGTGGACTCATTTCACATGTTCCCACATATGATTTACAATTTATATTTGTTGCTGTAGCCTGGGGATCATGTTGGCTGATCAGAATGTTAGCTGAGAGGAAAGGTTTTGTTTCCAGTTGCAGAGTACAGTGGTACCTGCTGTATGTGGCCACCCCTTCTGCCAAGAAAAAGTGGCCACATACAGTAGGTGAGCTGTCACCACAGGTAATTTTTACAAAGAAATTGACTCCTATGTCCAAGTCTAGTGACCACAGAAAGCAATGTGGCTCCAGAAGAATTTGCCATGCAAATTGTAATATTTTTTTTAATTGGTTTGACATAGTTGGGGCAGATCAGACTGATGGTGAGTTGCTGTGACCCCACTCAAATAACAGGCATAAGTCAATACAGGCAACTATGCAAAGGTAGGGGTAACAGGGAAGTGCTGAAAAATCTGCCATCAATTTCTATCAACACCACAGCATGGAAATCTAGAACTGAACACCAATCATGCCCTGAGACAGTGCATATAACATACTTTAGGTGCTGCTATTTATGCTTTAAGAGTAAATATTTTTTATGTGAGATTTCTGAAACAGAGGCAATTTCTTTATCCAAAGACTCAATGTAACCTGCCACTAATAAAGGAAGACTAAGGTCCTTGTATGTGAGGCCCTTTGAGGCATGCTGCAAACTCAGACAAGTATGAGGCCACCCCTCAACTTTCACCACATTATTACCCAGTTTCTGTGTCCTCAGAGACTTGGTCTTCTTACCTCAACATTTGCAAGCTCTCCTGTCTGATCTGGCAGCTGTTGCCTTGTCCTCAGAGTTGTCTGAGGTACTTGTATCATCTGAAGACTCAGATTCCAGGGCATCAGTAGTATCCTGCATCTGATCTGAGTCGCTGTATCCTTCTTCTTGTCCTGCACACCTGCCGGTTTATGTACGGGACCCCTTCTCGGGCAAGTGAGGCCAAGCTTCTCCATCTGGGAGTCTGCCTTACATTGGAGGTCCTGAAACTCCCAAAGATCGTTGAGGGAGACTGACGTGCATGGGCCATACGAAATGCAACTGAGGTAGACCCCCACCAAACTTGTGTGCAAAACGGGACTTTTGCCATTTCCTGATTTTCACAGGTCTGCCCCAAAAGGGGACCCATTTATGTTTTCAGGTTATCCATTCACCATTTGGGAACATTATTTCAAGATTGAACTGACCACATGAACCTCAAATTCCCATCATTTGTACCTTGACATCATTTCTTGACTTGATTACATTTTGGTGACTTTGACCTCATTTTTAAGGTCACATGACCTGTGTGGGTGCATGCAAAGGTGGTCCTATCAGTCAATGCTTTCCATTGAAGTGCTTCTAGCTTGCTAGTTAGAAATCATCATCATGGTTGCCATGTGAATGCATACTGTATAGTATACATGTACTATCAGCTGAACTGTGGGCCTGCTCAGTTCAAGGTGAATATATCAATGTGGGCTGTGTTCATGTTATTGAATGTAAGAATAGGGAATGTCACACCTTATCAGGATATATTCTGAATGCCTTCATTAATCCCGACCACATAGTGGGAGGGATTTATAAGACAGGGTTTCAGAATACATCCCAATAACAAGCGGTATATTCTATTTAAACCATGCCTCTATTGTCACTGCCAGAATTTTATAGTTGGAGACCCTTATCTACACCTGAATCAAAGAAACAGTATGAAACTTATTTTTTACCTGCCTGTGCACCCACGTGCCAGATGTTCCTTAGCACTCTACACTCAACACTATAAGAGATACAAAATGTGCCTCAACGACCAGATCACACTGGCTGTATAGTGGTTAGAACAGTCGCTTCAGCCTGTGGAAATGGTCAGTGCGACTTTGAATCCTGCTGATGGCTTGCTGATATGTTAATTTTTTTCTGTAATAAAGCAGAGAGCACACTAGTTCTCCATGGCAAAATTCAAAGTCCAACATACTGGTCACCGAAAGTAGTTCTGAAACAAGAGATATCCATAGGGATTTAACCGGAAAACTGGGGAAGAAATCCCTGGCAGTGACAAAAGAGGCATGGTTTAGTGAAAGTGAAGAGAATTTGTATTGACTGTACAGCACAGGTATAGTGACAACAGTGTAGTATGGAGAGAACAGTGTTGCTGTATTGACAGTACAGTGTAGTTGTAATAACATTGAAGCATACATGTAGTTTTATCCCATTTTTGATAGAATCCTTGGCTTCTGATTGGTTAATAGCTATGGTACACTGTTTGTATTACCCTTATTTGTGCATTAATTACTGCAAAGGTGAAATACAGCGCGATTCCTGAAACTGACCAGGGAATACAGCGGTATTCTCATTACTGGCCAGGGAATACAGCGGTATTCTCGCTGTATCGATCTCCCTATCTGGTTAGTGCATCGATCAGCCACCAGAAGTCTCTGTCACGCGATACAAGCCTTGACGCTCTGCAGACGACATGATGGTGGACTGTGAAGTAAACTGCAGCAGCAGCGGGTCGCACAGCGAAGATTTTTTGGGCATGAAATTACATCATCAAAAATGGAATAAAATCGTCATTCACTGTTTTAGTGTGAAATACAGGAAGTATCTCCCCCCAAGACAGCTGCATTACCCTCGGCTTTGCCTCGGGTAATGCCGCTGTCTTTGGGGGAGATACTTCCTGTATTTCACACTGAAACAGTGAATAACTAATAGTATTGACTGTACAGCATAGTTGACTGTATTGACAGCACAGGGTAGGGATAGGAGATACCACGCATTAGCGGGATACATTGTGAAAGCCTGCATTATAAATTCTGACCACCTATCGGGAGGGCTTTGTAATACAGGGTTTCAGAATATATCCCAATATGAATAACAAGTGGTATCTCCTATTTAAACCATGCCTCTTTTGTCACTGGCACAATTTTATTGTTGAAAACCCTTTTCACCGCCTTAATCCAAGAAACAGTATAGAACTAATTTTAGACCAGCCTGTGCATCCATGTGCCAGGTCTTTCTTGGCATGATTCACTGAGCACGATAAAAGATACAAAACGTGGCTCAATGACCAGGTCACACTGGATGGTGTAGAGGTTAGAGCAGTTGCTTCAACCTGTGGAAATTAGTGCAGGTTCGAATCCTGCTGGCACATGACTGATATGTTTTATTTATTTTTTCTGAAATAGAGCACAGAGAACACTAGTTCTCCATGGCAAAATTCAAAGTCCAGCATTCTGAAAGTAGTTCTCAGAAGAGGATACATCTTGAGTTCAAGGGATTTATCTGGAATCCTGCCTTTTTTAAATCCCGGAGCAAAGTGTAGGGATTAAAAAAGGCAGGATTCCAGTTAAATCACGAGAACAAGGGATGTATCCTTTTTATACCATGCCTTCTTTGTTTTCATGAATATAAATGCATTTTAAAATGTATTCACCAAAGCAAATTAGTCCTGTGTTGAAATTTAGCCATATAAATTTAAAGCAGGGATATATGTGTAAGCAGGTGACATACATATCCCTTGAGAAAACAAAGGAGGCATGGTATAATACAAGAGACATCCACGGGGATTAAACGGGAAAAACTGCAGAAGAAATCGCTGGCAGTGACAAAAGAGGCATGGTTTAGTTGTAAGGAGAGTACAGTGTTGTTGTATTGACAGTGCATGTACACTGTGTGTGTTAGTTGCTTGAACTGTTGGAATAAAGCCCCGTACAGCTTGGAAAGCTCTGCGTGTACCTTGAATGCTTGTTCAGGTCTGTATATTTAGCCAAGTTCCAGCAAACCAGTCTGTACATCTTCAATTACTGTTAGAAGTGGGTGAGAATGATTTGAGCACTCAAAGGGGCAAATGCTCAGGTAACTGTTAAAAAAAATAGTGTCAGAAAAGAAAGAACTAGGAAGATTAAATTCATAAGAATGCTTGATGAATCATTTAAAAAAGAGTGCAGAAAGTGGTGTGGCCCAGTAACCTGACCTTCTGCAGAAAGAGAGCTGCCTGACATTAGAAAGTTGAATTCCCAGTACAGTTAACAATGAAACAACAAAATTCATGAGAACTGGGCCTGCTTTTAGTTTTTCTTTCCAGAGGAAATATATGAACAAGATTTATTGGGCTTACAAAGCAAGTGTTTTGTGTTCTTTCTTTAAAGAATCTAGTGACAAATACAAAGTAGTTTTTGCTTATTTAAAAATTATTTTATTGAGTTAAATGTATTGTGCCACCATGTACCCCTACTTGCCAGGATAATGTATTTATGCTTCTAAAAATGATGAACTGCTTCTAAGTTGGGGGTTTTTTTTTGTTTTTTTTGGTTTTTTTTTTGTGTGTGTGTGCTATTTGTCCAGGTGTGGTGGCATGGTAACCTAATATAAGACTTGCAATGCTTCAGTTAGCCTGCTTCCTGTATAATCATTCAGCTGTTACAGCATTTCACTGGCAGGATGACCTGTAAACTAATAGAGCATGCATTCTTCTGTGAATGCAAAGTTAAAGTACCTAAGTTTTGCCCTCTTTTTGGTGTTCCAAACATTTCCTTGTAATTGTATTTTCCCAAAACATGAAAGTGCTTACAATAATTTTCACTACAATGGTCCTCCTCTTGTAAGGCGCCTCTCACCAGAGGCCACCTCTGTTAAGTGCACAAAGTGTGACATTCCATTGATATTGTGCCCATCTACAGAGGCCACTCTTCTGAAAAGGCCACTTTAGGTTGCATTTAGGGTGACCTTATAAGAGGGGGACCACTGTATACCTACATTTTGTGCTCTTTAGTTGTAGACAGTTGCTGGTTATGCCCTTCTGCGAAGGACTATGGGGCATAAAGCAATTACTTTGTCAATGTGTCAGTTTGTCTGTGTGTCCATCTGGACAGTTTTCAAATGATAACGTGAAAAATTTTTGGCATAGAGCTTTCATGTTACACATGCTTATAGTCCTGCATAAGGTCTAAGATGAGTCCTTAGATGGGTGACCTTGACCCAATTCCCAAGGTCACAGAGCTATTTTAGTGAATTTGGTTTTCACATGATAAATTGAAACCTTTTCGTCACAGGCCTTTCATATTGCACATGCTTAAAGTCCTGCATAAGGTCTTGGATGAGGTCAGAGATAGGTAACCTTGTCCTGATGGGCCCAAGCTACAGGGCTCAAAGTTGGCTAATTTTTACCCCTCGGCCTTCTAGGCGGGAGGGGTATTGTCATCATCTACGCATCTGTCTGTCCATCCATTCATGCCTTGTTAATGCCATATCTCACAAAAAACTCACTTTACAAAGACCAAATTTTTATCACAGGGGGTATTGAGGTGCTTCATGTCCCTATTGAAAAGTAGGTCACTAGGTCACATATTTAGGTCACAGTACTACATTTAAGAAAAAAATGGCATTAACATAATATCTAAAAAAATTCAAGTGGAATGTAGCTTCATCATTTATTAATGACAGTTGGTCCTAAGGATGCCTCAGAAGCCTATCAAAAATTAGGTCACTGGGTCACATTTAGGTCACAGTGCTGCATTGTAGAAAATTGGCGGTACCATGATATCTTGAAATCTTAGCTGCACCAATTATTTATGACAGTTGGTCCGAAGGCTGCCTCAAACACCTAAGGAAAACTAGGTCACTGGGTCACATATTTAGATCACAGTGCTGCATTGAAGAAAAATGGCCTTGCCATGATATCTCTGCTCATTGCATTTGCACCAAAGCTTTGTCATTAGGTCAACCAGATGTAACCTTGACCTACCCAACGGTATTGTCGTCACCAGGTGCCTGTCCGTCTGTCCTGGCAGAGGGGTTTTCGGTCATTAATCGGCTTCTACTTTTAGGGGCCAGCATCCATCATGTGTAATTAGGCTCCATTCTAAAATTAAGTAGCAATTGCCTAATATTACTAGCCAGGGCTAATTTTTGCTGACCGCTGGCTTCCCAGAGGTAGCAAAATTGAGTCCTGTAAAGGTCACACAGCCATTTTACTGAATTTGTTTTTCATGCGAGAAGTTGAAAAGTTTTTGACCTAGGCCTTCTATATTGCACATGATCTTAGTTCTACATAAGGTCTCAAACAAGTTAGAAGATGGGTGACCTTGACCCAATCCAAAGGTTACAGAATCATTTTTAAAAATTTGGTTTACACGTGATAAGTTGAAAAGTTTTTGACATGCACGTAGTGTTTAATTCTACATAGGGTCTTGGACAAGTTCAGAGATGAATCACCCTGACCCAAATCCCAAGGTCACAGAGCCATTTTAGTTGATTTGGTTTTTACACAATAGCTTGAAAAGGTTTTGACATAGGCTATTCAAATTGCAGGTGATTATAGTGCTACATTTATAAGGTCTCAGACAACTTTGAAGATGGGTTACCGTGGCATTATACTGGCTATGAATGTTCATACAGCACGAGGATGACTCCTGTCAGTGCTGACAGCTCTGTAGCATGCAATGGGGGGAGGGGAGCATAGATCTAGCAATCTCTGATTGTATTTTGATATTGCTTTTTTGTTTGGACTATGCTTAGACCAACAATTGATACATCAACAGCATTTATCAATTAACCCTATCCCCCTTGAATTAAGACTGTGTCAACAGCTTTCCTTGTCATGGGTTGGGCCCTTAATGCACAACCCATGCCAAGGAAAACTGGTGACCTGTGGCATGTGATCTTGATAGGTCTCCTTTATAATTCTCAGTCAAATTATTCTTCATTACTTTTAAAATTAGTTGAAAACACTGAAGCAGATGACATTAGACCAACAGCTGGTTATGGCCAATTTATGGGGGGAAAGGATCAAAGTGTGTAAAGCAGAATGGTGCATTTTGCTGTGCTCCTTTCAGTTTCAACCAATCTCCCATAAAGACCCGGAATGAAAATTCATATCAATAGATTTGTATCAACTAAGCGCCATGGTGCAGTATTGTGTTAGTCCTTATGGTTTTCCCAAGTATGCTGTAAGTTGTGTGCATGTGTTTGTAAAGGCATTATGTGAATAGAAAGGCAATGAGGACATTTACATACGTATATATATAAGATGGTATCTTCTTCCAATACTGTATTCTACGTACTGCTTGACTGCCTTTTGATAAATCTTGGCTAGTAACAACGACCAAGGGCCCGTAACGGCTTTGTGTTCTGTCATTGACATGTCCTGTTGGTGTGCATGTTGCATGGAATGGAACCAACCATCCGTTTGTTCCTGACACTATGTATGGTAAGAGGGGGTGTTAATACAGTACATCAAAGACATATACATAGAGGGCTCAGGGATATTGTGTGCAGCCATAATGTCACTGCATTTTTGTTTCAGTAATTTGGAACCAAAATACGTAGCTTCAGCTATTTGCTTTTGGAACAGCACTTCATGATTGTGGTCAGAGTGGAACTTGTTGAATAATGAAGTAACATAGTCAGAGTGGCCTAGTGCAGCAGCATCTTTACTTATCAGATTAAACAAAAATTGTTACAACAAACGAACAAAATGAATGTCCTAAACTCACGTAATTGAACACCAAATCGTGTTCCACACCACACTTTATTCTGCAGACTGATAAGCAGAAAAATATTAATTGGCCATTCTGTTATGATCTGGACAAAGCTACTTAAGCAAATACTTTGGACATCTCCACGCATGACAACTGTGACCTTGAGGGACCAGCTACCTATTGAAAACCAGTTCCGCCTGATTTTTAAGTTGCAGAGCTCATACAATCACTTGTGTTTGTCGGACTGTAAACTTTTTGTTTGTGGATGCAATACAGTCCACAGTTTTCAAGTTAGCCCCATGGATATAACATTTGGGACTGATAAACTGTATGAAAATCTAGGTCAAGTTAAATATTGGTAGTGCCATTTGTAACCGGTTTAGCATCCTTATTTTTTTATGAATCCTCATGAAATTTAGTGGGATTGTGGAGGAGGTCATAATCTCAGTTGCATATAGTACCAGTGGCACCACCTACATGATCTATACTTGACGGAAATTATATGAGCCAAAATGTGTTGAAAGATGTTAAAACTAGAACAGACTGATTTTCCAACAGAAAATCAAATGTCTCCTGGTGGAACACTTACGTCTCTGAATAAGCTACAGGTGATAACATATTACAAATGACCAAGTTTGCTTGACAATTACAATCCTATTTTAGATCTCACCTAGATACATTACTCTAGCAATTTTCATCAAGTTCTTCAAGACTTATTGCAGAGAAACCAATTTCACATTAATGACCCTGTGACCTTGAAAATTAGGTCAAGGTCACCCAAATAAAATCTCAACCTTGGTCTTACCTTGATACATAATCCTACCAAGTTTCATCAAATTCCATCCTGTTCTTCATGACTTATCAAACGGAAACCAATTTCACATAAGTGACCCTGTGACCTTGAGAATTCGCTCCAGGTCATCCAAATACAATCCCAACCTAGGTCTTGCCTAGATACATAATCCTACCAAGTTTCATCAAATTCCATCAAGTTCTTCAAGACTTATCGCACGGAAACCAATTTCACATAAGTGACCCTGTGACCTTGAGAATTCGCTCCAGGTCATCCAAATACAATCCCAACCTAGGTCTTGCCTAGATACATAATCCTACCAAGTTTCATCAAATTCCATCAAGTTCTTCATGACTTATCGAACGGAAACCAATTTCACATAAGTGACCCTGTGACCTTGAGAATTCGCTCCAGGTCATCCAAATACAATCCCAACCTAGGTCTTGCCCTAGATACACCGGGAGACATATTTCCATATCTCAAAAAATAATCAAATTAGCCACACCATATATATAGCATACATAGGTCATATCCAAGACTAATATGTTATATAATATCAGTGACCTTGACATATTTTGTTCGGTCGCCAGACCTGTAGAGCTGAAAGAGGTGATACTGTAATGGCAGGGTGTGTCTTGGACATCAATGGTAAAGAGAATTGAGCTTCCATGTCAAAATTGCACATGGTTACATTGTACATAAAAGTGTACTTGGTGACTTACTTTTTGGGTCACCATGACCCAATGGTAGTGTGATGTTGACCTATTTTTAAGGTCATTAAGCACATATGAAAACAACATTTAATTTAATATCTTGATAAAAAAAAATTAAGGCTAATGATAGCAAGTGTACAACAAATGTTTATCATGTGGAAGTTTGATATTGCATAATATAGATGACCTTGATATTTCAGGACATTATTTAAGGGTGATCGTGGTCAGCAGATCAGTCAGCGCCCGTGGGTCTCTTGTTCTTTTATTTTCTTAATTTTTCTTTTTTTTTATGTCTTATAATGTCTCCAAATCTGTGGGCAGGGTTTTTTTTAAATGCTTGTGGGAATTTAACTCAGGTTAACCCCAACCAAATTTCCTCACAAGAAGAGACCACTGTCATTTCCTGATGTTCAAAGAGTTGGTAGTTAGGGGACTGTCAAAGGCAAGTCCCCTATAGTGATGGCAGGTTCAGTGTGGTTGTCCGGATCGTTTCCACATAATAACTTTAGAAGTTTTTTAGCTAGGGCTTTCATATTGCACAGGATTTTAGTCTTCTATAAGGGCTAAGGGCTAAGATAAGTTCAAAGATGGGGGACCTTGACCCAATTTCCAAGGTCACAGAGCCACATTAGTGAATTTGGTATCTGCATGATAACCTGAGAAGCTTCTGAGGTAGGGCTTTGATATTGCACAAGATTATGATTATAGCCCTTTTAAGAGCTAAGTCAAGCTGGAATCAGGGTAACTTTGACCCAGTTCTGAAGGGCACAGAGCAACATTAGTGAATATGGTGTCGGCATGATTTCTGCATGATAACTTGAGAAGTTTTTGAGCTAGAGCGTTCATATTGTACATCATTATAGTTTTCTATCAGACCAAGGTAAAGTTAAAACATGAGTGACCTTGATCAAATTCCCAATGTCACACAGCCACTTTTGTGAAGTTCAGTGTCCGCTCAGTAATTTACAAACTTTTTCATATCGTACATGATTATAGTCCTCTATAGGGCCAAGGTTAAGTTTGAGCATGAGTGACCTTGACCCATTTCTCAAGGTGACACAGCCACTTGTGTAAAATTCAGTGTTTCCACAATCACTGATTTTTCAAGCTTATTTGCTTCTGGATGCTGGATTTCAAGTGAATCACCTTCTACTGTTGCCACCCAAATGCACTGGAAATGTGACCTTATTAGAGGGGTAACTTTCTAGCATGTAGCAATAGTCGCTGCCCTAAACTGTACCATGTTTGTATACGGCGTGTCATGAATTAAAATTCTACAGCTTTGGTTCATGGTCCATTAGATGCAGCTATGTCACAAATCTTTAAATTGAAGTTGGAATGTCACCTCTGTAATACTTTTGAAGCTATTCAAAATTTGTATTTTGTGTATTCACCTAATTTGCATAAATTAAAATTGGAAAGAAAGAAAAAAAAAGAATTAATGCTTGTTCACACCCAGACATAGTAAATGGTCCTATGTTTCAATATTGTTGATACTTAGCTGAGGTCATATTTTTTGCTTTTTTCCCCAGTCAGCACCACAGAACAAAACAAGCAAAATAGAAAGACTTGTCAGCTAAAACATTACCTTCAGACCTAAAAATCTGCTCGACTCAACCATATGAGAAAATACACTTGTGAATCTTCAATTATAGTGAATATTATATAACAATTATGAAAAATTAGTCACTCTAAATTTGCTGAAAAGGCATTTCTGATAATGTTTGTTTGTTGTTGAGGTGCCCACAGATCAGCATGGATGCCCATTGTGTTAAATGGCACCAATTGCTTGGGTCACGGAAGGGCGTGAGACTGCATAATCGATTTAACTCCTTTGATTCCTCTCGTGTGTATTTCATAGATTAATGACTTTGTAATCCCACTTTATGTACATATCCATGGGTACATATTGTACATTCAGCCAGTACAGCAAAGTTTGTACAAGGGAAAAGATGGTGTAACAGTATACAGACACTCCAGGATCACTAAAAATGAAACTGAAACTGAAACTCTACACTTCACCGAAATAATCTGTGAAAAAGTTCCAATGTACTTAGATGACAGACTACATGTAGTATCATGAAGAGGGAATATACATGTGCTAGGTCACCTGCACAGTGTGCTCCATGATCAGAATGCCATCTGGTGACAATTCAGTTAAGCATTCTTTCCAATCAGTCTGTGTGGTGCTCCAGATCAAGTATGAAATCCTACAATATGATTTAACAAATGTTTTTCTTGGTGCAATGTGTCCAAAAAAAACCAAGCTGTTTTTGTAATGGAATTCCATACTTTATCATACAGGAATACTGTAGGTCACAAACATTGAGAAAAAGGGAATGCACATTGATTTTAACCCTTTCCCCCTCAGACTGGCCAGAATTGGTCCGTGGTCAAATGTTGTCTGCTTCAATGGTTTGGACTAATTTCAATAGTTATAAATTATGTTAATTTGGATGAAAATTGTAGCAGAGACCCATGGAGATAACATGATGCACACTTAAGAAAGCTGATTATTCCAAGTTTTAATTCAAGGGGAACATTTTCTATTTTTATATGTGCCGGACACTTTGACTCGAAAAATGGTTTATGATAATGTATTTGTAAATTATTATGTTATTTCAGTGATGGAGACTGGTGGAGAGCCAAACATCTTTTCACAGGGGAAATAGGATATGTGCCCAATAATTACGTAGCCCAGGAAGACACCATAGACTCCTATGAGTGAGTATCTGTTTGTTCATTAACTACAGAATATCATTTAATCTAGTCGTATTATAAGCTTAGCACCAATGGGTTAAATACACTGTCATAGATACTTGTCAATCCTATTACTGGTTGTCTGATTGTGTGATAACTGGTCAGTTGGTCTGGCTAAAGAATACTTATATACAGGCAGGTTATGGAAATGGAACTGATTTTGATAAAGTTCATACAAAGCACAGGGAAGTAGGTCTATTTTGTCATATGACACATGCAATTTGAACATTCTAAGACAATTTAATCGGTTAACATTGCACATTGATTTCTGGACACTCCAATGAACTGAAAAGAAGCCACATTATTTTTCTTAAACATAACGTCACGTCATGGCCATATTGTGACGTCACCACCCAATGGGGGTATACAGGGATGTGAAATCCCCAAGAACACTGCAAGCTCTTCTAGAATGTAACGTCAAGACTACACTATGTCGTCATTATTGAATCATGTTAACGGGAAACCTCTTTATTAATATGCCAAATAAAAATTAGATATATGTTGAGCCCCCATACCCTGATGAAGGCTCCACAGAGAGCCGAAACGCTCCACTCATTAAAAACTCTACCTCTTGGGTTAGTTGGTTCTTTCTTTCTGTATTTATTAAAGTTCATGCAGTTATAGCCAGCATAGAATCTTGCATAACCAGCATATACCTGCACTGGGACTGATGATACCTCTGCCAAAATGGACAACATCTTTGGGGTCAGAAAATTTTGGAGTTACAAAAGTAACACTGACACTGTTTCTTAGCCTGATTACATTTTGGTGACCTTGACCTCATTTTCAAGGTTACATGCAGTTCCATGTGTGTGAGGGGGAGGTATCTAGTTTGTTGGCAATGATTGTTCTTGTTCAAAGTACAATGTTTGTGCATGCTAGGAAAAGAAGGTAAAACTAGAAAATAAGATTTGCTTCAAAGCAAATCTATGTGCCTTCAAAAGTTGTAAATATTATTACATTGACAACAACTTGTTCTGCGACCATAGCGTGGTTGACCCTTTAGAACAGCTACTTTGCTTAACATGATATGAGGCATACATGACCTGGCTTTGCAAAACCTGAAAAGTGCCTTACATTAATTTTGTTTAGTGCAATTTCGAGCAAATACTATTAGTTACCCACAGGTTGACCTGGGGATACAGCAAGCATCTCCCACGAAGGGAACTGGTATTTCCTGAGGCATTAGATGCTGAGGGTAATACCACTTCCCTTAGTGGAAGATGCATGCTGTATTACCCAGTGAACCTGTGGGTAACAAATTTTTCTCTTTTTTGCATTTTCTCCTCTTCACAAAGGTAACCAAAATAGCACTTTTGTTGAACAGTTTTACTCCATTCACCTGTGTATTGTTTTCCTTCCGCCATTTTGCTAGCAGCTGTCGTCTGCTATATGCAGTCTTCTTTGTAA
This sequence comes from Hermodice carunculata, assembly GCA_964020975.1. Lineage (NCBI taxonomy): Eukaryota > Metazoa > Annelida > Polychaeta > Eunicida > Amphinomidae > Hermodice > Hermodice carunculata. The sequence goes on from OZ026630.1 coordinate 27,607,930, forward strand.
TAGCATTCTCAGTAGGTGGTGAGGTGCTGTATTTCCCATTGATATGGAATAATGCAAATTGTGCACAGCTTGTACACATGACAGTCAATTCACTTTTTTTAACATATGGATTGCCTCCTGTCATTTGAGAAACCCCCTTCCCTCCATCAAAGATCAAATGTAATGCAACCCAGTCATGCAATACAATCTTCAAAGCCTTTGTCACTTCACCTACCATAAGCTTATGCCTAGATGAACTTTTTAAAAGTCCAAAATGACCTTGACCTTAGACCTGATCTGTAAATTAAAAAAATTAGCAGTGTTGCAATACCTACAATTTGAGTGCAACGTGACTGGGGTTAGATGAAAATTGACCAAGTTTTGACTAAATGAGAATTTCAAAGCCCAAATGATCTTGACCTTGACCTTTGAAGGTCTCATGTAAATTACAAACATGTATAGAGTTACAGTATTTACAATTTAAACCCAACATGAACCAGTCAGATGAAAATTGACCAAGTTATGGCTAGATGAAAATTTCAAAGGCCCAAATGACCTTGGTGTTTGACCTGTCAAATTGATACATTTTGTTGCAGGTTTTATCCGTGATGTAGTGTATTTATACATGGTCAGGGCACAAGACGGTACAGGCACCCGTATCTTAATGCTGGGTTAGCACTGTCATTTGACAGTTGCGTGTAGTAGCCAAAGTTGTTTTTTTTCCTGGAAAACACACAATATTGATTTGACACTTCTCCAGTCTCTGCACAAAAACAAAAATAATTAGGGGATTTTTAGTGGGCATTTACTTCTTGTTTGAGCCATATGCAACTGTTAATATTATTTTGGCTATCTGTACTGGTGCCAGTGCTAACCTGAGATTATGCTCTTGCTGATATAACATGTCATCCACAGGCCATTTTTGGAACAAGTAAATCAATATCAAAATTGTTTTATTCCTGTTCATGATAAAACAGTCAACTTTTGAAAGTGGTCAAGGTTACTTCCTTGTTTGTGGCCCTTATACGTTTTTTTTGGTTTTTTTTTTTTGTTTTTTTTTGTGAACTGCTGGGTCTAGACAAATCAACTGAGACACGTTTCCACTGATAAGAATTGACCTCAGGCAATGCTAATCATCATGATATCTGCAGGAAAAAACTGCAAATTCAGATATGCATGATTAAAAAAATCCTCCTTTGTGCAAAAAAAGGCAGGATGTATTGACTGATAAGTGATTGTTTGCATAGCTGGTTAAGAAGGTTGTTTTATGGCATCACAGACACTTGAAGATCCAGGTTAGCAGACAAAGAAATGGGCTTTACATACTTTCCCCCTTGAATTAAGACTGAGTCAACAGCTTTCCTTGGCATGTGTTGGGCACTAAGTACCCAACCCATGCCAAGGAAAGCTTTAGACCTGGGGCATGTGATGTTGATAAGTCTTATGTACATTTCTCAGTCAAATTGTTTTTCATAACTGTTGAAATTAGTTGAAAACACTGAAGCAGACGACATTTGATCACCAGCCGGTTTTGGCCAGTTTGAGGGGGAAAGGGTTAAGATTAATATGTATATATAATACAATTAAAGCTAATGGGAAAAGGTAAAATATTATACACAAGTGCATACATGTTGAAATGTTTGTGCAAATGTCACTGAAGTACATGAGTTGTGCCGTGCCCGAAGGCAGAATTATGAATGCATTTTGACATTTTTTTTATTCAAAAACTTCGTGTCAGTATACATATTTGAGTGAATTATTGTTAGAATGGGCAAGCACATAAATTATACATTATGTCTCCAGCTGAATACATCTTTATCTTCATTGATGAAATACTGAGAATGTTTGGACCATAGTAGAACAAATACATACATGTAGTGCTGCAGTGGCACAGAGCAAAATATAGCCTGAACTTCACTTTGTTAAGTTAAAATTTTTACTGTTTATAAATTCAACATGATGTCAATGGGAAGATATACAGGGCTTAAAATTAGCACCCGCCAAATACAGGTTTATTTTACAGCGGGCAGGTAGAATTATGATCAGGGGCTACCATTTTGATGGGTGCATGTTTATATTAGTTTCAGGGGGGGGGGGGGGGGGGAGTTGGAAAAAAAGGAAAAGGCAGAAAGCATTGCTCTCATGCACTCATGGGAAACTCTACTTTGTTTGCCCCTGCCATCTGGGAGGCAATATGCACTATATCTGTTCTAGTGATTATGTGCATAGTTGTGCACGTCTGCTTTCCTTTTCTGCCCAAGACTGAAAACACAGAAAGAACGTGGATGGCAATGCAAAACAGTCAGTTTCATATGATCCTTGACAGCTTCCAGTTTCCTCTGATTGTGTTTATTCCAACAAGTGCCTCCGGCTGTTCCCAGGTAACGAATGAAACTGACGTTAAAGGAGGTAATGTGTAAAAGAAGCATGAACATCTATGTTGAACCTGTTTCAATAAATGTCCTAATTACCTAAATTGGAAGCACATGTCACCCTTTTATTGGGACATGCTGGCAATGTCAGGGCCCTAGCAGCATATGTTCTGTGCATCCATATTTATTTGGCAATTCCAGTAACCCCAATCAGGCTGTTTTGAAAAATAATTATGCCCCCCGCTCCGAAAGAGGGGGCATATAGTGATTACTTTGTGTGTGTGTCCGGACTGGCAGTTTTCATGCGGTCACTCAAAAAGTTTTTAGCTTATGGCTTTCATATTGCACATGCTTATAGTCCTGAATAAGGTCTCACACGAGTTCGGAGATGGCTGACCTTGACCCAATTCCCAAAGCAAAAGTGCAATTTTAGTGAATTTGGTTTTCCTGTAATTCCCTGAAAAGCTTTTGACATAGGCCTGTCAAATTGCAGGTGTTCACAAACCTACCTAAGGTCTCAGACAAATTAGAAGATGGGTGACCTTGACCTAATTCCCAAGGTCACAGCCATTTTAATGAATTTGGTTTTGATGTGATAACTTGAAAAGTTTTTGCTATAGGCATGTCAAATTGCAGGTAATTACAGTCCTACATAAGGTCTCAGACGAGTTGAAAGGTGACCTTGACTCAATTCCCAAGGTCACAGATTCAGTTTAGTTAATTTTGCACTAACTTGAAAAGCTATTTACATAGGGATTTCATATTACACATGACTATAATCCTGAATAAGGTCTCAGATGAGTTTGAAGATGGGTGACCATGAACCAATTGCCAAGGTCACAGAGCCATTTTTGTGAATTTGATTTTCACGGGATAACTTGAAAAGTTTTTGTGCATAGGGATTTCATATTGCACAGGCTTATAGTCCTGAATATGGTCTTAGACGAGTTATAAGATGAATGACCTTGACCCAATTCCCAAGGTCACAGAGCCATTTTTGTGAATTTGGTTTTCACATGATAACTTGAAAAGTTTTGTGCATAGGGATTTCATATTATATGTGCTTATAGTCCTGCATAAGGTCTCAAAGGAGTTCAGAGATGGCTGACCTTGACCCATTCCCAAGGCCACAAAGCCATTTAGTGAATTTGGTTTTCACACAATAAGTTGAAAAGTTTGTTGCATAGACCTTTCTTGTTGCGCATGGTTTTAATGCTATGTAAGGTCTGAGACAAGTTCAAAGATGGATCACCTTGACACAAATCCCAAGGTTACGGGGGGGGGGATAAATCTAGCAATCTCTGATTGCGTTTTAATTTTCTGTAGAATATGTCTGCGCAAAATGGACCACTGCACAGAGCGTACTTAGATTCAGAGTGACAAAATGCCTGCCAAGGGGATGTCTTGTCTGTTACCTATATTTGTGTAGTCAAAGTACTCACAGAGTCTATCCATTCAACAGTGCAATGATTGCCCCACAGGTTGTTTGTTGCAGGTGAAGCATGAGAGGATAGTTGTGCCCCACCACTGAAAGTGGTATAGGGGGACATAGAAATAGTAGGGATAGGGGCAGTCAGTCCTTTCATCCATTTGTCCATACATCCATTCAGTCCAGTATCCAAAGAACTGTTTAAGATAGAATGATGAAATTTTTACCATTACGTTTCGTATGCAGAGCATATGCTGTGTAGCTTCATGTTGACTGTGACCTCTTCTCAAGGTCACTTGGTCCCAAAATGTGACAGGTACATAAAAGACAGTCAGTCCATTCGTCCGTCTGTTACATCCATTCAGCCCAGTATCTGGTGAAATTTTAAGACAGTATAATGAAATTTGTACCATATATGTTTCGTATAAGGGACATGTGCAATAAGGCCTTCTTCTTCTTCTTCTTCTTCTTCTTCTTCTTCTTCTTCTTCTTCTTCTTCTTCTTCTTCTTCTTCTTCTCCTCCTCCTCCTCCTCCTCCTCCTCCTCCTCCTCCTCCTCCTCCTCCTCCTCCTCCTTATTCTTGTGAACATGATAACTCAAGAAAGATTTGACTTGGGAAGTTAAAATTTTTGGTGAATATGTTCCTGTATACGACTTTGCTTTGGATTGCAAATTGGTGACCCTGACCCATTTTTCAAGGTTACTTGGGCATTTCATCTAAAATCGACATAACTGTGATAACTCTGCAAGGATTCCCAATACCATCAGTACTGCAAGGGCGCAAAGGGAGACATTTGATTTTTTGTTGGAAAATCAGCCTGTTCTAGTTAGTAATATTGTTGAGAGCCATATGAAAAAAAATATTTGTTGTTTTATTTGCAGTTGGTTTATGGGTAAAATAACAAGAAAACATGCAGAGCAAATGCTATTGGCTCCTGGCAATATACGGGGAACATTTATGGTACGAGAAAGTGAAACTGCCAAAGGTAGGTGTGCATTAAAATGTCAGTGTTCATCGAAAAAAAGAGATGTTCTTGAAAATAAAAATGTGTGAATCTCATTCTGTGTTTGTCTTTTTGTTTAAACTGCCTCATATTTACAAAACATAAGCTCTGCACTGTGCAATTAATGAGACTCATGTGGCATGTTATCCTCCGAACCAATTTTTAATTTAATGGTGAACATTTTCTGGAAATGCTTGCAACCATAATGGGGACCAGTGATGGCCACCCATTTTGTAGTGTGTAGGGTGGGCTGATCTGTAGTCTGGTATGTGTAGGTATCTGTTGGTTTCATACATCATGTGATATGTAAGCTCACAAAATTCTCTTGTACTATGATCATAAGGACTACCTGTTCACAGTCCTGACAGCATCTATTACTGTCAAACACAAATTAAAAACATTTAAAAAGTAGACTGACATTAAGACCAAGCAGTATTTCTGGTATTATGCCAAAATGAATGTGAGATTGAACAGAATTTTCTTTCCTAATCACTGCATTCAATCCATCCCTTCCACCCATTAGAGAAATTACCTTAACAGTTGGAAAGTTGTATAAGCTTCACATTTTGCTCAAGTGCAAATCGGCAGAAAGATCACCATTGGATCCAAGCATTAGCAGACAGATCTGTGACTTGTTGGTTCATTCAATAATCAGAAATACAGTTTCACCAAACAACAAGTCTGCCTTTTGAGGCAGAAAACATGTAAATGAGTGTAATTGAAAGGATTGCAAATGTTGCATCCAACTGAAGACCACAGGACAGATCAGGAGGCTCCTGTGAGAGCCATATCTCCTGTATTTCATCACTTGCAAGTGTGGCCAAAGTGACATATATGACAGATCCAGCATTTTCATGGAGATAGACTGCAGGAACACAGCTGTTACCTCAGTAACAAAGTTACCACACAGCCATTGGGCTCACATTTTCCCAGACAGCTCATAATGGACTAAACCTTAAAGTCCATGTTGTTAAGTGTTAGTCTGCAGGAGCCTTACTAGCCTCAATCTCATGGGGAAATGAGCTATCTTGTTCAGCCTCATGCTAAATACCTCCCTGTGATAGGTACTGTTCACTTTTGGCGCACTCATGTAAAGATAAAATGTTATGCAGAAATATTTTCACAATTTTTACCTCATGTTTAGTTCAAACATATATGTAGTTATGCTCCAGGCAAACAAAGTTCAGAGTTCACGGTCTTCAGCTTGTCCAACAGTCCATCTGTGGCAGAATCCTTGTGAATAAAATCTTTCATGATTCACAGGCCACATCAAACTCAAATTTACGTCAATTGCACCTCAACATATTTAATCTGAATACATTTTGGTGACCTTGACCTCATTTTAAAGGTTACAGGACCCAAGGATGTGCAGAATGGGGGTATCCAGTCTGTCTGTGATGACTGCTCTATTTTGTTTGAAAAGTGCCTTTGGAGCAAGTAAGGCCGAAATTAACTCTGTCATACATGTACCTCATGTTTAATGATTCAAACTTTTGGTGACATGGATTCATGTATATTATATTAACACTCTTGCACATCATCATGTTTAATATGTTTAATATTTCAGACTTTGGTATCATGGATTCATATATATTACCCCTCTCACATCTCAGGTTTAATGTTTTGGACTTTTGGTATCATGGATTCAGGTCTAGTAGCCCTCTCACACCTCATGTTTGCTGGTTCAGACTTGAAAACATGGATTCATATATATATTAACCATCTGTCACCACGTTTAAAATGTTTCAGACTTTTGGTAGCATGGATTCGTGTGTGTGTGTGTCTGTGTGTGTCTGTGTGTAGCAGAGGGTTGAGTCTTATCCAAATCCCTCCAATGAGAAAAGACGGAGATACACAGGACAGCACCAGAAGCAAATATAATCAGTAAACATGCTGCACATGACCATACCAAGACGAAAAAGACAGACTCATGTATCAGGTTTAATGTTTCAGACATAATAACATGAATATGTGTATATGATTATATGCTCCATCTAAACTGATTATGTATTAGTTGCATTATTACTAATAGTCTTGTATAAAAACATACTGTAGCATATTTTTGACACATGAGTTAGAGTGTTTTCATTTTTTACTAGTAGTAAACTTGTAAAAAGTGATTTTTGTATCGTGAACACGTGTCAAAAATACACTGGCATGTACATGACTGTAACTGACCCTTCTGGGTGCATGTTGAAGTACTTCATTGAATTGCAAAATACATTGTGCTGCTGAAGCAACCAGTTTACAAGCACTATGACATTCAGGTGACAGTGTGCACAGCAGGTGAATATATACATGTTGCAGTGATCAATACCTTTACCAGCTATGTCAGATCTTATCTGGCAGTGCTAAATCTTGTATACATGTATGCTATATGTCTGTAAGAGTGTTATGTTTTGGGACATTGCAGGTACTTTCTCAATGTCTGTGTTGGATTATGACCAAACTAAAGGGAACAATGTGAAACACTACAGAATCCGAAACCTGGATGGTAACCGAGGATATTACATTACTACCCGAAAAACACTGATCACACTGCCAGAGTTAGTGGAACATTACCAACGTATGTACACATACACAAGACAGTATTTTATTGATGCAATTATTATGATGTCTTAGCCCCCATCCCTTCCCTGGTCCACAATTTATGGGTAATTTTACTGGTCTTGTATTGAGTACTCTTCTATGAAAGGAATGCAAGTATTACGTGTATTGCTGACAAGTATTCATGGCTTTCACTGTTGCTGGTACATTGTATGGAACTGTAAGGAGTCTTCATGACCATCATATGCTGAGCTATTTGTGGAAGCAACACTGTTCCTACTGTTCATGTGTTATTTTTTGCAATATGAGAAATGGACCTCAGTCAGACAGTTGTAAAACAGGGTAACACAGAGCACCATGTTTTGTCTTGTTTAACCCATTCCCCTTGACTTAAGACTGAATCAACAGCTTTCCTTGGCATTGGGTGGGCCCTTAATGCCAAACCCATGCCAAAGAACGCTGTTGACTTTGGGCATGTGATCTTGATGGGTCTCATCTACAATTCTCAGTCAAATTGTTTTTCATGACTTGAAATTATCTGAAAACTGAAACAGTGGACATTTGACCACCAGCTTATTTTAGCCAGTTTAAGAGGGAAACAGTAATTGTGCTCAATTTGGACAACAACTTCCTGTAACACAGAACACTATCTCTTCTCTTGTTAACAGTAATGTCTAAGTTGGACAATCGTAAACAGAATTAAACACAGAACACCATGTTTTGTCTGATAAACTGAAATGTTCGAGTTAGACCATTGTAAAAAACTTCCAGGCGAACAGAGAACCATGTTTTGACTTTTCAAGGTAAAGCTGCCTTGTAGGAAAATGTTGTGTTGGCTGGTGCAGTTGCTAAATATCTAACAAGAGATTGGTTGGTATGTTGCAGAATCTGCAGATGGACTTTGTCATAGACTGGTTGTTGCTTGTCCCAAACCTAAGCCTGTCCTGACTGATTTGTCCCGGGAGACCAGGGACCACTGGGAGATTCCACGAGGCTCACTTGAGTTCTCAGAAAAACTTGGAGCAGGGCAATTTGGAGAGGTTTGGAAAGGTACGTGTCCAACCCTATAGTTTTTGTGATAAAACAGTGACACTCCTGAATCTTATTTTAAGTTCAGCACAAACATGGTTACATGTCTCTTTGGAAACTATAGAGTAAATATAAGACAACAAGGAAAGAACGATTTTCAGAGCCAAAAATGACAGCTCGTTGATTGTTTGTTTTGAGGGGGTGTTTTTTTAACTTGCTATCTTGCTAAGTTATATTGTCCATTTATACATTTCCTATTTGTAAAAGAAAAAAGTGGATTTATCCACAGGGCCAGTGTTTTGAAAAGTTTGACTCATACTCGGATCAAAATTTGAATTTTTCTCATGTTACCAGATATGCAAATTGTTGAGCCTGGAAAGTGATTTGGTCAAGGTTGATTTTGTACAAGCTATTTTGATATGGTGTAGCTGCACATGTCAGTGCCTGTCACATGTTTCTTTCTTCCGTTAACTTCCATGTCAGCCGCAGGTCAGTAAAGAGCCTGTGATGTATCCAAGTAGACATGGTAGCCCTACATCAATCACCAGTTTGTTATGCCCCCCTTCCAAGAAGGCGTGGCATATAGCTTTGCTCATGTTGGTCCATTGGTCAGTAGAGAGACTGGTTTCCGCACCATAACTCAATTTTTTGAGACAGGATTTTGATAGTGCCCAGATGAAGGTAGTTGGCCTTGAACCTATTTTCAAGGTCACAAAGGTACTATTATATGTTTTGGTTTCTGCACGATAACTCAAAAAGTTTTTATAATAGGACCTGTATGTTGGATAGGAACATAGTCCGTATCCAGGACTGGGTCAAGTTTGAAGATGGGTGACCTTGACGTAAATTCAAAGGTCGCAAGGCCACTTTAGTGAACTTGGTTTCTGCATTGTAACTTAGAATTTAAGTTATGACTTAAATATTACACATTGTAATAGTCCTCAATTAGGGCTTGGTCAGCTTAGCACATGGATGACCTTGACCAAATTCCCAAGGTCCCCACATAGAGTCCTATTAGTGAACTGGTTTCTGCATGATAGCTAAAGATGTTTTTGACCTAGGGCGTATATATTGCACAGGAATATTACTCTTCTATAACTTCAAAGGGGGCTGACTCTGACCTAGTTTCCAAGGTCACAAGGCCAGTTTTATCATGAGTGCCCCATTTAGTACTATCAACAGGGTAATAAGGGCAAACATAATGATGGTTGGGGGCCATCTATGTTTTTACAAACATGTCTTGTTTCTGTATATTTTAGTACAGTTTATACTGGAAAAAATGTGTACATGTTGTCCCATGATGAAAGCATATATACATTCATTACTGTGGTGCCATATTACAGGCAAATGGGCAGGTACCACTGATGTTGCCATAAAAACTTTGAAACCTAAAACCATGTCTCCGGAGGCTTTCTTAGAAGAGGCTGCTGTGATGAAACAATGTCGACACGACAATCTGGTGCAGCTGTATGCAGTGTGCTCCACTGAAGAGCCCATCTACATTGTGACAGAGCTGATGCCACATGGCAGTCTGCTCAGCTACCTGCGAGATGGACTGGGACAAAATTTGGTGCTGGCACAATTGGTGCACATGGCAGCACAGGTACAAAAATGACACCTTATACCCTTCTTTCCTCTCTGAATGGATCTACAGTGAAAACTTGTTATAATGACACCATCTGTTCCGTATGAAATGTGTCAGATAACTGAATATGTCAGATAAATGAGTCAAGTAACAAAGAAAATAAACATTTGCCCATTAAAATTTGTGTCATTATATTGAATATGTCGGATATCTGAGTGTCGTTATAATGAGGTTTCACTGTATAATTGTATCTCGATCGTGTAACCTATTGTTGATCTTCTAAAGAGCTACTGTTTAAAACATACATAGGACTTAGTGCCATCCTGTAGCCAGTTTGTGACAAAGAGTCTAGTTCACCATGTAACCAGGTGAAACCATTCTGTCATCTGTCTCAAAATTCTCTGAAGCTTGTCTTGCCTTTGGCTGTCGTGTTGGGTAAGTGTTGCCAGCTGGCCTTACATTAGATGTACAGTGGTCCCTGTCTTGAGAGGTCACTCCAATGAGAGGCCCCCTGGCTTAAAAGGCCACTTTTCGCAGGTCCCTGCTGCTATCTTTTTCCATGTTATTGTACCTCTAATGTGAGGCCACCAGTCTTGAGAGGCCACTTTTGAGTCTGCCTTTGGGGTGGTCTCTCAAGACAGAGAGTACTGTACACTTTCCTTATCAAAATCACATAGCCAGAGCAAAGTAGGCAAGTGTGAACACATGGCACGAGTTTACTTTGAAAATGATAATATATTTTGGGAATATCAGCAAAACATTTCCTAATAGACCAGTTTATCCATTACTTTATTCATGCCACATGAAATTTTTACAGCTTAGAGGTTAGAGGTAAGTACAAACAAAATAAGAATTCATGAAAACAATATTTTCAGCCTAACAATGCCCAAATTTTTTAAAATTATATTATCATTGCATAAATTGAGACTTACATCTAGGCCATCACTTCATATTCATGGGTTTTTTAGCTCTGCTGACCACAGGTGGCAGAGCTTATGCAATCACTCATGTCCGGTGGACTGTCATTCTGTCTGTCCGTAAACAATTTGCTTGTCAACACAATAGCATCAACAATTTTAAAGTGAGCCTCTTGAAATTTATTGGAAATGTTCTATGAATGAAAATCTAGGTTTCTTTTGTTTTTCTTCAATAACTCAAAAAGCTATTACCCGATCTGAACAAACAAACCATGTGTGAACAGCTGGATGTGGGGTGCACATTTTGAACAGTAAAAATGTTTTAATCCCAGGTGAATGCCTGGGTCAAATGGCTAGTTTTCATATAGTCATCTTGTGAATGCTCTGCATCCCACAATTTTTAGATAGGCCCATATAACTTTAAGAACTGATAAAGTGGACAAAAATCTTTGCCTACAACGATGTTGGTGGCGCCACCTATAGTAGTATACAATACACAAGTCAGAATGTGAAAATCTTGTGACCAGTCCAGCGTCCTTAATGTTTGATGGATCTTCTTGAAATTGAGTGGCATTGTAGAAGAGGTAAAAAATATGATACTAGTGGCACCACCTAATTTGACAGATAAAATGTCTGAAAGATACGAAATTCCATATCTCCAAAAAAAAAAATTAAATTAGAAATGCTAAATTTATAAAATATGTAGATCATGTCCAATGCTAACATATTATACAAGATCAGTGACCTTGACTTATTTTTATAAGATCACCAGACCCGTTAAGTTGGAAGAGGTAATTTTGTAATGGTAGGGTGTAGTTTGGACATCAGTGGCAAAGAGAATTGAGCCTCTAGATCAAAATTGCACTTGAGTACATTGTGTATAGACCTCTGCTTCGTGACCTATGTTTTGGGTTACCATGACCCAATGATTGTGTGACCTTGACCCATTTTTCAAGGTCATTTAGCACTTATGAAAGGGACATTTAATTCAATATCTTGATAAAGAATAAGGCAAATGATGCCAAATGTACCACAAATGTATATCATGTGGAAGTTTTGATATTGCATAATATGGCTAACCTTGATTAATTTTTTAAGTTGAATTGAATTTTGGTAATGGTAGTCAGCAGAGCATTAGGCCCATGGGCTTATTGTTACTTTTGTGAAATTTCTCTTATCATGTATCAGGACTGAAGGATGTGTTACAAAACTAGATCCCTAGGTCAACAATGTCGGTCCCACCAACTGTAGGTGGAGTGGAGCATACCTTCAGCAATCTGTGATTATACTTCAGTTATTGATTAAGAAATATTGTTATTTACTCAGATTGCAAGTGGGATGTCATATTTGGAAGGACTCAAGTACATTCATCGAGACTTGGCTGCCAGGAATATTCTGGTGGGTGACCATAATGTCTGCAAAATAGCTGACTTTGGTCTGGCCAGGGCTATACAGGAGGATGAATATATAGCCAGAAAAGGTAGGTACATGTACACCAACATTTATCTCTTATCCATTATTAAACCTGTCCCCCTTGAAACTAGACTGACTCAACAGCTTTCCTTGGCATGGGTTGTGTACTAGGTGTGCAACCCATGCCAAGGAAAGCTGTTGACTAGGGGCATCTGATCTTGAATAAACTTCATTTACAATTCTCAGTCAAATTAATTTTTATTACTGTTGAAAATAGTTGAAACAGCAGATGACATTTGACCAGCAATCAGTTTTGGCGAGTTTTAAAGGGAAAGGGTTAAGCTGTTGATTGTGGTATCATCTGGTTCATTGGTTCAGAGAGAAGTGTTGTGCTTGAGAGTGAAGGTGAGTCCTCTCAATATAGAATGCTTCAGGCCAACAGCACAAAATTAACCAGTTGATGTGCAGTCTGATCCAGACTGCACATCAACTTGTTAATTTTTTGTGCTGAAATTAATAATATTGTATATTTTACATTTATGCCTATGGTTGAAAACAATTATATTTGGAGTCCTCAGGAAAGGAAAGGAATGCCAGCCATGTGCTTCAGCAACTAGTTACAATGTAAATGGGGTGGCTTTCATGTGGATGAAAATTATTATTTTAATATAAGTCTCTCTGACCTTGTTTATTTATTTGAAAAGAAATTATGTGTATGTATTATGTGGTCTTGTAAACATATCCTGAGTCTAGCATGCCTAGCACCAAACTTGAAGCAGAGAAAAGTGTTGACACTATGTGAATTTGAAAAAGGGATGGGTGCAGGGTTTCCTCCAGAAAAAAAATTTAGGGTACGGAAACATGCCAAAAGCATGTCTCATTCTGAAGCCATATTACTGGGCAGGACGTCTGAGCTGCCCCTCCCCCCCCCCCCCCCCCCCCCCGAAAATCTTATAAATTTAGATGCTCTAGAATCAATTCTATGGCACTTCTGGAGGCTAAGGGATCAAGAAGGCTTTGAAAGTCTTAATTTTTAGCCCCGAATGTTCCAGCTTGAATCATTTTTGCATGACACTATCAAATATTTAAGGGTATGGAGTCTTACCCTCAGAAAATTTTAGGGTACTGAATTTTATCCATTTTGCCCTCTGGCAGAAACCTTGGGGTGGTTGTGCAGTAAATTCTGTGTTGAAAAACGTTCAAAATTGAAGCCCTCTGGGACACTGTATGGGTTTGACCACCTTGGTCTTTGATCACACTGGCCAGTTAGAAGTCTTCATAAAGGATGCCAATGAGATACTATCAAGACAGGCTACACTTCCTAAAAGTTAGTCATATAGATATAACAACTTGCCTTAGCATTTGAAGTCCTATTTGGTAAACAGTGGAATCAGTTTGCAAAGCTAGGTCACGTCATTCTGTAAAGGTTTAAGTTAGCATTTACCATACCAGTCAATATTTGATAAATTTCTTGTGGGAGATTGCTTGCAAGCTCAGCTTTAACCCTTTCCCCCTTAAACCGGCTGGTTGTCAAATGTCGTCTGCTTCAGCGTTTTCAACTGATTTCAACAGCAATGAAAAACAGTTTGACTGAGAATTAAAGATGAGACCTGTCAAGACAACATGACCCAGGTCAACAGCTTTCCTCGGCATGGGTTGGGCACTTAACCCATGCTGAGGAAAGCTGTTGACTCAGCTTTAATTCAAGGGAAAAGGGTTAAAGCACTACCAACCCAAAACAACACCTGAAACTGATGAAGTCCTCATCCATCAAGGAAATTAGGAGGAATGCAAGGCTCATGTTAGCACTTAGAAAGCACTTGCAGAAGACAGCAATGGTACAGTAATGTTCTGCTGTACCATTGCTGTGGCATGTTTTGTTTTTACTTGTTATGAAGTCATTGCTAAAACTTGACGCCTACACGTTCTCTGTGTACATGTATATCTTTTGCTGTTGAACATCAGAAAGTGCACCTTAACACTTGCTGTGCTGTTTCCAGGTGCCAAGTTCCCCATCAAATGGACAGCTCCAGAAGCAGCCTTGTATGGTAAATTCACCATCAAGTCTGATGTGTGGTCATACGGCATTCTGCTGGTAGAACTGGTCACACATGGACAAACGCCTTATCCAGGTGAGTTGGATTGCGGTCTCCATAGTTATGTTTAATGCTAAACTGGGTTTTGGATCTACAGGTTGCCAAGGCCCAATGCTGGGTATGTCTTAGGATTAATAAATGACAAGCTTGTGTTTGTCTATTTTATCATCATCATCATCATCATTGCGAACCAGGCCACTCTCCATGACACAAATGTTGGGGTGTACTTTCCATCCTAATTTATGTCTATGTTATGAATCTCAGTTTTATTCTATCTCTGTGACTGCGGTGATCCGCATATAATTCCTGTTCATGTTCTCAACTGATGGAAATAATGTACTCAAAAGGAAGTTACAAGTGCATAGAAATACAGTTGACAATGTCCCTGTCTTGTGAGGCCACCATACTGGGATAGAAAAATGGCCACATTGGGGGTGCAGCCATTATGGTGACGACAGTATGCTGCAATGGTGACCTGTGTGCATGAGAAGGTTGTCTTTGCTAAAGAGATGACCTGTGGTGACATGGCTGTAGTAGATGGGCATGGCCTTTCCATATTCACACTAAATATATTCCACTTAATCATGTCGTGGAATAACATTTTAGCTCAGCTGATGTATCAGTCATCTGAGCTTATCTTTTGGTCTTCAATCCATCAACAATTTCACAGTGCTGATTTCTTCTCAAAGCCTATTGGTTTTATTGTTTTGAAACATGACAGATTTACCTGTAGAGCATCTGTGCAAAGAGTTTTAAATGGTCACACTCCAGAGATATGGGGATTTTGTCCTCAGCTGACTCTGCAGTGGCCTGAGTTAATAAGTTCATTTGTCATCTGTTCACATTTACATTTTTATTTTCTTCTCCAAAACTGTTAGCCAGATACTCTGCAAACTTGGTTGGGATCTTCTGCATGACTTTTTTTTTTTTTTTTTTTTTAAATATTTCATAGCCATTCACCCAATGTGGGGCATCTGTTAATTTCCTGCTAAAATCCCTTGACCCTGTCACCTGTCAACAGTGGCAATTAGCTAGCATGATCCAGGTGTACTAAAGAAAAACCAAGGAAAATCCTAACATTGTGGGATTAGATAATATTTATTGTGAACAGATGACAACTGCTGGTAGGAAGCTTGGAGGACATGACTTTTTAAACAACTTATTTTATACAGGTGTGACGTTTGGTATGAATGTCCATATTGGTTTGAATTCACCCAGGGACACTTCTGGACACCCCTAGATTTTAATTTGTTTAACAAGTGGTGCAGGATTATTTTTGCTCAGCTGACTTGTCAGTCAGCTGAGCTTATAGGATGGTCAGTTGTCCATCTGTCCATCCACAATTCACATTTTCAACTTCTCAAAAACCAGATCCACTTCAAACGTAGTAGCAATATATCTTGGCTGGGTCTTCACCAAGTTTAGTTAAATGCATTCCATCCATCTTTCCATCCATAAACATTTCAATAGCATCTACAATTTTTAAGTTAGCCTTTCAAAACTTTTTAGGCATATTGTATGATTAAAAATTGAGGTTCCTTTCCTTATTGATTGTGCCACACAGTGGATTATGCAGTACAAGGGCCAAAAAGTGAAGAGAAAAAAAATGAAAATGCTGTGATGTGTTTGATTTTTAGTGGATCCACATGAAATTTAGTGAAAATACTCTGTAGGTGATTATGTATATTATGGCACCACCCATAGGTGACTGAGAAATATGACTTCTAATTTGGTCCAATTTATGAAATTCGTTATCTTGAAATTATGAGGCTAATTTCACCTAATGTACAACAAATATGTATCATGTGTGGAAGTTGACTACTGTAAATTGCTTTAATTTCGCTGTGCTCTTATTTCCGCTTATTTTGCCGATGGCACAAAACCATGAAAATAAAAACACAGTGAAATAGTATCTTAATATTGTTTGAATAGGAATTATGTCCAAAACACTGAAATTAAAACGTTCAGTGAAATGTCAAAAATATGAAAAAAATGAGAATTTATGCACACGAAAATAAACCATTTTACAGTATCACATAATATGGGTGAGCTTGACCTACTTTCTCAAGGGAATGATTTTGTTGTGACAGTCATTATATTTGAATTTGTGGACACATGCATATACCAGTACAAGAATGCTATATAGACTAAAGTGTATAAAACATAGAGTCATGGTGGTGCCAGTGATGGTAATTATTGGAACTAACATCATAGTTATCAAAAACACATTAAATCCATTATTGTGACATTAAATTGAGACAGAGCTACAAATCTTACACCAAATATGCCTTAGGTCAATGATCAACTTTTGTGAAATTTTTGTTGACCTTGACCCATTTTAAGGTCATTCAGGACTTTGTAAAGGACACTAAACTCGGTATTTTGAGAAAGAAGCAGCTTATAACACCAAGTATACACTAAATGTATATCATATGTAGAAGGTTGAGACTGCATAATTTGGATGACCTAGACATACTTTCTCAAGGTCATGGAGGAAATGCATTTCAATAACAGATTTTTTTTTGTGATGGTTGTTACATCTGAACTTGTGGACATGTAACCATGTACCATTACATGAACATTTTACAGGCAGGATTCTTATTTCATGTGAGGTCATGGTAGCACCACTGGTGATGTTTATTGGAACTACTAACTATCATAGGTGTCAAAACCATATTAAATTCAGTTTTGTGACAGTAAATTGAGGTGAAACTATAAACTTGACACCAGTGTAGTGTTAGGTCAATAGTCAAATTTTGTAAAATTATCACTGACTTTGACATATTTTTCACGGTCATTAAGCACTTTAGAGAAGGACTCTAAATGCAATATGTTGATAAAGAATAGGGTAAATGATACCAAATGCACCAGAAGTGTGTACCATACATGTGGAAGTTTGATATTGTGTTATATGGATGACCTTGACCAATTTCTATAGGTCATATAGGGAATGTATTTCAGGAAATTATTTTTTGGGTGATGGTCATCAGCAGAGAATTAGACCCAAGGGCCTCTTGTATATTTTTCTGGGTTGTTTTGATAGTTCCACATGTGTGGATATGCATTATGCAATCATGTTTTCATGGATTGCTACCCACAGTTTTCACATATTACCTAGATTTTACATAAATGTATAGGCCAAAGTAGGGAAATCTTCAGAACACTCGCTTTTGTTTTTCAACGCCATTCATAAAATTTGATGGGACTAGAGGTGAGGTCAAAATGTTCATGTTACTGCAAATGCTTCTGCTGTTAACTTCTATGGTTCTTCTGAGGGTCACCAAAGCACAGGACCATCATGGTCCTCTTTTTTGGCCATGTTTGATGTAGAGATCTGACTGTTTGTACTGTTGCTTCCTTGTACAATGATACAGGACAAAGCATCACAGTACATGTAGCTAATACAAATGCCTTGTATTAGACACCACCTGGCTTGAAAGGTCACTTTTTCAGGATACCTTGATCAGTTCTTGGATATTTATACCTCCTATGAGAAAATGCATGTCTTGGGAGACAAACTTTGGTTACTGTTTGGGATGGTCTTTGAAGACTGGTTTCACTGTGTTGTAAAAGTGACTTTCAGGTGTCAACCATTTTAAAAAATTCAGACAAATGTTGTAGGACTAAATGCTAACACATGAATAGTACAAGGCCCCTCTCACCAGAGGCCACCCCTCTTGAAAGGCCAACATTCTTTTGCAGAAAGTATGGTATTTCCATTATATTCTCCCCCTCAAGAGAGGCCACCCCTCTTATAAGGCCACTTTTTGGCAGCATTTGGGGTGGCCTTATAAGAGGGGGACCACTGTATACGCCAGTATGAAAACTTTGGCTTGTGTCAGAAACAGGATAACAAGGATTTCAATGAGGAAGTTGTGCACATAAAAATGGAGGGTTAATTGTATAAAAAAAAACTGGACATACTTAGTTCAATTGAGTATGGGTTGTTTATGCTGTAGCCCGCTTGTGTATACTTCAGTACAACTACTGGGCTTTTGTTTCAGTAAGCCAATATACATGATATTACCTTGTACATGAACATGTATTACACTACTGTGGTCAAATAAATAATTTGAATCTTGAACCACCCCTAGTGACAGCCAAATTATGGTCTTACAAGACAGTTCGTGTTTCATAAGATGTACATGCTGTCCTACTCTCTCTTATAAAAGATCGCCCAAGAGGTACCTTGTTTGTCTACAATCAAGGTTTGTTAATATGCAGCCTCCTGCAGCTCCTATCTAGCATTATCTGACTAAAGTTACTGTCTTGTTTGATCAACCCAGTGGATGTCAATTAACCACCGCTGGCTTTGGTGGCAGTTAAGGATAATTTCAGGGTAATTTTGGAAAAAAAATTCAAATTTTGACATATTAATATATCAGCTGCAATTTGTAATAATGCATCGTTTTAGCCATCCATAATTCATCAGTCTTAATTCCAAAAGGTGAATTTTGCACGACTTTTCCAATCCATGTCTGCGTGTCATGGTGAGGCTCAGCAGTTTGACGTGTCATGCCACTAAGCCCCGCCCCCAGAAGTTGGCATTTACAGTGGTTTAGTTACTGCGACCTTCCGCATTGATCTACCATAATTCCTCATAGCTAATGCACACATTTAGCACCAAATTCATTTTCATCATGTTATGGTGCACCTTTTTCACAGGCACAGAGGTCTAGAGCATTTTTTTCAGCCTCATGTTTGCCAGTTTCAAATCGTCATAGTTTGCGGTGAATGGGCAGTTGGGCGATAATGATGCGTTCATCGAAACAGTCCTCAAAAACACTGAAGACTACCCTATTTTATCGCAAACTGCATATAAATATACTTTTCACATACTCTTTTTGAAAAAACCATAGCCTAAAAACAACTTCACTTCGATCATTTCTTTGTGTTTAAACTTTAAAGTCGATTGTCTACAAGTGACTGAGCCGATATTTTTTCAAACCAGATGACGATTTGACGAGTTGTCCAACTGGAAAAACCACGAATAAGTGCCTGTAGTCCCTTCAAAGACAGCTTGACCTTTGAACTCATTTTTCAAATGATTGTTTACATAACAACATCAAAAACTATTTCGTTTTCATCGTCCACAGTTTTGCCTGAAAACCATCTAGTTTTTGCCAATGTCATCCTAAAGAGGTGAACTAAGAAAGCGGGTCTTAGATTTTTTGCGTGAGGCCTGGTTCTTTCACAGTACTTGAGAAAAGTTGAAATCATTGGATTTGTGTATATAGTACCATAACTGAAAAAATTGAATCAACATTATCAAAAAAAAAATTGCTATCTTTGCATAATTGCTGCATAAACACGTAACAAAGTACATAATTGACAATAATGTCATATGATTTCGTGGCAAGTTTACTTTTCAGAAATGTATACTTTATGGGCGTTAATATGAGCTATAGTTTGTTTATTTGAGATTTTGTAGATGTACCTAACCCTGAGCTTATCCTTAGTTGGTTGATCAAGAGGCTAATTACCCTTATCAGATTGGACTAGATAGGCGCCACAGGAGGTTGCATCCTACGTGTAGCAAACCTTGGTTGTAGAGAAACAAGATACCTCTTTTTTTAACAGAGAGTAGTACCTCATGAAGAATAGGATGAAAAATACAAAGTAAAGTATCTTAAAAAGGTGGTTTTTCAAGACAGGTGGTATTTCTTGGGAGTGGTCTCTCAACGCAGCGGCCACTAATTACCTGATTCTCTTAAACCAAACAATCACAGTAAAGCTGGAGCCTGCTTGCATTGAGAGTATGTCCAAAAACATGTTGTGACTAAAAATGTAACATTTTTGCCCAAGCTGGACTGAGACCCTGCAGGCATAGCTGTGCAACTTTGTTTTTTAAGCTGAACCAGGAAGATCAAAAACACATGTGGGCGAACTCAATAGGAACTTAAGATAATACCTTCCATATTGGTCCTGTGCTTGGCTCTATCATCAAATTGAGCTGTGCCCTGTTCCTGTTTAGAAGTCAATTTAGACATGGTATAAGAGCCAAATCAGCTATTGAATTTCCACAGAGAGGAAGTACATACATGTATGCTGATTGTGTCAAGTTCTGTGAACAAATATTACGATCACCAATCTGCATAATGTGAAGATTGATCCTAATTTTTGACTGCTTTTCAGCAAAAAGTTGAAAATTCAGTGATGAGCTCCTTCTGCGAGTTGTGAGGTAGGGCTAGCCCAGTATTATCTTTACCCAGTAACAGTATGGATTATCTTTATGGAATAATGGTTGGATGACTTGCAAAAGTTGCTCACCATGTTGTTTAATGATAAAATTACCAAGAAAAGGTTGTCTCTATTGTATGTGTTCTAAGACTACGTGAATACTGAACATGCAAATAATATTCCCACCAAAATCTTGAAGCCTGATGCCAGGAAGTGATGACTATCAGCAAGCATGGTACAGCTGTACCGGTGGAAAACTGAGGCTGTAACTATCATTATTAGGAATAAAGAATGTTCAATCCAAATGTATGATGTTTCCTTCCTGTATCAAACTCAGCGTGTGTTTGGAGAACATGACCAAGATGACTGTGACTTTTTCAATGGTAAATTTTTGTTGGTATTTTGCATGACAAGCATTTTTTGCCATGCACATATAGTTACTTCCTTGTGGAATGATACAGACCAAAGCAGGACAGTAGCCAATGTAAATGTCCTGTATTAGAGATGATCTGACTTAAAAAAACACCTTTCAGAATACTTTAATTAGTTCTTTGTTACTTTTATCTCCTATGAGAGACCAGTTGTCATGGGAGACCACAATTTGCTTATTCCTCGGGGTAATCTTTGAAGACATGTATTGTGAAAGAAACTAAACTTTTAGGTGTCAGGCGATGTTATGAATTCAAGAAAAAAGAAAGAAAAAAAGTTGCACATCTAAATGCTAACATGAATAGCATTATGAAAACTTTGGTATGGGCTGGAAACAGGACAACAAGGATTTGAATGAGGAAGTTGTGCACATGTAAGATGAAGGGTCAAAGCTCTTGAAACCTTTGGAAGATTGCCAGATATTATTTGTGAGAACATTTTATCAATAGATATACATGTACAGGTTTGGGGCTTCAAGTGTTAAATCAAGGGGTGTATTATCCCAGGGAATAAATACCATTAATAGTGGGGTAATTCCAAGTTGTTTTAACAAAGGCTTTCCACCTACCTATCTTGAATTTGCTGATTTTTCTAGCTCTGATGACCAAAGGTGGCAGAGCTTATGCAACCACTCATGTCCGTCCATCCGTCTGTATGCTGTTGCTCCTTAGTGCTGTATACTTTTGCTCCTTAGTGCGATATTGTCCACATTTTTCAATATAACTTTTAGGACTTTTGGGTGTCTAAAAATTTAGGTCCCTTTTGATATTAGTGGCACCACCTACAATATTATGCAATATAGGAGTCAAAATGTGAAAAACTTGTGAACACTCACATCTTTAATTTTTGGCAGATCTTTACCAAATTTTGTGGCATTGTGGGGGATATCAAAGTCTAAATTGTTAGTAATACTAGTGGTGCCACCTATAATTTTATGGAAATTATGAGCCAAAATATGTTTTTGTATATAAAGTTACATGTTGAGAAAAGTAATTGAATTAGACTTGCCAAATGTATAGGATATATAAACCACGTTTGTAGCTAGAATGTTGTATATCAATTACCTTGACCCCCTTTTTTTTTTTTGAGGTCACCATGCCTGTAAAGTTAAAAAGGTGATTTTGTAATGGCAGGGTGTAGCTTGGAAATCAATGGCAAAGAGAATTGAGCCTCCAGATCAAAATTGCGCTTGCTTACATAATACATAAAACTGTACTTGGGGACCTACTTTTTTGGGTCACCATGACCCAGTAATTATGGAGTTTGGCGCCTCGTCCAAGTTTATTGTTTTTCTTCAAAATCTCCAAAAGTTATTACTCAATTTGAAAAACAGATTATATATGGAAAGCTGAATGCGGGGCGCATATTTTAAACAGTAACAATTTTTTTATCCAAGTTGAAGGCCAAGGTCAAATGGCCAGTTTGAATATAGGGGTAATCTCGTGAATGCTCTGCACCCCACAGTTTTTAAGGTAGGCCCATATAACATTTAGGACTTATAATGTGTATAAAAATCTTGGTCGATATCCATGTTGGTGACACCACCTATAGTATTATGTAATATACAGGTCAAAATACAATAATCTTGTGACCACATACCGTGCATACTGTACACAATTTTGAAGTGAGCCCAATATAATTTTCAGTACTTATAGGGTGTATAAAAATCAAGGTCCTTTTCGATATTTGTGCCACCACCTACATTACTATGCAATATCGGGGTCAAAATATGAAAATCTTGTGAACAGTGTAGCATCTTCCATTTTTGACAGATCTTCACCAAATTTTGTGTGATTGGTGGGGGAAGTCAAAGTGTTAGTTGCAAATGATACTAGTGGTGCCACCTATAATTTGATGGAAAACTATGAGCCAAAATATGTTTTAAGATATAAAATTCCACATCTGGAAAAGTAATTGCATTAGACTTGGCAAATTTATAGGATATATAGACCTTGACCTATTTTTGTGAGGTCACCATGCCTGTAAAGTTGAAAGAGTTCATTTTGGAAGGGTACAGCTTGGACATCAATGGCAGTGTCAGTACAGCACCAGGGCCATGGGCCTATTGTATTACATAATCTGGATGACCTTGATCTTCTGTCCAAAGGTCAATGAGGACATAAAGTTAAGAACTCACTTATTGTTTTCTTGGCACATGCCACAATATCCAACATAGGAATTGCACAAATAAGCTATGATAACATGGAGCAAAGTGCCATCTGATCGACATATACACTAAATTTACATAAGCTTTATATGTTCAGAAGCCACTTGAGGACTCGCAACTTTGAAATTAAGAGATGCAATATAGCCATGGTGCCAGCAGAGTATTAGGCCCATGGGCCTCTTGTTTTAAGCATACATGTACATGGATTGAACAACCTTAAAGAACAAAGCTTAAAATTCCACTTCAATTGCATCATTGGTTTATGATTTAGCGGTCTTTGGGGGGTGGGGGAGTCCAGGAAAAACAAAAATCATAGCTTCCAAGGCTCATTTTAGTTGGTCATACCTGCTGGAATATTCAAGGTAGGTTAAGTTACTTTTTAGAAGCATGCAAATCTGAGGGGACTAAGGCCGTAGATGGAAGAGGCTTTTTGGTGTTGACGTAAGACTAGTTTTGGAGATCTCTTCTCATCAGTTAAGGATCTGAACTGTTGGAAAAAACTGTGATTGCCTGTTCTGTTTTATATGTTGAGATAGCCACGTTGGTACCTAAAACACCTGCTATTGTTTCCATTTCAATGGTGGCTGGACGTACATATTCCTGCTAGATATGACATTTGTTTAAAAGGATTTTTCTTTGGAAAAATTTTCATTGTAGGGAAACTCTAAAAGGTTGGTGACTCTACAGGTCAACCAGTGCTTATTTTAGGCTTGTTATTATCAGAACAACAGAATAGTTGCTCCCATAGTCCTGAATAGGGACTGTGGAAAGATGTAGAAACATTTCTTGAAGTGGTTAAACTGTGCAGTTTCTTCAAGTTGGCACTTAACAGAGCAGTAAATAACATGGGGAAATGAGCTCAGACAATAAAAATTCAGCATTAGACTGAGCAAGGGAGCTCATTTTCCCATGATATTGAGGCCGAAGGGCTAAATTGAGCATAATTGGTGCATCCAATGTTTCTCTTGAGTTAGCTGCCGTTCTCTGCTGCGAGCTAATTTTGCAGGTGTTGGGATGTATTGTAGAAAATGTACTTCAATGTTTAGTCCATCATGCCCTGCCTGGGTAAAGTGTCTTCCAAGGTTTTGGATGGTCACTTTGTTACTAATGTAACAGAAGTGGTCTCTTAACCTGACCTTGAGTGAATGTTACGTTTGTCCTACCTATTGTTTGTGACAGTTCTTGCAGGTTAGGTTTAGGAGGTAGACTAAATTTGAGCTGTCACAGCATCCTCCCCTAGGGACTCTGTATGTCTGTTTGGTTTCTGTGCTGGTGACACTTCCTGATGTATTAAGCCGAATACAGTATTTGCAATTCTGGCGATTAGATTCATTAAAAAAAAAAAAAAAACTTTTTAGAAGTGATGCAACATGTAGTGTCCTTTAAGATATTTTAGTGCCAAGGTTTGGAGTTTGTATGTTTTCCTTTATCAAAGGTGTTAAAATAACAATGCATGCCTACATGGAGATAGCAAAGGTCCCTAAAAATTAGTCATTATTGTGAACAAAATTTAGCAATGAACCAGGTGTTGAGTTCATGCCAGTAGATACAGGCACACAGTACCACCAGTAATAGCCTGTCTCATCCCTCACACTGGGATATTTGGGGCAACCAAGTTACTGCTGGCAATAACTACTATCTGTGCCAATGCCCTGACAAGCAAGAACATTGTTTTAGTGGCATCTGTTTAACGATTACAAGTCCAGATACTTTCCCTGTACTTATTTTGCATATATTGTATCACATAGGACCATTAATGATTAAAATCAATCTCATGAAAGGTGTGGTACCATGCATTATTGTACATATTAAATGGGTTTCAAAGTGTGACCTCCACTTGCAAAAAGAAAGTCCGTCAAGAAACTTATTTTATATCATAATTTCAAATCCTAGATGGAGTCCAGTGGTACAACATGGGCTCAGGGCGCAGGGATAATAGAAATCATAACAATGCCCTATTTATAGACACTATGAACTATGAAACCTTAATTTTTGAATGGGTGGCACTGCAATATCTTTTCTTGTTTTTTTTTTTCTTTCTTTTCTTTCTTGTTTTTTTTTTTTTTTTTTTTTTTCTTTTTTCTTTTTTTTTTTTTTTTGACATTTTTTGGGGGGAGGGGGTGCTATTTTCAACTTTTCCAAAAACATTACTGAGGTTGTTCTGAAACTTGATGGAATTGTAGCTTGTGGAGGGGTTAAATGAAGGTGTTCACTAGGTTGTGATACTCTGGATCCCTGATTTTTTAACTTTTTTTTTTTTCAATTTGGGTACCTGACAGGTAATACAGGCATTCTTGTTGAGTACTATGCAAGTTGCAATGGAAAGTCACAGTCTGTGCTTGTAAGGTCAACTGAGCACATGACTGTCACAGTCCTTTTGTTGTAATCTGGTTTGCAGTGACATTGAGAACCAAAATGATATCTGGCATGTTGACATCTGTCTTGTTCAAATATATGCATACTCCTTTAAATGTATAATGATACGAAAAACAATGGCTTTGCTAGTGTGGCTTGTCATCTGCTCTGACTAGATGATACTACACTGTCACCTCCTTGATAAATATGTAAAAAGAGCTGCACTCTGGCTAAAGTGTGTGTGTTGTTACTGGCTGCTTTGCTGCACTGGTAATATGGTATCTTTTTCAGTAAATTTATGTACAACATTCCCACTTTTGTGGAGTATTCTTGTTGCCACAAAAACTGTTGAAACAGGTGGTTTTATATGAGAGGTAAAATAACAAGGGAAAAGAACAGGACTTGGTACATAGCAAAATACTATTCAACACATTGGTCTGTTGCCACTGGAATCTGGCAATTCAATGTCTTTCTGCTCAATTAAATGTTTGTTGGATTAAGATATACTTTTTCAAGTAAATATAAAAATATGTTTGATAATACATTTATTTACTTGTGTGGATATTTAATATTCTTTTACTATTATTTTTCAATTTTAGGAATGAGCAACCGTGAGGTTCTGGAGCAAGTTGATCATGGCTACAGAATGCCGCGTCCACACCTGGCACCAGAGGTCATGTATGAAGTGATGCTCAAATGTTGGGACAGAGACGCAGAGTCTAGACCCACTTTTGAGTATCTGTTCAACTTTTTTGATGACTTCTTTGTGGCCGCAGAGGGAGATGGGTACAAAGCTGCAGATGAACATTGATGACCTTTGACCTGCTTGTATAAGTAGGACTGATACACTGCCCTCCGGAGGCAGGATCTGCTGCCTTCATTGACTGGAAATGATGAGCCTTTATTGTGATTGTTGGACCCACAAGCATCACTCTGTGGGTATAATCAGTGCATCCTGCTGTCCAGGGATGATTTATGTGTGGGCATGATTTATTGCCCTCTCCATGTGGGCAGCAATTGAAGCCATCACTCTGTGAAAGGATACATGTTCATTCTATGGGCAGAACATTTTCCTTCAAGACGCACCTCTACGAACAAACAGATGCTGTGAAATTCCAGAGAAATACATTTTACTCCCACACATAGGTCATATCGGCTTGTTTTCAATGCCCTCATCCTATAGGTCATCTTCAACACAGCATGTTCACATATAAGTGGGAATATTGAGCAAAGGAAACTAACACGATTTTATCAGTATGTTGAAGGACTTCAAGACTATGAGACCTGTTGACATGATGTAAGAAGAAATGAAAGAGCAGACAAATTGTCTACTTCAGTGACAAGTGAAGTGTGAATAGATATTCTGTTGAAATTATGTACCAATTAAACCCTTAAGCTGTTCACACACTTAGGGGTCAAGACTATTTTTGGAAGAGGAGGTTTTCAATGCTTGGCAGATGTCACTGTGTTCATGTCCTGCTAAAGTTCAGCATTTTCCAAAAGATAATTCTTTCTGCCATTGTCAGTAATATGTGTGCTTATGAACATTCCATGATGTAAATTGTTGCATATATTTGATATTTATCATAAGTAATGGTCTCGTGGGTATAGCTGTTGTTTGTTGTTACACAAGAAGCTTGACAAAACAAAGTTAAAAATTAGACTTGATATTAAGTGGACTATACACGTACATTTAGCAAGAAAATGAAGAGAGTGTCTTATTTTACTTGTTTTTTGGCTTTTTTTCTAACTTTTTGCACTTGCATTCTTATATATTTTATATATTTTCAATTACCAGTTTTGATTGTATACAGGTGTCACTGGTAACATCCAGTCCTGTGGGGATTCAGTTGTCTTGTAGGGGAGAGAATGCTTTTCAAGGGCAGCACAGCCACCTTAAGTGCTTTGCCTTTCTAGAGAGAAACACTGGAGGTCCACCATTGGTCAGATTCCTGCCAGTTATGGATCATGTTCCATTTTGAAATTTCGCATTCACAATGTCAGTCAAATTAACAGAGGCCCCACATTGGCCTGGCCCCTGCCTATGGTGGACCATGTGTCATCAGGTGTTTTACAGTAACTGCTTTTTCCCGTTCACATTGTGGTACATGTACACCAAAGTTTGCAACAGGGGATTATAAGTTTGATATTCAAAGTCAAAATTACCCTGATTTTAATCAAATGACACTTCATGCTTTGGATTTGAGAGGAAAGGGGTCTGACAGGCCAGGTGGCAAAATACTCAGCCACATGTAAAAATGATGACAATGGAAGCTCCCCTGCTGCAGCACAAGAGGAGTAGGAGACTGATTACCAGACTATATGTACACAGAGCTGTACCAGTAAATGCATACAACCTAAATGTTACCAGAGAAAAATGTGCAAAAAAAAAAAAAGGGTACAAAACTTCAAGTATTACTTTTTTTTATTTTAGCTGGATCATATTCAATGGCAGTGTACATTGAGGTCATTGTTTATTTTCTGGTGAATTTTATAAGTAAAAACAGGGAATTGGAGCCCCAAACCAATTTGTAAATAATTCGTAGATAAGATAGTAGTGAACTGTAAATAAGGGGACAGGAAGATATTCTGCATACCTTGCCATGTAAGTCAGGGCGAGAAGATTCCATCGTGGGAGTACTTATCCCAGGACAAGTGCCCCAATCATTTACATTTTATTTTACTGAATTTTCACTTGTCCTCCATCAATTTTAGTGGTCCCAAACAGTAGGACACAGGCATTTTCTCGCCCTGTAAGTTAAGCTTTCACTTCACTGCCCACCATCATAGCATTGAGAAACTTTTTAGGTAGGCTATTGATCACTTGTTTGCACAACATATTTAAGGATCAAACCTTTTTGAAGCTCCTGTGAGGTAACATTAGATAGATTTGGGGAAGCTATCTGCAGCTCTTCACTTTCAGTTTCCTCATGGTGAAGCCTGATGCTATAAATAAAAACTAACAAAGTTTATATCTTGGTGAATGTACATCAATTTGAACATGGGGGCGAGTTCCTGTCAGCATGTATGTTATAGTGTGCATTACAAATGTACACCCATCTTATTTCCAAATGACAAAACACTCCTTGAACAAGGCCCCAGACATGTTTGTACGAACCGCCAAGATGTCCAATAAGAAAATTTGCAATCCAAGATAACCTTGTCTGAGCATGCTCACTAGTACATGGACTACATCATGTACATGTAGGTGAAGGTCAGAGGTTAAATACTAGATTAAGTGACATGGTACTATGAAGTTGCCAGTCAGTATTGTAGGTGGACTATAATGTTCAGATTGTTGGACTGCAGCTTGAAGGAAGGTATTGTGAAGGTTCAAGTAATCCAGTAATCAACATTTGGCAGTATGGCTTAGCAGAGTCTTTATACCCACCTTGTGTATGTTGTGAAAACTGAGTACTGAATACATGTTATTCAGATTTTTACCTTTATGCAGGTGATACATTGTGTGTGTTTTCTGATATTTTTGCTATAGTATTTTCTCCAGGTTATAATGTATGGAGAAAGTTGCACTAGGTGCCAATGAAGGTCATGGCAGACAGTTAGACCAAATATTTTGGCGGCCAGTGTTGATATTGTTATTTTGATGCAGATCACTTACTTGTAACATTGTCAAAGCCCCAGTATGATACCACAATCAAGGGTCTGTGCATGAGAAAAGAAATGGAAATGTTCTAAAACGTCAATGTGATTCTCATTTAGTATTTGTTCATTTGCAAGGTGGATGCCCTTTGGAGAATGGTGTTTTACCTTCTTATGGGTAGTTTCATGTGTTTGTGGGTTGCATGAGCACACAATTTGAATTGATATAAAACTTCAGTATTTTGGACAAAATATAACAGTAAGGCTGTGTACTTTTCTACTTAATTTCTGTATGACAGATTAAGCTTATTATAGGACTAGATTTATATCATGGAAAATTACTTGTTTTGCTTGCTAACAGACCCACATCTTGTAGATTCTTCTATGCATCAACTTGATATATTTAATTTTATTATACATACATACACATTCCCAGTATTGTACATCACACATATGTATTTGGGCTGTTGTTCATAAACAAGGAAGTTGAAGATTTATAAAGAAATATCTGGTATTGGTATATTATTATGAGTAAACAAAGACTTTCTTTTTGAATGCCTAAAATTATCTTATACACCAATGTTTCTCACCCTCTTTATCAAGCTGAATGAACTTTTAAAAACTGGATGTTACTGGTATTTAAGGTGGCACAAACAAAGCTAGGCACTTAGAGGAGTGCTGTCTTCAACCCACTCTCCTGTTTTGGTTTTTATTTGTAGACCCATAAAACTATATATATTCTTGTTGCTTAGGATCTCTAGATTATATATACAACAATAAAAAATTTAAAAATCATTTTTGGGGCGAAAAACAGACATTTTACAAAAGGGTCCGATTTGGAGATTTTTCTCGGGATTCTCGAAAAATCTACCCTCCTTGATTGGACTATTGAATCAAGCGTTATGGCTTTCCTGTTTCAGTTTATCACTGAGGCAGAACTACTCTCCTTGATGGACCATTATGCCTCTTGTAGTTTCATCTCAATATTTTTGCTCAAGCAGTTGAACAAATCCTTCTTTTTATAATAAATTGTGGTCTTTAAAATGCCATTTGAAGTTCCATGTGGCTTTTATTTCCCAGTGAACAGAAAAATGAATGAACTTTGGTCCCCAGGTATAAAAAATGGATCAAAACACCATTATGATGTAGACAAATTTTTGATGTAATTGTGGTCAAATGTATGAGCCAAAGTTTTATTATATAGTGACATTTGTGAGGGTCTCCCTTTCAATGTCCAGAGTTTTCACCGATCAGTCAGTTAAATATAGGTTATGAGGGAGAGACATTCAAAAATTCTGGATGTCGATGACATACTTCGAAGTTATCCTGTGGCTAAATCGGTTTCCTGCCCTGTACAGTTCCCCTAAGAGCCTGTATACTTCCAAGACCCGAAGGTTCAAGGGAGGATACAGCTCATGGGGGAACTGTACAGGGTAGGAGACTGATTTAGCCATGGAATGATCTTTGTATCCTAAATGTATCTACCGTAATAAGACAGAAAAGGCAAATGCAGCTTTTCCAGCGATTATTTAAGATGCTACATACCAATTCAGTTGCTAAAATGTACAATTTCTAGTTCATAATTTTGTATAGAAAAGCCCGCCTCCCCTTCAGGAAGAAATAGGCTTAGTACTACTCTCCTGTCAGGTCATGCTTCTTGTGCGGCACACACCCTTGCAACGTGAGTAACGGCATTAGAATTGCTGCTTATGCTGCAGTGAGGGATATACTGACTTTCAATGGTATTTTAATGGGGAGATTGTATTTCCCATTCCCATGGGAAGATACTGACTGTTGCTAGTGGAACATTATCCATGTGTTCTTATGGGACAGTTTCAGTACCCTCCTTTATTTTGGTGTCAGTATGTTCCTTGAAAGACACTGTATGCTACAGGACTAAAAATGCAGTGTAAGGGCAGTTTTATGAGTACTACATGTAGGATACTGTAATACGCCCTTTACATTGTTAATACCTGGCATTTTCTCTACATGGATTCAGCTTAATAATTATGATGAGACATCATCAAAATGTAGTATTAAAGGGTTTTTTGGCATTGATAAAGAAAATCTTGGTGTAATTTTTGGTAAGAAAATTGTAGCATTTTATGCAATAAAAAGTCATCTGTAGGTGTTGTGTAGGTACATGGTTCCATATTATTTCCCAAGCAGAGCATGACGGGTTTACCACATTACATTGATGTTCAGTGTCCAAACTATACCCTGTATATATGCTGACCAAGGCTTTCTCAATTCATAATGATTTTATAATGATCCCTTCTGCTGGAGGTTGACCATAAAGTACATATGTATATACTTGTCTTTGTGTTTGTGTGGTTGTCAAACATTCTCACTTGGGCTTGATTTTTTGTTTTTGTGAAACTTCATACACTTGTGTCATGACTTAGGACTGTCTTGTGTAACAAGTATATGTGGGTCTCTCCCTCAACTGTCTTGGTTCCATCAGCTGCAGGAATATAGGGACACACTTCCAGCAATCTGTGAGTGTGTTTTAATTTTGTGTGGGTTTCTGGTAGATGTCTCATGCAAAATATTCATTGCAAGTGTTGAGCATGAAAATATTTGACATTTTTAGCAATCAAAATGTCTATTGTCTCTGTCACTTTGGTCCAGGTCAGACCTCAGACAAAGATCACATCAGACCAATATGCATGTACAGAGCTAAACCCTTGTTCATGTTTTGTTTTGCAATTTCACATAAACTTGATATTTTACCAGGTTTTATGTTGTCCAACCAACTCAGCCAGAAAGTCTCTTTAAGTCTTCTGCATGCCAAGAGATCCTCATTTTCATTTTTGGTTACGTGTTGACAGAAACAAATTCATGTTCAAAATGTAAGGATTTTTCTTAAAAATCCATACAAGGTCCCAGTACAGCCATACTTCAAATTCTTAGCATATATGTGTTGCTGCCTTATGCAGTTGTGCTGAAATAAAGCTTTGGTTTACCGAATGACTGTCTTTATGTCATGTGCCTGGTAAAGTATTGAAAAGACACATTGGCCAGTTGCCTTCTTGACTGCATTTTCATGTCCTGTACTTGGTTAATAGTTATCTATTGATGAAATAATAATGTTATACATAAGGGAGGATAAGTTTACATTTTAGCCATGGTCATTATATTTTGCATTTCGACTGCGATATTCATAAGACAACCCAGTGAATGTAGGATTTCAGCATGTATATGCGTGCATGACAACCCCGATATGTACAGTTCAGTTTGTATTGGTTACAAAGTTAACTGATGCAGCAAGGAGCAGACCAAGCTGATTCACAGATTGTTAACTTCCAAACTGGTATCTCTTGTGTTTGACTTTCTTCACATGGGTCATGCAATGTAAATGGAAGTACCTGATAGGCTCAACCAGCAGCCATTTTCTTATAAACGATTTATAAGTGTGTAAAATATATACATGTACTGCATGAGTGAACTGAAGTGTGTTTGCAAGAACCATTTTCAGATTTAAGGGCAAGTGATGAAAAAAAAAATTATAATAATGCTTTGCAGGACAAAGCATGAGGTCCCAGTTACTACATTAACTGCCAGTCATTTAGCAGAAATAATTTGAGATTAGATACATGCACACTTCTAATGATGGGCAACCCAGGGCAGAAAACAGCAGGTTCAATCAAGGATAGGCACGTACATATGGAGAAAAGAGTTACATGTGTTACTCAAGTGCAGCAAATTTTATAATGTTGAAGTCAATGAGACAGGTGTTTATGTCCAAGAAATCAGTCAGTAGAGTACTCCTTGGTGCTCCCTGAGCTGACTGCTGCTTGCTGGTTAGTTTGTGAACAACACAAAGCTCTGAGCATAGAACAATAGAAGTTCAGTTGTGTGCCAATGTACTTGTCTGTCTCATTAATGCTGGACATGTTCATTCAAATTTAACTATATATAAACTTGATATTTTCGTAATTAAAGTTGCATTGTGTATTCGAAAAATGTATATTGTGATACAGACAAGTAAAAGATTAATTTATGGTGTCCTGTGAGGACAATATCCATGTATTGACTCCCGATAAAAATCCAGATGTCTGCTTGATATAAATTTTGTATGGTTTCACTTGAAACATTTGTTGTGTAGTTAGAAACAAATGAATTATTATCTCCAAATTTTCACAGATTAAAAACTTTCCTGGAACACACATCTCAAGGTTCATCAAATGTAACAATGTTTTCATTGTATTTTGATACAATGGTGGCTGGTAAAGTAACAATGTACTATATTCGTATGGTTGAAATCTATGGATGTTCAAAGTACAAACACCTGACTTGTAGTAGAGTTTCTAGAAAGCTCCAGTGTGATGCCTTGCTGGCTGAGTCTCTGTGCTCAATGGCCCTTTCCCTTGAATTGAGACTGAGTCAACAGCATTCTTTGGCCTGGATTGGGTACAAAGTGCACAACCCTCACCAAAGAGAGCTATTGCCCTGGGGAATGCTATTTTTCTGTAGGTCTCATCTGCAGTTCCCATTCAAATTGTTTTTCATTATGGTAAGTCGAGTACACTGAAGGTGATGACATGTGACCACCAGCTGGTTTTGGCTGGTTTAAAGGGAAAAATGTGAGGAGTTTTCTGATTGTTAAGTGGTAAATGAACATGTGTGAAAGCTTCCTATGTAGAAGAGGTAAATGCCACCCAATGATGTGCTGAACATGTTATTTTTAAGTTGAAAATGTGTGTTCTACTCTACATTGTATCTATTTGACAACATTTTAATGGTTGAGCCATGAAACTAATTCTGTTACAGATGCAACAAATATGACAGGATATCACAGTTACTTGTTACGTTCACCATGTATTTTTTTACCAGTTTACATCTTGAGATGCTCTGATGTTGATAGGTCATCAGTAGTAATATCTGCAGCTTTATCTGTGTATATATTGAAGAAATTTAGATGGTGATATTGTTGCATACCCAAGATCAATCTGTAGCATTTATACACATTTGTTTTGTTGACATTTAAGATTGTATGATTATTCTACCAGGTACACAGACTGACAACAGAGCAAGTTATAATCACTGATGCATACAAAACAAGCCCATCTTGCATATAAGAAGCTTTTTGCACTTCAGATTTAATCAATTTATAACTTTGTATGTGTAACGGACTGTATCCGAGTTTTGATGTCTGAATAATGGCTCTCTATAATGAGCAAGACTATGATCACCAATACAGACAGACTTATTCACGTTTTGTTAACCCAATAAAATATTGCCTGATGATTGTGACATTGTTTATTTGATTCAGTACTGGAAAGGTTAACTTGATGGGTGATGTAACTGTATGTAGGCCTAGTTTTTGAGGGGACATGACTTTACATGCCACAGTCTTGCTGCCACTCTGCTACTAGGTGCCTGCCACTGTCATAATGCCACTATGCTGTCTGGTGCCTGACAGTATGCTGTGTGGTCCACCTCACTGGCAGTATGCTGTCAGGTCTACATCACTGCCTGCCGGTATGCTGTCAGGTCTACATCACTGCATGCCAGTATGCTGTCAGGTCTACATCACTGCCTGCCTGTATACTGTCAGGTCTACATCACTGCCTGCCAGTATGCTGTCAGGTCTACATCACTGCATGCCAGCGTGTCCAAATTTTAATACTGTACGTACATGGGAATAACAATATGCTTTTGAAAAACTTCTTTTTCTGAAGACCAGTAATATGATATAACTCACTGAGGACATTAACTTTGGATCACTGATATCATATCTCCCATCCATGAAGTGGGAGGGGGTATGGTAATGGGCTCTGTCAATGTGTTGGGCCTTCCATCAAAACACAAAAATGTCCTGGCCATATCATAGGAATTGTTACAGCCAAGCCTTTCAATTTTTGGGGTTGGTATGATCACAGGGATTTGCATCAGAAAAATTAAAGTGTGTCAATATCAATTATCGTTGTTTGTCTTGCTCTCTGATCGAGGGCGCCGGACTGAGGGCGCGAGTCACTTTAGTGACATATCCTTGAAAATTACGTCCAGGCTGTAATTCTCTTACTATTTAAGTTTTGTGAAACTACACACACATATTTTGACCTAACGGTGTTTCAAAAAAAAAAAAAAAGGTCAAGTATGCGAGTTATGGTGATACAATCATGTAAAACTACATGACACTTCATGCCCGGGCTATAATTCTGGTGTCCTTTGACCTAGAATCATGAAACTTTATACAAGGGTGTTTCATATACCAAAAGTAGGTCATTAGGTCAAGTATCTGGGCCAGGTTGATAGACTATTTTTATGGACTACAGTCATTCCAAAATGAGACCTGTGATTGGCAATGTTATAGATGAGGCGAGGGGGGCATGGATCCAGCAATTTCCGATCTCCCATTTTGATTTATTAAGTCAATTCTTTTTATGTTTTGGTACGAACTGGGACATTTTGTTTTTCCGAGAATTTTTTCTTTCTTTCTTTCATCTTTATGACCAAATTTGTCAGGAGTTTTTTTCAGACACTATTATTCTGCAAAACCACCAAACTTGCCATGGTGACTCAACTACCAGTGAAATTGTGCAAACCATTTGAAATAATCATGATGTTTACAATTATGCCAAATAGGGGCAATTAGAATTTTAAAAGCTCCATATCTTCCAAACTATTGCAGAAAGATACAAAATTTCAATGTGCGTGTATAGGTTTGTGACACCTGCCAATACAATGGACCATAAATGCTCCATATATTCCAAACTATTGCAGATGGATACAAAATTTCAATGTGTGTGTATAGGTTTGTGACACCTGCCAATACAATGGACCATAAATGCTCCATATCTTCCAAAGTATTGCAGATAGATACAAAATTTCAATGTGTGTGTATAGGTTTGTGACACCTGCCAATACAATGGACCATAAATGAAAGTTGCATGCTTATTTGGGGCATTGAAAAATTAGAAGAGGAGTATCTCTAAAACTGTTAAAGATAGAGGTGCCATTCCACTTCCAATTTTTAAGTTTGTGGCAAAGCTACATCCAACGAACCATGAACCAAAGCTGTAGGATTTTAATTGATGAACCAAAATTGCAAATTAGGTGAATATGGAAAATTTAAATCTTTAATAGTGTCAAAACTAGTATAGATCGAGGTGTCATTCCAACTTCAATGTATGGGCTTGTAACATAGCCGCATCCAATGAACCATTAACTAAAGTTGCAGAATTTTAATTCATGCAAATTAGGTGAATATGCAAAACTGAAATCTTGAATGCTTCAAAACTATTTTAGATAGAGATGTCATTCCAGCTTCAATTTTAGGTTTGTGACACAGCTACATCCAATGACCGAAAATTGTCAAATTGTAATTAATGCAAATTAAGTGAATTCACGGATTTCAATTTTGAATAGCTTCAAAACGATTAAAGATTCATGTGTCATTTCAACTTACTTTTTAGTTTGTGACAAAGGTGCATCCAATGAACCAAGGACCAAAGTTGTAGCATTTGCGTTAATGCAAAGTAGGCTAATACACAAAATTAAGATTATGTTAAACAATGGCAAAGTGTAGCATTTCAAATGTCTCATTTTGAAGGCACCCAGACAGATTTGCTGTGAAGCAAATCGTTTCTAGTTTCTTTCTTCTCTATGACCAAATTTGTTTGAAGATTTTCTCGGACACCATTATTCTGAAAACCACCAAACTTGCCATGTTAACTGAACTACCACTGAAATTGTGTATGTTGTTTGGAATGGGCATGACGTTTAAAATTATGCAAATTGTGGATAATTAAAATTTTAAAAGCTCCATATCTTCCAAACTGTTGCAGATAGATACAAAATTTTAACGTGCATGTGTAGCTTTGTGACACCTGCTAAAGTAATGTACAGTAGATGAAAGTTTTAGAATTTCAAATAATGCTTATTAGGGGCATTGAAAAATATAAAAGTTAATTAAATATCTCCAAATCAATTCTACATAGAGATGTCATTCCAATTTCAACTTCTAGGTTTGTGGCAAACCCACATCCAATGAACCATGAACCAAAGTTGTAGGATTTTAATTTATGCAAATTAGGTGTATATGCAAAATTTAAACCTTGAATAGCTTCAAAATCACTGATAAAAGATTTGAGCAGTGAAACACAAGAAGTAGCCAACTCCATTCACCCATAAAAGATTTGAACAGTGAAACACAAGAAATAGCCAACTCCATTCCTTAATTTTAAGTGCTCTAGCTATTGCAAAGTATATGCACATTGCATGTTGCCCACCAAACAAAAACAGGTGACCTAGCTAATTGAAGCAGCCAAGTGTCACCAGCCTGAAGCCAGCCTCTTGACAGCCTATTACCAGCCTATTGGCAGCCTGTTACCAGCCGTTCTAAGAGACTGCCAAGAGGCTGTCAACAGGCTGGCGACACATAGCATTTTCGGTATATATCCCAGGGATAGCTTAACTAGCTGCCAACAGGCTGGCGACATTACCACCATGAGATGCATGGCTGTCAACAGGCTAGCAACAATATGCCTGTGATAACATGGCTGCCAACAGGCTGGCAACAATATACCTACATAAACATTTTAGCTTAATTGAGGCAAGCTATGAGTATAGGGACAATGTAGCTGTCAACAGGCTGGCAACGAATGATGCAAAATATATATGCATGCATGCAAGCCACGTGTAGCTGGTAATAGGCTGGAAATAATTTTCATTTGATAATGTGGATGGCAATACTGCTGGCAGCCTGATTACTTTGATTTTTATAGCAAGATTTGATACCCAATTTCAGGCTATTGGCAGCCATGTGTTATCAGCCTGTTAGTGTTACCTGCCTATTGGCAGCCTGTTGATAGGCTCACCAAGTGGCTGCCAATAGGCTGTCACCAGGCCGCCAATAGGCTGGTAACAGGCTGGCAATACATAGTACTTTTGGTAAGGGTAATGCAAATAAGCTAGGTGAGTGTACAAAATCTAAAATCTTGAACAACTTCAAAACTATTATACATTCATGGAGCCCTATAATATCTTCATGGAGCACTTTTCATGCCAATTTGTGACCACATTTTATATTATTGTAAAAAATCCCCTAACAAAAGTATCATTTTTGTGAAAAAGTGCCCTAGCCAACACATGGTGGGTCTTTTGAAAGGTCAAGCTGCACACCCCCACCAAAAATTTGGTGAAATAACCCCCCCACCCCCTCCTTTATTGGTCATGACATATCCATAGACCCAGTATCATCAGATTTAGGCTCCATGACACATCCAAATTAGACAGTGTCATTACCATATCCAAACCGTAGTCCTTATGAAACAAATCCAAGTCAATTCCGACCAAAGGCAATGTTCCTTGGTATGTATTGCTGAATCACATAAATTTATAGATCGATATATTCAAATTATTATAAAAATATTCAACGAAGAGTTACAGCATTTTTTTTAAATTTCAGATCTTGCATATCTACAAAGTATGAGAGAGAGAGAGAGAGAGAGAGAGAGAGAGAGAGAGAGAAAGAGAGAGAGACTAATTTAAATTTACTTTTGTTGACACACAACAGATTTGCTTAATTTCAATCTTCCCTGCCAGTTTGTTGTTGAACTTGTCTTTTTTTTTTTTATTCAATTCTCGGATCCGCCAACGCGTCAGAAGCTGCTTATCAGCTGACTGCTGTTATGTAAATCATGATAAGCGGGCCCTGTGAAAACACGTTCCACATCGTCCCATGTAAAATTAGACATTTTTATCCAAAATTATATCCATGTTGTCGACCGCAAATAAACAAAATATTTCTGAAGGCAGCATCATTTTGCCGAATTCTGCTACTGAATAAAAAATTGGAGAGATTTTGACGATCATAACTTGGGGTCTTAGCGCTGGTTTTCGGGTAACGCTAAGCATACATTGAATGGGTATCCACAGACGCTTTTCAGGGAGATTCACCGAGTAACGCAGGCATGTAAACTAAGATTCCCGGATGTGCGGATCCGAGAATCGAGCCCGAATACTAATAATTTTATTGCATCATTCAACAAAAGCACATAGCAATACAATACATTCAGGACTCAAGCCACATAAAATATACATTTTAACTACAAGCTATACTAGATACATAAGGTCGAGACCAGCCGCTGACGGTGGTGCGGAACTGTTTGCGCCACCAAGTGCCAGTAATAAAAACTAATGCTGCCCAGGGCGACTTCGGGAGCTCATCCAAGGTGACTTATGATTGGAGGTCGTACGCTGTGGGTTTATACCTTCTAAATTTTAATATTAGAAATTCCTGAAACTAATCTTTTAAGAATGATCCCTTAGATAAGTGAAGAAGGAAATTAACTCTTTTTTTTATGAAAAAAAGACATTTTTAAGTTGCAAATCATTTGTGCGGAGCTACAAATTTTCCTTGCACGAAAATATGGCGGCTTTCTTGTTTGATCCGCCAAGCTCAGCAAGTTCCGATAGGTAAGCTGTGATGTACAGGAAATTGGCAGCCTTGGCACGATTGCTGGAGGCAACCTCATAGGCTGTGCATAAATTTTGTTGTGTGCAGTGGCACTTCAGTTTCTAGATACATCTTCGGTTGGCTGACTTGACTCGACCAGGTTGTCTGGTTGACCAAGTCCAAACATGCGTGCTTCTGGGAATCATGGCTAGGCACAGGCAGAAATTTCAATAAACTGCCCTTTTTATTATTGAATTAGATGCAGCTTCTTGAGAGCATTCCAAATCTGTA
Source organism: Hermodice carunculata (assembly GCA_964020975.1). NCBI lineage: Eukaryota > Metazoa > Annelida > Polychaeta > Eunicida > Amphinomidae > Hermodice > Hermodice carunculata. The sequence goes on from OZ026630.1 coordinate 27,647,728, forward strand.
ATTCTTTTTTCTATATCTGAATTGGTTCAAAAGTTATGGAATTTTGAAATAAGGTAAATCCGGGCCAAAATTTACTGATTTTACCCCCAATATGCATGCAAATACTGTGACCTCTGGGTGCAACCACCTTCAAATGATGAAAAACAGGCTAAAAAGGCTTCCTTTTAAACTGTCATATTTTCTTCAATTTTAAAGCTAGGCCATTCAAATAAAAAGTGTTGTCATATTATCGGCCATCTCGGATTCCTGGTTTAGTGGTACCTGCTGTATGTGACCACTGCCATGAGAGACCACTTGGCTTTTGAGACCATGTTTCTGATGACAGAGTGGTCTGTATTCTTTGTAATTATCTGATATGTAAGACCACTTGCCTCATGTGACCACTTTTGGCTGTCAGGAGTGGCCACATACAGCAGGTACTACTATACAGTGGTACCTGCTGTATGTGACCACTGCCGTGAAAGGCCACCTGCCATAAAAGACCACATACAGCAGGTACTATTGGCCGGCAGAACTGCTGTCTAGCAGAAGGGGTGGTCACATATAGCAGGTGCTACTTGCTGGCAGAAGGGGTGGCCACATAGAGCAGGTACTAATGTACATAAGTACCTGCTGTATGTGACCACCCCTTCTGCCAGCTAAAAGTGGTTGGAGATTCAACTTGATTAACCGGGACAATGTTAAACCTTTAAAGTCTTTTTCTATCATGTTAGTGTTCATAAATTAAATAAGAATGATCATGACTGATGATTTGATCCTTCACTGGTGGATTAAACAATTAACATATGAAATATAGTGATGCAAGGATTAAGATTAACAAGGATTATCTAAATATGAAGGCATTTAGGTCAAATATGTGTTTAGACATAACCAATATATCAAAGTGTGAATATCTGTGTCCTAGATAAGACAACCCATCCATTCTATATCCCATAAGCTATAAACTTATAAAACCAATTTCCTTAATCCTTGCATAATGAACATGATGAAGGGTATTAAAAATGTATCCCAATTCTATGTTCTATGTCGTTTATTTACATATTCAATGTTACAATGTTTTGCAAAGATCTCAATGTCTCTTGAGATGGAACAGGAAGTCACTATATTTCTTCTTGATAAATTATCTTAATCAATAAAAATAAATTACTCTGCAACATACGTCCATTTGACTGATCATGCTGATACAAATTTTTTCTTTCATTTCAGGATCAGAATAGTCTCTGGCTCAAGAAAAGAAGAAATTCATTTCACTGAGTCAACCCATTATGTCCAATTAAACATTACCAGAGCACAACTAAATCTCCATTTTTTAGATCAGCGACCAGTTCATCATATTCCAAGTAAACAACTTCCTCTGTGTCTCCACCAAAGTATTTGACACAATACTCAAGTGCTTGTGATTCAGTTGCTATCTTATCTACATACCCGTTGTACCATCGTTCATGTCCATTTTCCTCTACCCATCTGTGTGTGATATACTTGTGTTCCAGAATTTGGGGATTGACTAAGCAATCATTTATATGGGCAGTGTCTGGATCATCTGGTATTTGACTTGTGCGCAAAAGAGTTTCCAAGTTATAACTTAGTTCTCTCACAGTCAACTGTTTTTTATTTTTGCTAAAAGCAAACACTGATGGGTCATCATGGGTCTGTCCAAGGAATGTCTTCCTTACTTTAATTTGATTTTTGATAGCATTTTTCTTTGATGTGTCTTTTTTCAATTTCTTTAACTGGTTCTCCATTTGGGACATACTGGTCCAAAGACCTCCATTCACATTAAGGTCATGGAGCATATTTTCTTTTTTATTTTCAGTGAAGAGGATGTGTGCTTCATGGAAGTCCATCCTAGCGGCAGGAGCCTGCTTGATGCATGCATCAAGCTTTGCAAAAACTCTCTCCCCGCTTATATTGTTAGAGCTGCATGAGGCAGCCTTCTTCAACAGATCATCATCTGGATTGTCATAAATCCCACCAGGAAGCTGGTCTTTCAACTGTCTTTGAGCCACGCTTAGAATGGCCCCACAAAGTTTTTTCAGTAGGTCCCTTACATTGTCATCTGTCGGTGTAGACTGCGTGAGACAATCCAAGACTGCATCATTTTCTGCAGGACCACATTCCGTGTACAACACCCCTGTGCCATGCAAGATTTCATTAGGATCATTCTCCCACTCACTCAGCTTGTTTACTGCACTGGCATAAAAGTTATTCATTTGCAAAACAGGTCTGTTCTCAGTGGTGTACTTCAACCATGGCCCAGTAACAATTTTTCCTATAAGGCCAGATGCCCTCATTGTGTCCATCAGTGTTGTACTTGAAAAGTCATGGACCACTGCCTGAAGTAATCTATTGCCCGCACCCCATACTTTCATAAGAAACTCAAGGATGTGTTCTTTCAGGTAAAATACTCCTGCAGCATTGTGGAAATATATATGGAATCTGTTTCCAATTTCTGATGCTATCAGGTTACTTTCAACCCCTTTGTCACTCAGGAATAATTGAATGTCACCTGGTACACCTGGCTCCTGGTGAAACATCTTAGTCACTGCACTTACAAGTGCATAAGTCATTGATCCTTCTCGATGGATAAATGATCTCGTCCCTTCCACATTGTGTTCCTGTTCCCACTGTTTTGTGGCCTTGACACACTCCTGTGTGAAAGTGTCCAATGGATGAGTGGCACAATAAAACAAATTAAGATCCGAGTTGTCATCTTTCAGATCTTTGATCAGGCTGTTTGCTTTCTTGTTTACCACATGGCGGTCTGTCATCATATTGGAAATGTTGTTAATTATGTCTTGAGCACTGTCAGTCCCTGTCCTTGATTCATTCGCTGACCCTGAAAGTAATAGAATGTGCAAAACTTAACAATTTTTTTTAGCTCTGATATGATGAAATTGTTAGCACATTAATGATCAATGTGTAAACAATTTCATCTTAATTTATATAATTATGACAGATTGACCATCTACCAGCTGGGTTAGTTTTATCTCTTTATATATACAGTTTCACATATGTGTCAGTGTTGCTGTCAACCATACACCATGTGTCTATACCACATGTAATCCGCCACAATACCTCTAAGCTCTATACCACTTATGCACCAAGCAGTCAAAAAGTATCATTTTGCACGCCACTGTCTACATAAGCAGAAATAGTAGTAAATGGGACGAAGCAGGGAATAGGTTTCTATGGGACACCATGATTCCAGTTTCCTATGTCACACTAGACTACAGAAGAAACCAAGGTCATCATGTTTTGCACGCCACTGTCTACATAAGCAGAAATAGTAATAAATGGGACGAAGCAGGGAATAGGTTTCTATGGGACACCATGATTCCAGTTTCCTATGTCACACTAGACTACAGAAGAAACCTAGGTCATCATGTTGACACAGCCTGGCAATGTGCCGAATTAGTACAGGTTGGGAAAATTAGAAGAAGAAAAAAATCAGACAGCATATACTAGCACTGAAACTTGCACAGTAAAGCAACTATATATACATGTTATCTGCCACAATACCTTTATACTCACACATTTGTCAAATATTATCAGCAATGATCTGTAATAAAAGTGAAAATTTGACATTTCTGATTATTCACTATATATGTTGTGTGTTTGTTGCATTGTATGCTACATATTACATATTTTAAAATGACTAAGAAATATGAATCTTAATAACACAGAATTTACATTAAAAATTTCTTAACATATATCTCACCTATAGATTTAATGCTGTCATGTACAGCATCTCTGTAATCTTCTGCCGCACCACCGACACTCATTTGCACACCAATGGTGAAGGTCTGTTGCTCTGTAGCGATTTGATTTTCAATCCAGTGCTGCTTTGCTTTGCTGGTACCATCGTACTTCAGGGTAGTGTGTTTAACATTATCAAGCTCCTTAGCGACATGTTGCCGCGATATTAATGTCATTTCACGAATAATCCTTCTGACTGATGTACTGTCGGGAAAATCTGAGAGACTCTTCTGTGTTAGTTTGTCCAAAATAAAGCACACCACCTCTTTCATGTTGTCAACTGCTACATTTTTACTCTGACAGTGGTATATTACTTCACGTAGTTCATTAGAATAGGTCCTTCCATCTAGCTTGGCCGGGATGATTGTATTGGTTAGTTCTTTGATTCTTTCTGTCAGTGCACATTTCTCATTCTCCAATATCAATCTTTCTTCCTTCAACTGTTTTATTTCTCTGTTTTGCATCATCATAACTTTAGATGTTGCAGCACACGTATCACAACCTTTCTGTTCTTCTTTTCTTCCTTCTGTAATTTTGCGTTTCTTTTTGGCACATGATGAACAGCGTGTTGCTTTCTTAACTGGTTTTGACTTTGTACTGATAACAGTCTGTTTAGCTTTCTTCAGTTTGTGATTAGCAGCCGACAGTGTTCTTTTCTCCTTCGTCAAAGTGTGGATCTGTTCACTTTTCTTCACTAACTGATCATGTTTTCTCTTCAGCTTTTGGTTAATGCGTTTTGGTGTATACTCCTTAACCTTTCGTTCCAAAGTTTCAAGTTTTGTTTGTAATTTCACCTTTTCATTGTCATTTTCTGCTAACTTGCCCTTTGTTTCATGTAGCTCTTTGCAAATACCCTTGTTGACCTCTTTCAACGTGTCACAGTCGCAATCTAATGTGCCTTTCTTTGCCATCTTTGCCGGGGGTTCACAATCATCACTAACACTGGTACCATTTTCATCCTTCTTTCTACTTTGTGGTAAAATGTAAGGTTCAGACATATACTGCTCCAGTTGTGGTTTCAGTGACTTGTTTTTTTGCATTTGTTTTTTCTTCTTTTCAAGAGCTTGGAGGGATTTTCTGAAAGCATTTGTTGTCACATCATTACCTGAACCTGTCTTTTCTCTGACATACTTCAACACTTCTTCTACGGAATGTTTTTCAACTTTCCAAAGCTTGAAGACATCTCCATTTGTCGGGACTCCATCCATGATTATAAATTGATCATCTCTTCTGCAAATAGGCCTATCGGAACTTGACATGCACGTGAAAATAAAGGGTCCAAGGCCTGAAAAAAAAAAAAAATTACATACGAGACAGCCTTGCATTTTACATCATACAAAACATGTAAGTTTACATGAAGGCAATGCAAAAAGACGAGTTGATCATGTGTAAAAATTAAGCCACAAGCTTCCATTTTATAAAATTTTGTAAAAATTGTATGTTTCCAATATCCTTAGCAAGTTGTATTTTTATTTCCACTATGTCGCATCAACATAATTTTAGAGCATATTTGTAATGGTCACATATTGTTGATTTTATTTATTTATTTATTTTTTTTGTACATTATGTGATGGTCAAAATAAACAGCGATTATACATGGATGATAATGTGCAGCCAGTCTTCATGATCATCAGATGTCATAAAAATGTATTTATATCAATTTAGATGTCCACAAATAATTACTATAACGTGTTGTCTACAGTCTCTACTAAACATATTTTCTGTAGAAATCATCCTATGGCCTAAACAAAAAGAGATTTTTGCTGGATTGTAATGTAAAAACTATGGGTCCATTCATAAGCATGGTTGTTACAAGTATGCAAGAGGTATGCCACTAACTGGGTCTTTTCCTGCCCTGCGTGTCAAATAACTTAAAAATAATTATATAATTCGATTGTTTAGTTTCTTTTCAACTTAATTCTATTAATTGGATGACTGGATGATCATAATTGTGAGAGATATTTGCTGGATTAAAATGTGTCGCGATCGGACTGGCAAAACCAAGATGGCGGCGGCCATGTTGGATAATCGGTAAAACACAGCGTATCTTCGAACCATTTACAAAATCGCTTGTCGCACAAAATCGCCAAAAGCTACATCCTTCAAACTTCATATTTATAATAATAAGTACCAATACTAATTAAATCTGTTAGTGTTTGTAAGTTTCTGCATGTATATGCTGGTTAAATTATGTGGCAAGCGGTAACTAATTTTCGAAAATATGTAAACAAATAATTCACCTACCAATACACAGCAAACTCCACTCCTAGGGTAATCCCACACGCTGAGTACGAATTTCCCGGTCTTGAATCGCTATAAAATGCGCATGCGCTAAATTAACATAACAATAAAGCTGACCGTGTCAGTGTACTATGCAGACCAGCAGGTCACGCTTCCCACAGCTGGAGCTAGGTGTGAAGACGACTACAGCGCACCACGCGGACATGCCTGCACCTATCATGGCATGATGATGATTATAGATCATTGCATGCACATACAAACAAAGCCGCGTCATTGCAAACAACCAAAATCCCATTAATGTATATCTGACAGTAGGAACATTCCGTGTGACTTTCTAGACCCACTGTGAGTCGGACCTGTCATTTTAACTTTTCTGACCCTCAAGTCCAGCCAGGTTTACCTGTCACTTTCACCGCTTCTGCCCCCGGCTAGTAAAATGGTAAAGCATGCCATGCTTAGATAGTCACTTCCAGGTCTTGGACCAGTAACCTAGGCCTAATGCATTTACATGTTAAAATAGCGACATTTGCTGGCTTATTTCTCCTATTTGAAACGTAAAACTGCAACTTCCTTGGCATTCTGCTTCAAGTTTATACCGGTAGCAGCAAGTTAAAACCAAGAAAATGGGGGGTCATGTGATTAGATTTTTTTTTACAGGTGCATTTGTGTACCTTACCTCCATGATTGACCGTTCCGCGCCAAATATGTCTCCAAAAATACACAAAGTTATCACATGATTTAAAATATTTCTAGAGTAGCAGTGCCTTTCTAAAACTCACAGTTGATAAGTATTTTCCTATCCAAAATGATGATGGGACTCAATTTGGGATGCTCTGCTCCTGTGATATTAACATCCAATAGACACAGCAACAGTATTCAGTACTCGATCAAAAGTTGTGGATCAGTTGACCCGACCTTGAGGGGTTACTGGTCCAAGACCTCCAGCTTGCATCTCTGATTACATAATATGGTGCATGTATTGCTACAGTGTTGCCTGCTGTTTGAGACCACCCTTAATGACAGACAAAAGTGGTCACATATGACAGGTGGTCTTTCACTGCATGTGAGCTAGCATAGAAATTAAAGGCCAGTGTCTTGAAACAATGGTCTTAAAAACTAGTGTGGTCTTTCATGAGAGGTGGTCTTTAGAGCAGGTGCCACTGTAATACGGTCTAAGCATAAGTTCACCAAGTGGGAAAATCCCAGCGGAGATTCCGATGTCAGAGCCAGGTGGCTATAGATTTCTGGGTAATTTGTGGGTGACTCAGTCTTACCGCACAGGCTACAGTGCTACTGAATACAGCAAGTAACGAGGCGTGAAACACGGACCATGATTTCGTCAAAAACAGAATCTAGGGTAGCTGAAAAAGTATTTGAAAGACAAAGGAATATCAGTTGATGGAAGGAATAAAGCGGCACTTTTATTTTTGATATTTGTCAGTTTGACGTTTCTTCCTGGTATCAACATTACAGCCCACTACACAATAGTCAGTGGTGGTTTACCATGATAATTCACCTTTTCACTCAACGTTCTAACTATCCATGCTTTCCGTACTGCCTCCGCCAAGCATCTACAATGGTATACTTCTACACACCTCCTGTATTTGGGCCTTTTCCTGCTTTTCTGTTCATGTTGACATGAACAAGATTAGTGCCGGCCATCATGAGAAGGTGCACAGCGCGCCATCTGGTAGCAAAAAATCAGCCCGCATGCCTCGCTTTTGTAATGGGACAACTGCCGGGGTTTTCCCGCTTGGTGAACTTATGTATAGACCATATTATAATGAGATGACCTACATTATACTATATTGTCTTGTTATATAAATCTTACTTGTACTTGCAGATTTATATTCACTGTTACTGCCAGTGCTGAAACTTTCCTTTACCCTAATTATTACTGAAACTTTCCTTTACCCTAATTATTACTATCACTCGCACATAACTACCTCCATTGAACCATTCTTTTCAGAAAAAGAGGAGCCCTTGATCGACATGTCTTGAATCCAGTAGTGTTTGTTATTTTTTAAACTTGTTGTATTAATTTGATTTCAACAGTTATGATCTAACTTTTTTTTGTGGGGAAATACAAACTGCCCCAAATTACCAGATTGGGTCTTTGGAAAAATTCAGTACTTTCAAGTGTGTCATTTTGAGAACGTCAATGATTTATAGCCCAGTGAACAAGCACTATCCTATGCAAAGGAAAGGTCTTGACCTGGGGCATGTTCTCTTCATAGGTTTCTGACACAGTTTTCATTTAAAGTAAATTCAGCTGAGTGATTTTGTAAAAAACATTGAAACATACATTTTACATCAAGGTACTTTTGGTCAGTTTGAGCTAAGTAAATTGCTGTCATCAGCATCAATAGGTAAAGGCCATTAAAAAAGGAAAACATTTTCAGGCACATAAGTGTTGGAGGCAAGCTTTTTGTCAAGTGTTATGGCATGATTTTTGAATGATTTTTCCCATTTGTTGTTTTCTGTAGTGGTAGTGGAGAAGACCAAGATGCCCCTGAAAGAAACCATGTGGAAGTATCTGTGCCAAGAACTCCAACCAAAACAGGCCCCAAGAGTCCAACAAAGGTGGGCAAGAGGCGAGTGCGCACCACTAGTGCATCTGCACAACAGGAGGTTGTACGGTATGGGTCCAGAACCATATACACAGCTGGGCGTCCACCCTGGTATGACACCCATGGCCAGCTGAAAGATGCTTTTGTTATTGGTATGTAATGTTTTCATATGTGAACTTTACTATTTGAATGATCCAGTATGAAAGAACATGCTTAAAGAAAAAGTAAAGGTAAATGTGTGAATACCAGTACTTCATGATGAACAGAGTTCGTCTGTGAATTTCGTTGTCTAAGTTACTATACAAGGAATAATATAAAAGAGGGTTAAGTAAGCAATAGTCACATGTATATTGCAATTGTTGAGAGCCTGTAAATCATGAAAAGCTGTGGGCACTTTGTTTATGGTGACATAATTTCTGTTTCATTTTATTAAATCTTTCAGTGCCAGTCACGTCTAAAGTCGATCTACTAAAGTGAATCTAGTCTGAAGTGTCATTAGTAACTCAGATTTGTATTTCTTCTAAAAAGACCTTTCATTCAAGTGCCAGTATGCCTATAGTTCAAGCGAGAATACCCCAGGTCAACAGCTTTTCTCGGGGCGCATTGGGCAGGTTGCACCCAATGGGTGCTGAGAAAAGCTATTGACTCAATCCAAAAATTTGGCCCTGAAGGAGTTGAATCCTTTAGAAAAGGGCTGAGCGCGATATGAATCCATCTTCAGATAATAAATTTGATTGAAAGAACTCCAATTAACCAAGATTTTAACAAACAATTTTGATATGCTCATTTTGTGAACTTTTGTATTACTTTTAGAAAAATGTATGTATACATTAATTTTGAAGGATAAGATAATATGGTCAAATGCTTTCAGGTATATGTGGTGGCAGTGCATCGGGCAAGACAACAGTAGCACGTCGCATCATTGAAGCCTTAGATATTCAGTGGGTGAGCTTGCTCAGTATGGATTCATTTTATAAGGTGAGTGCCTGAGTGTGTGACACCATGTTCAAAATGCCTCTTTAACTTGTCCAAGACAAGTAAATAATGTTATGAAGAAGTCAACTTGCTGCAATATTTGTCCGGATTTTATGCTTATTTTACCCAAACTGCCTGTGTATAGACAAATGAAAATGAGCTGTTATCTGACTACATGTATGTGAGGGATATATTATTGTCCCTCAACTTAAACATTGCAATTGAATTTTAATAGTATCCAACTAGCTAGAGATGTTTACATGTAACACATTTGTATTGTCAATTTTGCTACTTCAGGTACTGAATGAGGAACAGCATGAAAAGGCAGCAATAAATGAGTATGACTTTGATCACCCAGATGCTTTTGATTTTGAGCTGCTGTGTGAGACATTGCAGAGACTCAAGGAAGGCAAACATGTTGAGGTGCCTGTCTACAACTTCACCACACACAGCCGGGAAAAAATGAAGGTACAGTCAGTTGATCTGGAAGAAAACTTATTTGACACTAATGATAGTTTTGAAAATGATTGCACTGTAAGACTTAATAATTGAAAATGATCATTTCCTTGAAACATTAGCCACAGTTGCCTGGCCCTGCATGAATGTATTCTGGATTATCAGTTGGTGCAATGTCCTCAGGCAGGATTAGTGGGTGCTGTCATTTGCCAGAATGCTCTGAGCTTAGGTCCTTAGAAAACTTTGTGTTAGGAGCTTATTGTTGTGTTACATTTGAGTTTGTGGATTAAAAGTTCATGAGGACAGATTGCTAATTGATGTAAATGAATGGTGGAACTGATTTTCACTACATGTATGTACACTGAAGAACACATGCAAATGATATGATTTTTTCATGCCAATTTATGCAATTTTATTGCTTACATTTATGTTATCTTTGGCCATTGCAGAAAACAATTTATGGTGCTAATGTTATCATCTTTGAAGGGATCATGGCATTTGCTGACAAGAAACTTCTAGAGGTAAAAATCTTATGTTTTTATAGAAGTTGATTGTATTGAAGATGTAGTAAAAATGTTCACGAGAAAAGCCTGTATGACTAATTTTTTGTCCTTCAACTTTAACATGGAAACAGACATTGTTCCCTGTTTTTGTGCACAGCTACATATTGATTGCTCTGGAGTGCGCATTTGTTGTCTGTGTAGACATTTTGAAGGCAAAATTCTGATAAAAATTCAATACCAGCTTTGAAAATTTCAGAATTGTGCACAAGTACAAAATGGGAGGGGGAGTGGAGGTGAATGTAGATGGGTAAATTAAAAAACCCCAAGCATATATATATGTCAGACAAAGCCTTTGTAGTTCCTATCAGTTTCCCATGTTGCATTACTTTTCTCCCCCAGTTAATGGACATGAAAGTGTTTGTGGACACAGACTCTGACATTCGATTAGCGCGGCGATTGAAACGGGACATCTCGGAGCGAGAGCGTGACTTAGAGGGAGTCCTGCATCAGTACCACAAATTTGTCAAGCCTGCATTTGAGCACTATATAGCACCTACAATGACTGTGGCTGATATCATTGTGCCAAGAGGTAGGTGCCATCTTACCCATGAGGAACACTACATACATGTACCCATACTTTCCCTTTCGTCAGTGCTTCAGGTGCCTATTGGAGATGACATGTTTGGGATAAGCAGCAAGCTGAGCTTTGTGAACCATATCAGAGACACTTGTATCAGAGCATGTTCTTGAGAATCTTGCAGCTATGTGACTGCATCATCTTTACGAATGGAAGATCAGTTTACATATTGTTCATAGAAATGTATATGTGTATATCGTGTGTGTGTGTGTATGTATATATATATATATATATATATATACATGTGTATATATATATATATATATATATATATATATATATATATATATATATATATATACAATGGTACCTGCTATATGCATCCACTGTGGTGAGCAGCTGCATTGCTTTTTGTGGTCATTAGGCTCAGACATGGGGATCAATCTCTTTGTAAAATTTATTTGTGGTGACAGGTCACCTGCTGTATGTGGCCACTTTTTCTTGGCAGAAGGGGTGGCCACATACACACACAAAGTACATATAGGTAAATATGCATGTGTATAAATAGTCTATTTTTATTTTGTATTCACAGTACCCATGCAATAAAAGAGAAAATCTACTGATAATAATGAAATGTCATGTTTCTTGGTCATTTAACATGTTTACAATATAAGAAAAACATGTAACTACAAATATGTTGTCCAAATGACCATTCAAGGGTCTTCATCACATCCACATATTGCATATAATCAAGAGGGGCAGAGCTCCTTTGAGAACCTGATCCTGGTCAGGCTGTTATATAGACGTGAAATCTGAATCATTGATTTTATCATGGCAGCAATGGCTTATTCTGACTCCTGTATGATCTGAGTTGGTTTAATTGCCTGTAGAATTTCAGAGATATCATGTGGATTTTCCCTGCAGTAGCATGAAGTTCAAACATTTTCCTGTTTGAGATCTCCAAAATAAGAATTTACCACAGGTTATTCCATCGCACTTAACCCAGGGGTTAACGTTAATCTTTCCCCCTTAAACCGGCCAAAACCGGCTGGTGGTCAAATGTCGTCTGCTTCAACGTTTTCAACTAATTTCAACAGTAATGAAAAACAGTTTGACTGAGAATTGCAGAGGAGTCCTATCAAGATCACGTGCCCCAGGTCAACAGATTTCCTTGCCATGGGTTGGCCACTTAGTGCCGAGGAAAGTTATTGATTCAGTCTCAATTCAAGGGGGAAAGGGTTAAGGGTTTGGGGGAGTTGCCCATAATTCTCATTTTTCACACTTTGGGCCAACCAGTGGTTTAAATTCTTAGATAGTGAGCTTTGAAGTTTTGATTGCCCTGACTGAAATTCTAGTTGCTCTATGAAATAGGGCTTGCCTTCATGTCAAGCCCAATTTAATACATATGGAGACACTAAAATTGAAGGTTTAGTTGGGTTTTAGTTTGTGTATCTTTAAATCTTAATGACAGTGGTCAGAATGTTTTTTGGGAGTTTCCAGAAGAATCTATCAAATTTACTACATGTATATGCAATAAAAATTTTGTCACTTCATTTCTCAATAATTCTATCATAGAGAAGCATCAATTTGAAAAGACCTACAATATGCTGAAAATAGCTGCAGATGCACAAAAGAAAAAGCTCTGCAACACTGAGCCATCAGTGAGTTGACTTTTAAGGTGAAATTCTTTATTACAAGTCCTTCTGAGACATCTGGTCAGTGAATTTGGGTAGATAAGATGAGCAGTAGTTGTGTTACTGATATTGATGTGTGGTTGATTGTGGTCCAGTATTACAATTAAGCAAAGTAAAAATATGGAAATTCTTTTTTGCCATTTGCACCTGAAGATCAGTTTTTTATTCATCAGATTACCCTAAAAGTGATATATTTTTAAAATTTACAGAACAGCAAAGTAATATGTGTATAAGTTTGTTGAGATAGTGAAGAGTTTACAAAATAGGAATCTTAGTTAACAAGGTTTTAGAATGATTTGTTAATTTCTTCATTTTAATAAACAGGTACTGTTTAAACTTCTTGTCAGAATGGAGTTAACTATGTCAAGAGAATGATCTTTTTTGATAATGAATGAAAAATGTATTTTCTGTGGTTCCTTGACAGTAACAAATTTGACTGACATTATTTATCAGTGTCTTAGTAATGTGTTTGGCTGTACATACACATTCTTTTTGCTGTAGGTGGGGACAACCAGATTGCCATAAATCTCATTGTACATCATGTGCACACACAGCTTCACCTGGTAAGGTGCTGTCTATCAATATCAGTACTATTACAGTCAGATCATTTACTGTAAACATTATAATTATAGATTAATTGATATTATCAACTTTAAATAGTGTATCAAAATATGATCTCACATTATGAAGCTCCACATAAATGTGGTATTGTCATCTTGAAACGGTGTATTAACAGCATGTGATTAAAGCAGTATTAAACACAAACTAGATAGAATTGAAATGTTCCGTATTATAGGTAATATATGCATGTTGTATTTTCACAGAGGGGTCATAAAGTTCGTTCCCAGCTGGCCCATCAGCCCTCAGGACAGCCTCTGCCTCAGAGCCTTTATGTACTCCCAAACACCCCTCAGGTCAAAGGTCTCCACACTTTTGTAAGGTAAGAAGTGTACTCACATTTAGCATGAACACTGGGGTCTTAATTACAAGTGATATTCTTTTTGTCTTTTGACAAAATGGTAATGTACTGTCAGTGTTCTAAGGCAAAGTCCAACCGATTTTGGATAACTTTGTTCATTTTGAGATTTGGGGACATTTTGGTAGACATATAAGTTGTCTATCAAATGTCCAAATTTTGTAGTTCTGGCCCTAAGTTCTGAAAAAATTACAAAATACTTTCAGTGTTAACGTGTTAGTCAGTAGACCATGTTAACATTTAGATCTTCGTTACTGACAGTAGATATCTGCTCATAAATGTCTGTTTCACATGGATATTTCTCCAAAGTGAATTCTCTGATTTTAAAGACTGTTTTACAGTATGACCATGATCAATTCTTTTAAGTGCATATTAAAAATGAAGAGTCACAGAAACTTTATAAATTTCACAAAAACAACCATTTTCCAACTTTTGTATCACCATTGTAAACAAGTGGTTACAGTTATGAAAAATCCCTGGCATGCTTTCACAGATACATGCGTTGAGATTATAGTAGCACAAATTGCACAAGCAAACACTTATGTTTATATAATAACATTGAATTTTGAGCTCCATCTTACACGCAGACAGATTTTGCAAAAGTTGCTGTCAATTGAGTGTATAGGTTTATTATGTCAGAAAGGCATCTTTCTACGACATTTTGCCAGGAAGTTAAGTTGCTTTTATTTCAAGATTGGACATTACCTTAAAATAGACAGATTTTTGCACAATAATCATTTGCATGATGTACACAGGTACATGTACATTAAAACCTGTCCTTGTGGACACCTGCTTAATGCAGACAGTTTTGGCCAGAACCGAATATTTTTAAGTCATTTTCATATTGGTGATACCTGTCTACAGTGGACACCTGTCTATTGTGTATTGCGGACACTTTTTGGGGAACCAAATGCAAAAACAACCTGTCTATTGCGGACACAATATATCAATGCATTTTTTGCAACTTGTTATGTTCCAAGTTGTAATGCGTGAACAATGCCGTGCATGTTAAGCTGGAATCAAAAAATAATTAATCCATTGTTCAGTGGCCTGTAACACATAATCAGCTCACTCAGCCAAGCAGTTAGGCTGCAATGCCTCAACGAACATGCCAGGTGTCTCTGAGTACTGGTGCTCCTGTTGAGTAAGGTTGCTCACACTTTCTTTATCAAACAATTAAGCTCCATAGATCAATCATTAAGCCTAAAACAAAGGCCCCCCTGAGACTCATGTGAAGTTATTCACAATTTGTAACAATGGCATATACAGTTATATTGTACTCAAAGGATAGGATATCCCTGTGGTATGTTTGTTGTTTGTTTCTTTTCTGTTAGTAAAAGAAATTACGCAAACTTTCTTTAGCTTGGTAAGCCCATACATACACAATTTTTCCCTTAAAAGATAAAAACTGTAAAATCCCAAGTTAAGATGCGTTTGAGTAAAGTGTCAGAGGCATAATGTACAAAAACTGAGAGCAAATGTACTCTGAAATCCCAAAAGTTCAGTCCCTGCCTATTGTGGACACCTGTCTATTGTGGACACTTTTGCCAGAACCACGGTTGTCCGCAATAGACAGGTTTTACTGAATATGAATTTGGGAGTGAAACTTTGGCTACTCTTTGAGCCCATATGGTTTAAGTGGTCCCTCTCTTATAAAGTCAGCCTTAATGCACTAGATATGGGGTGGTGTAAGGGGATGGCCTCTTTTGAATGGGGAGAATCCCATAAAAGTACCTACTCTGCTGCCCAGAGTAGTGGTATGGATGGTCTGTCGCCACAGGAGCCTTCTGCCAGGGGACTTCTGTAATACTGCACACACGATTGTCTTCCCACTGTAAGCTAAGTACAAAAGAAAGTGTAGTGTGTTTGTTGATGTTTGCTATTAAAGGCAGGTACAACTAAGACAGTTTGGACCAACAAATTGAAATTCAATTGTTTAATACCCGTTTTCTTCAATGTAAGTACAAATAAATATGTGATACATACTAGCTGTGTTCAATGGACTGTAACAGCTATATTCAAAACTTAAGTTAAAAAGTCCAGATGTGTACATGTTTTGGATAGAATGATGTATGCTTGTAGAAACAAAGACACACCAAGAGATGAGTTCATCTTCTACTCAAACAGGCTGATGAGATTACTTATAGAACATGCCCTGTCACTCCGTCCATTCAAGGTGAGAGTTGTCAGTAGGACATTTAATAAAGTTTTCATTGAAGAAAGATACCCAAGATCGAAGAATGATTTTAACTTTTCCATGTTTCATTGAAGAAGTTTTCAACATATCTTTGCAGTTTCAGTATGCTGGATGAATAAATGAAGATTGACTTGAAACTTTGTTTTTAATACTGAGAAAGAAAACTTCATGTGTGTGTACGGGTTATTAAATACTTTCAATAGTGTATGTGCGTGAAATGCATGAGTGAATACGTAGAACAATAGAAAGTCTGGCAAACTTTGATAAATTTGAATAAAATGTATATTCCACCATTGACTGATCATTTCAGAATTTAAGTATGTAAAGCAATAAGTGTGAGTGAAAAACTTTCTTTTCAACATTTTCCATACAAAATGTATCCCTGACATCTGTGGGCAGTTTTTATGAAAGATGTACATCTTCCTAGTGTATTTCTTTGTAAAATACCCACACCCTTGCAGGACATCAGGCAAGACTAGTGGGGCGTGACTTGTGTATTCAGTTATTAACAGGCCAATTAAACCATTGTTCTTGTGTACTCGCACATGGGTTATTGAAAAAAAATGTGGGAAAAACTTGCTACAAGTGAAGATGTGATGCAGTGAAAATGGGCTGTCATATCCACTTACAGATTATTGAACCATTTTCTGCTAAAAAGGAATAACAATGCCAGGAGGTGCAATGCCAGTTTTGATCAATAAAAAACAGTTTGACAGGGAATTGTAGATTATAGAATGGACCTCTCTGGAAAGCTATTGTCTGTTGTTACCAGGAACAGGTTGATGAGAGAGACCTCTCCAGAAAGCTGTTACTGTGGTAACAAGGAACAGGTTGATGAGGGAGACCTCTCCAGAAAGCTGTTACTGTGGTAACAAGGAACAGGTTGATGAGAGAGACCTCTCCAGAAAGCTGTTACTGTGGTAACAAGGAACAGGTTGATGAGAGAGACCTCTCCAGAAAGCTGTTACTGTGGTAACAAGGAACAGGTTGATGAGAGAGACCTCTCCGGAAACTGTGGACTGTGTCTGTTGTGACAAGGAACAGTTTGATGGGAATTATTTTGTATGCTTGCAGACTGTCTGTGTTGACACACCCCAGGGCGTTTCCTATGAGGGCAAGAGGGTAGACTGTGAAAAGGCAAGCGCATTAAATGTCAGTCTGTGTGCGGCTTTGTTTATAGCCCCCTTTTCTATATTATTATTTCTAACATAACAGTAGATGGTATCCTAACAATACCTATTTTTTTAATGTAAACCATTATTACATAACCACATTGTTTGCATCACTTTGAATTGTACTGGAATGCTTGATACTCAACACAGCAGCATTGAATATAAAGCTTTGGCCGGTTGAGTAGAATTCATTTTGCATTTTTAATCAACATGAACATGATGAATTAACTTCATTTTCTGAGGCTAGTTCAGCTCAAGCTTGCTTGTTCAATATATGTGAATGGAAAATGACATACTTACTGAATGTCTTCAGTGAGGGTCAAACCAAAGTAGCGCATATGCACTTTGTAGATGTAAGGAGCTATTGTGAAGTTTGCTGTTGAATTCACCTAAACTTTTAAAAAATTGAGTGAATGGACAAAATTGCAATTGAAGGTAGAATAAAAGAATCTCAAAAAGGAGTGTTATTTTCTGGGTGAAAAAGTAGGAGGGAATACTGAAGAGAACTGGGTGCTATAATGAGGTAATACTCAAAGACAACAGTACACAACTGGAAAACATAATGTAAAGTAAACTTGAATTCATTGCAGTGTGAAAAACACTGTCACAGGGAAAACATTATACTTTTCCTGCAAGTCCTATCTCTAAAAGTACTGGCATTGTGGTGTGTGCATAGAAACACACTCCTGCCAGCAGCTGAAAAGAGTATTGACAGCTATGTATGAATAGACTTTGTACAAAGCCATGCATTGATCTTCTTATTTAAAATGAAATGTATAAGGTAGTGGCTAGGCTAGTGCTGTCCATTGGCCAAATAGTCTGTGGCTAAGCAGGTGTAATTTGGCTAATAAAATGATGTAAGCTACAGCTAAATTGGCTCAAGATATTTCTTAATTTGTTACACTTTTGACACACAAATTCATGGTATTTTAGTGAATCATTTATACTTGTGAAGTATAATCTGAAAATGTTAATTTTGCTGAATGGTTTCAGCTAACATAATCTGCAGTTTGCTTAAGAGGATCAGCTTATTTGGGCCAAATTAACTGCATAAAATTACTACTGCCAGTCTAGTGGTATGGCCATTTAGATTGCTCCTTTGTTGTCCTTGGACAGTGCAGCCATGGACAGTGGCAGGGCCTCCCTGTGGCTCCTAGAGATTTGCATATTTATACATGCATTGAAGATTGTCAGTTAACGTGATACTTGTATTTTTCTTTATAATTGTTTAAAATCAAAAGTAAGTAATGTTAGGTCACGCAAGACTAAGCTGTCAGCTTAAAGAGGGTTATACTTTGAGCCTATTAATTTTGAGAACAGTAAATGCTTTTAACATGTTTAAATATGTATTACACAGGCATGGCTGCAGTAGGTTACTTTATAAAATAACCAGAAGTATTTATAGTGGTTGCATATTTATCAACAGATTTTGGGTGTCACTGTACACAAAATGTTTTAACCTTTTCCTCTTAAACTGGCCAAAACCAGCCAGGAGTCAAATGTTGCCTGTTTCAATGTTTTGGACTAATTTCAGTGGTAATGAAGAAAATAAAAAAAATGAGAATTGTAGTTGACACCTATCAAGGTGACATGGCCCAGGTCAAAAGCCTTCCTTGGTGGCCAAGCTGCACTAGTCTTTATTCAAGGGAAAAGATTTGCTGGCAGGACAGCTGGATGGATTATATTACTAGTTTCTGGATGGATTTTATTACTACATGTAGTTACTTTTTAAATATCATGAAGACCAACGGAACCAGAGTACATGTAATTAAACACCTACAGTGGTCCAATAGAAGAAAGACGTGATAATAATCAATCAAAAAAAGAAGAAGGAAAAAGATAGCAGTTAATTTGACTTAATGTTGTAAAGCGTAGTTGAGCACCTGCGGCCAGTTTTGCCTGTGCCGTAATGTACACATTTACAGCTTTGAGTTGCAGCAGTGAGCACAGATATATAAAAGCCGAATTGGTGAGCTTCAGCATATTTGCTGTTAATATGAACATTGGCGGCGGTGTATTTGTGAGCATAAAAACATGGCTTGGTAGGCGTACCATTGTTGGAGCATGAGCTTGTGTTCTGGGTATATGCTGCTGTTGCCATTGTTACTGCTCAGAATAATTTTAATTAAGGTAACACTTCTAATGTTTAGTCATTTGCATAAATATTGCAAGTGTTCTTTCAATTAAGTATGGTCTGTACAATTGGCTACTCAGTTTCAAATAATGTAACATGATGCCAGTTATTATCCAAGGCGATCATATGTGATGCCCTATGCAAACCACATCTTTCAATGAAGCTTCAAATTCTTTATTTGTTTTGAAATACCTATCAAAGCTGTATCAGATTCTGTGTCTTTGTTTGTCGTATTGGTAGTTTGAACCATTATAGAAAGGTAAATATAAAAAAGAAAGAAAAAAATGAGTAAAATTAGATCAATTTATATCATTATCAGGGTATGAAGCAAAAGCCAACTAAAGTTAAAAATCTTTACTTTAAGATAACCTTCAAGATATAAGGGGAACGGTTTTATATTTTTAAGTGGACAGTTGCCTGCATCTTACTTATTTTGAAAGAACTTGTTTGCACTAATTTTTACCTTTTGGTTGTGGTAATTGGTATTTGCATGCTCAGGTGATTCCCTGTCAGGTTGAGATCATTATACCATGCTTGAACTTGTTAACAGTGATGATGGAAGTGGGAAGTATTAATGAATGCCATGTTATGCCAGCTGAGGAACTGCATTTCACATGGTGATAATTTGCCTGGTGACAATATCATGTCTATATGATATCATACCTTTTCACTTTGATTTTGATATATTTAGCTTTAAGCCTCCCCCCCCCCCCCCCCCTCCCCGGAAGAATTGCATCTCAATTAGGGTACAAGTAATAGACAAAAAAATCATATATACCACATTTGCATCACACCTAAACATATCAACACTCGTCATCTCTGTACCAGAAACTTTGCAGGTTATAATTTCCTTCATATGAAGATGCTAAAAGCCTTGGTAAGATGATGGGTATGGTAGAGCTAGGCAAATCCTGTATAAACAGCCACTGGGCCATAACTTCCTGCAGTGTCAATTCCGCCGACCTTGCACCAGACATGTTGCTGCCAGAATGATGTACATATTGCCAGCATATCATGCACTTTTATCATTCTGATTTGCTGTCTGGCTAACCACGATTCATTAATTGAGAGGCAGGGACTCACCTGATGCCACTGCAAATAAAAGTTTGCTGTTGACGTGCCAGAACATGTGTAGTGCTGGCTGTAGTCTGAGGTTCCCTTGTACCCTGCACCACCTTGTAAGTCCACTGATTGTACAGTATGAGTGCAACTGTGTGTATCCTACAGATATGTGGAGTTTCTGTTCTGCGTGCTGGAGAAACCATGGAACCAGCCTTGTGTGCGGTCTGCAAAGATATCCGTCTGGGAAAAATACTTATACAGACAAACCTGGACACAGGCGAGCCTGAGGTGAGACTAAGTTTGTAGTGATGCAGCAGGTTACCTTGCATCTTGGTCCTGTATGGCATATGACCAGGGCTTACCAATTTCGTTCTGTACCAATCCCCAGGGAAAGTTCTTTTTTTTGTTTTTTGTTTTACATGCCCCCTATTCCAACTCACTAGTGTTGTCCATTAAAATCCAATGTGTAATGGCAATTTTTTGATTGCCCGTGGGCAAGTTCTTTGGAATATTTATGTACCCAAATTGGACTTTCACTTGTCCGAGGTAAGCAGATGTGAATTGGTGAGTCCTGGTGGCAACTGTAGATGACCATTACCTGGTGAGGACTACAGTAGTGGACATGTACCGTAAAGAAGGCGCACTAGAGAAATAGCTGTGTGCGTGTGTATCTAAAACCATGATTTGTGACCTCTGAAGGTTAAGCTAAAGTGGTATGTGCTGCCATTTTGTGATAAACTATATATAACTTTCGAATCCAAACTAAGAATTCCATAAAATGTAGGTTGTGTATGCCAGTTTTGTTAGATTTAATACGTAGGACACTTTGCTTAATGTTGATAATGAACTCCACTTTGTGTTCTATCAGGGACATGTAAGGGGCTATGGCTATGACCAGTCGGACTACTTTAACCAGCCCATGGTGAGATGGACAGTTTGGACACATAAGGCTGGCTGTGTTGAATTCAGATGCTAACTGTGAAAACTTAATCTGGTTAATGTTACCCTCCTCCCCTCTGCCAGACAGGATTTTTCATGAGGACTAGATGCTCCAATGCATCCTTACACACAGCTTCGTGAATTTGTCCATAGTGATGTTTGCTGTAGATGAACCTGAAAGTTTACTGTTGAAGCTGAAAATAGTGAAAGCAGTAACAGCTGTATCTAGGACTTACCATGAAAAAGAAACCACAGTGACTGTGTCTGCATGATCTTCAATTTATGCTTTTTGCAGTACTCACTCTGCAGGCAAAAGTTTTTGTGTTTTGGAAAAAATAATATAACATGCAATCTGATAACTAAGTTTAACCAAAGCCTCCATGATGTAGGCTTCATGATTCAAGACTTCAGCCCCAAAACAAATTTAATTGAGAAAAAAACAAAAAACAAAAAAACAATCACTGGTAAATTAAACATGGTATTAGCAGGGTGAAATTTGGTTTCAGTGAAGTACAATGGGGTGTGACCAGCATGCAAATCAACAGCAGTTCTTGTAATTTTAACCCAAGGCAGTTGGTTTTTACTTTTAAATACATACAACAATCTGCCTGACAAATCCATTACTAAATAATATGAGGCTAAGGAGTACCATTTGGAAAATGAAATATTAAAAGAAGCAGACCTGGGTGCAAAATTGTATGATTTTGAATGCTGCTCACACAGGTGTTGGCAGCTGAATCACATACTACATTATCCATGCTTTAAGTTACTGCTTGTCACAGAAATTTCGCCAGATACACTGTAGGGATAACTTTTTCATGGGTGTTTTAATACATAGTAAAGAAAAAGCAACATGTATCGATCAGACTGGAGATCAGACTGTCCCCATGACTGCACAAAATGGATCAAAGCAAGAGTATACTGATATATACATTTATATATATTTTAGTTTGAAAAATCAATAGCATTTTTGATGGTGTAACTGCATCATAGTAGGAAGAAATTCAAAAAAGTACTTGGTAAAATATTTGACCAGGTGTTTGCTTTGTGCTTGTGTGAATTTGTTGTGACACATTATAGTAAAGGCACCATACCTCCTGGGGTTGCAGGCTGCCATCCAAGTTTTATTTCTAAAAACACACCAAAAGGAGATACAGAGGGAATCATGATGTCATGTGTCTCGGTTTCATCATGAAGATTGTAGCAGTTCTGCAGCATTACGAGTACAAAGATCTGTATCTTTCCTGTGTGGCCCCAAGTTAAGGTAGTCCACATTTTGAAGGTCAGGTATGCAAATGTTCTGTCAGAGTGGTTAGGAAAGCAGTCAAGGAGTTTTTAGCTCAGCTGACTTGTCGGTCAGCTGAGTTTTGGTGGTCACTTTTTGTCTATCCAACCATAGTTTACATCTTTGATTTCTTCTCATAAACTGATGGGCAGACCTTTTCAAACTTGATGAGCATGTACCTTTAGTGGGTGTCTACCAAGTTGTTCAAATGACATGCTCCAGTGTTTTTCCTAAATTTTTCTATAAAGCATTTTGTTCTTTTGGGGAGGGGAAATTCTTAAATAAATCTCGGAAATCAGCTGATCATTACCAGAGATTCATATTAACTGCAGTGCTGCTGTGGCCAGTATCACTCAACAGGAAAATACCTGTACGTACATGTACAGGCATATCCCTTCATCAAACAGGGCAAAATGTGCTGCTCTTGCAAAAACTAACAACTTGGTCAGAATTGAACTGTTGCAAAATGTCATAGTCATATTCTGGAAACAATCCCTGAGTTTGCTATAAGAAGAAACCATCATCTGTTTGAAACAAGAATTGTTTGCTTACAAATGTTGGGAACATCCTTAGTGTGTCCATGGCAGAAAATTATTACCAGTAGTTTCCTTGAAAAATACTTAGTACTGGCACTAGGCGCTGCAGTGCAACGATCGTTACCCAGTGTACTAAGCAGCAGGTGGGGCATCTATTCCAGAGCGGCCATTGTTGCCATTGTCACAGCGTAGAACAGCACACAATTCTGAATGGATTCTGAAGTTTATAACTGTTTATTGCCACTACAAGGGGGAAAAAATGCTGGTACCTTTGTGCAGGCTGCCTGGCAGATTCAAGGAAATTGAACAATCTTCAGAAATATTCATGGATGGAAGGCTTAACTTTCTGGAGCATCCCACCCATGGGTCGCTGTGATGAGAGCACCGCTGTAAAGCGTGTCCCATCTATCAACAGTAACTGGGCTAAAGGTCATCAGTGCTCATGCTTGCGATCGTTGTGCTACACTTTTGGGCAGCAGGAACTACTGGTACTAAGTATATTTCAAGGGAACTATTGCCTGGTGATGGAGGTAGATATATTCCGAGTAAGTTGATGTGCATGTATTGTATTGTTTCAAAATGATATGGGGGCACTTCCACAAGACCTTAATTTGTTCAACATGTAGGGTTGCAATTTTTTTTTTTTTAACTCTTGAACAGCATGTTGAATTCCTTTCAGACTTAATGCAGCTTTACTCACTGTCAACTAAAATTGTTCACTAGGTGGCACTTCTATTATTTCCTATTTGTGATGCATTCAGCACTTTCAATACTCCTCTTAGCTCAAACTGGTGGCAACATTTGAAGAATATACTAATCAGTGCAGACATCACAGGCACAAAGGGTAAAAAAAAGTTCTTAGATCAACCACTAGAGGTCAGACCTGACTTTTTGCCTCAGATTTATTGGTGAACATATCCACCATTAAGGCAAGATTTGTAGCATATGTTGGCAAAAGCTAGTAGCCAATCATATAGGGGATTGGAAGGGAAGGGGTGTGAGCAAGCAAAAGGATCTTCAGTCAGTGTATAAGGACATAGATTTGTATCAAAGTGGACATTTTAGCCTAAATTTGCTTAGGCTAATCCCAAATAACTTGACAAAATCAAACTTTTGATCCCCCAAAATGAGAAATATATGTCAATTACATGTAGATTACCAATGTTTTGGGGGTCCTCATCAACTGTGCATCCCACATTTATGCTGCGTGGGCATCCGTACAGATCCTGTGTGTGGGCAGAAACATAAAACCAATGGTATTGCTTGAAATATTAAAAAATGTAGGCCAACCTTGGCAGCCAATCTTCATGTATGTATGAATCTTTAAAAATAAATAGATAAAAAACAACAAAAAAACCTAAAAATCCTATATAAGCAGGTGCAATGTACATTGTAGATCCTCTGTATGGAGGATGTGTTAACATTGGTTATGTTTGGACTGGATTGGCATTCAACATATAGTGTCAGGTACATGTACAAGACGCAATTTGTAATACAGTAAAACTTCTTTATAACAAAACTTGAATATCCAACATATTCACTTTATGGCACAAGTGGTGTCCATTTTTTTCCTTGTGTACTTCCATATGACCATATATGTGTGTTTTCAGGGAAGAAACACACTGCTACCTAGCTCAGCTCTTACTCTTGGAAAATTCATGAAATCTCTGTAAATATTTCTTCCACACATTTACAGATACCCCAACCAGCAATTTCATAAGCCCTTATAAATTTTAGGGACATACATTCAAGGGCATACAGTCCCTTTATCCAGAGTTAGGGAATGAGGCCCCTCTCCCTCCCCAAACAAATTTGTCTCTGTGACACATCAACTACAAATCTCAGCACATGTCATCTGTGGTATCACTGACGTGTCAACTCTATTGGACAGAGACAGCAGAGAATGCCCCTCTCTGGCTCACACCATGACATAACGTGGGTTACTAAAGATGTGCTATCCTGGAGTATATATAATGAAGGCAATGGCCATTTGCGCATAATTAAACACAAGCTCATGATCATTTAGTTAGGTTGCTCTGTTGGTGAAACACTTCAAACTGTGCTAGTGTGATAAATTCACTGACCCTTCACTGAAAAAGCTTTTCAGTGGGGTGTTTCAAACTACCAGGTCATTGTCTGGCTGTCGGTCTTTGCTATTTGATTCATGTATCTGGCATATGCAGTTACATGTACCCGACACCTTTATAGGGGAACAGATGGTGTTATTTTAATTACTTGTCACTGCACAAGGATTGAAATGATCTAGGGTCTCAATAGTTTGTTGTGAAAAATATATTTTAAAAAAATATGCATGGTGAATTCTGAAAAGGAAAAACAAAAACAGAAAAGGGTGAGAATATGCACTGTAAGCTTCAACAAATTTATTTTAAGGCTGTCCTCGTGTTCATCCTTTCTAATTATGTTAATTGCCTCATATGTGGGACAAGTCCTGTTGAGTTAAATTCATAAAACTAGGTGCAAGACATGCAGGGAAGTAAAGACATATTAGGCCTGATTACAGTGATCCCCCTCTTATAAGGCCCCCCTGAAGAGAGGCCACCCCTTCGAGAAAGGCTTCTTCTCCATGCAGCAAGTATGGGATTTCCATAATATACTCCCTCTCAAGAGAGGCCACCCCTCTTACAAGGCCACATTCCTGGTGCATTTGGGGTGGCCTTATAATAGGGCAACCACTGTACTGAAATTCCTGACCATGGAAAAACAAATATAAGTTATGGAGCTGCCAAATTATATGTGAATTTTTGTGTGTTTTCATGAATTAGAACATCATCAAGATCTTAATTTTCTCCAAACTCTGTAAGAAACAAATTAAACAAACCAGACAAATGCCTGGCGGCTCTGGGCCTCTCTGAAAAAGCGTTTTTTTTAGTATTTTTAGTAGAGAGCAGTTTGACGCATTTTGCCCGTGTCTGGGCTCATCAGGAACTGTTTAAACACTCTATAGCTCAAGAAGGGCTACGCAGCAACAGCCATATATCCCGGCATAACGAGTCCGTAGTAACAGGGGTAACGTCAGAGACTGACGTGGAGAGAGATCTCTTCCATGAGTTTCGTCAACTTCTTGTTGACATGAATATGGAGCTTCTGATGGTACGTGCAGGATGGTGACATGATTCAAAATAAAGAAATGTGATGAGAGTGCTAAACACTCTTGTACGTGGGAAATCCCGGTAATTCTTCCTGGATTGGTTTGTCCCAAGTGAATTAGGGATTAAAAATCTTGAGTGGGGGTAGTGATTAATATGCTGTGCGGCATACAAAATTGAGCTAGGCATTGTGGGTAGAAAAATTAATTTCTAACCCTTGGTAGAGATGGGTCATGGAAAAATAGAGAAAACAGCTTGGCTCTGTCTCCACATGTACCCAGGTTTTGTCAGGTGGCACAACTGTCATTTCCTGATTGTAAATGAATTTTTTATATTATGTAATGATTTTAAAGAGTATATGGTGGTTACTAAAGGGATGCTTGTGTGATTTTTTTGGGGGGTGGGGGTGGGGGTGGGGGTGTGCATATCTTGAAGCACCTTGTGTACATGTATTGATATACATGTATGTGTACATTTGGTTGAAGGTAGTGAAAATGTTGCATGTGAAACAGTCATCCCAAACTGTCCACCAAGTGGCATTGCATATTATGTATGTTTTGGACATTTTCAATATTCTGCTCCAAGCTGTAAACAGTATCATTTTATCTTTCAGATTTTTTACAGTGATATATCTGTTAGTTATGAAGTTGCATGAAGTCAACTTTTGAGACTTGCATTAGTAGCTAATCTCCAAAGGCCTTAATATGCATTGCATGGTACAACTTACATCACTGGAAAACTGTTACAGCTATGACTTGATATTACACATGGTCATCATCCGTAATATTGAAGGGCTAGGTTTAATTTGCATATGAGTGACACTGACGTCATTTTCAAGGTCACAGGGTAACTTTGGGCAAATTTTCTCTATTGTGGGTGCAGAACCTGCCTCCTACGCAGACCAAATGCCATATTTTCTGTACTGCACTTTAAGAAACAGAGATTGGTCTGTTTAGCAGACAACTGCAGAACTGTATTATGTAGGATTTTGATACTGTAGTTCTGGAAATTTTAGCACTAGACTTCATTCATTTAACAGTATTAGCGCACATAGTCGATGTGCTAAATTAAAGTGTGCTAAAATATATATGTGAAAATAATGCATACACAGTAGAACCAGAAGATTTTGTCAGAGTGTAAGCGTTATATGGAGACCATTGCAAGGCTGTCATACACTTAGATATATTAGCATCTTAAACATATGCTGGTTGAGAGCTGACTGACAGCAAAGGTAAAATCTCCTACATAAGCATGTCACTCAAGGTGGGAATGGGACAGAAATTTCCATCCAAGATCCAGAGGCTTTCCAGGGATCAAAGTGCAAATTTGTTCATTTGCAATTGTGAGGTGTGCTACTCTGCAGGTTTACAGGCATTTCTAAGGGCAGTCACTTTACATTGTGCATTTAAACTTAGCGCAGCCATCAATATGCACTGAATTAAAATGTGCTAAAATTTCTACTTTTAGGGAAAAATTACACTTGTGTTAAATTAAGTGTGTGCTAAAATTTGTAGAACTACAGTTCTGCTTGGCATGATCCATGGTCTTCTGTAAATAGTTGTTTGCCATTTCATATATGTCACCTTGACTTAATTTGCAAGGTCGCTTTGGCAGAGGGAGATACACTGCAATCTGTGCTTTTGATTTGTTATTTTTTTCTCTATATCTGTTGAAATTTGCTTGTACAGTAAAACCTGTTCTGAGAGACCACCCCTGGGGCAGACCCAAAATAAGTATATAAAGCAGGTGGTCTTCCAGAAGAGAGTTGACTCTTGCGCCACCTGGCCAACAACTAATCTCAACTTCGAATGTCAATCCATAATATAGATTCATAGATTTTTTTTTTTTTTACACGTATTAGACCCAATTCCCTCTTGCAATAATGTATCTATTCATTTATTTGTATTATAAACATATTTAGTGTTGTAAACTGATTTTAACAAAACGTTTTGACTAATATTGTACAAAATTGATGGATTTTATTTATCTGAAATGGGGAATTTGTGGCTGGATAAGTGGTTTTTTGGGGTTATTTTGATTGGTCAGTGGTCAGGTTCTACAGGTGGTCTCCCAAAAGAGGTAAACTATCATTAGATGGTGCTTTTGCACAAGTGGTCACGGAAGGCAGGTGGTCTTCCAAAGAAAGGCTCTCTCAAAACAGATTTAACTGAAATTTTTTATTCAAAAAGCAACTTTTTTGATACCTCATACATGACCTATTTCTAGGTCATCTGAGCTCTGGACTGTCACAGTCCTATAGTTCTCCAGTTGTTTGCATAGTGAATCTTTTAAATATAATATTGTTAGCTTTGCAGGACACAGTATCCCTGTGATCATGGGATTGTGTGTGCGCACAGGACCTTAGGTTTCTCTGTATCATTAGGCATTGTCATACATAGGAATTAATGTTGATTCAACTGATCCTGGCATTATATGCTTGACAGTTCATGCTTGCTTCTCTGATCACAGGATTGCATGCTGGACAGTTCATGCTTATCCCTGTCATCATGGGATTGTGTGTTTGATGGTTCATGCTTGTTTTAGTCATTATGCCCAGGGGTCACATTAAGGATTTTTCAGTGTGGGTCCGTTGGACCTATCTTTCTCCATTGTCAGGAAAAATAGTGCGTCCATGAACTGAATCTATGGGTCCAGTCTGAAATTGTGCAAACTGGACTTCATTTGATGTAATTTGATTAATTGATTTTATTTGGTATAATTAACATATATCACAATGATAAATATATAAAACATGCATGTAACTTAAGCCTAGAAAGGAACATAACATAGGATCTGTATGCTCACGTAGGTAACTCATTATTATAAAATTTAAGATTGAATAAAAAGTTACCAATATGCCAACTTGATGTGAAAGGGTCTAAAAGTTGTTGACGGTACCAAGGATGGATTCAGTCTACCCAGGAACCTGCTATTACGGCTAAGTCTGCATAGCACATCCCTGGTCTACCAAAAAATT
Organism: Hermodice carunculata; assembly: GCA_964020975.1. NCBI lineage: Eukaryota > Metazoa > Annelida > Polychaeta > Eunicida > Amphinomidae > Hermodice > Hermodice carunculata. The sequence continues at coordinate 27,676,885 of OZ026630.1, forward strand.
GGTTGTGAATGGGGCTTAACCCCTAGCACGCTGCCACTGTGCCAGTATCTGGTGTTGTACACCGTGTGCCACCGGACAGTTTTTTAACTCGCTTGCACAACAAGCGGCATGCGTGATTGAACATGCCTGGGCTCTGTTATGTTTGCGATTGATTCCACGTGACGAAATTGTCAGAAATTATATGATTTATATTTCTGTGCACTTTCTATTTCAATATACCTGAAAAATTTGATACCGTAGGCGGTGTTAAGAGTCTGATCTTAATTGCGGTCACTTAATTCACCAAGCAACATGGCAGGCCCACAAGCCGTGCAACACACAAGCGAGTGTACACAGCCTGTCACGGGCATGCACCCAGGCATGGTTTTCCGCTACACATTTTTCCGGCCTTCGATCATAAATTTTTTTAATTCCTACAGATTTGTTCCATTCAAACATTTCAATGAAATCAAAACAACCAAATTTTGTTTCAAAAACACCAATAACCATGTGAACCAACGGAGACAGTGATGAACAGCATCGTGTTACGCTATTAGGCCGGCTAATGCAAAATTTCGCTTCGTCCACGTGTAACCTTGCGATGACTAATCTGCGTATTTTCCTTGCCGTCCATAATGAATTTTCACTCGTGCCTTTATCTGGGTCTAGATTTTTTCGATGGAACTCTTCTTGGTGAAAATGTTATTTGAAAATTTAACATCTTAGTCCAATAATCTTTGCGTGATACGACTTGTACCTTCCCAACATTGCGGAGATGAGACAAGCACATGGGGAACAACGAATTTGATTTGACAGTGAGCGGCACGTGATCAAATCCACCCAATGAGGAGCCTGGAAGTGCGCTCAGCATTTATAATGAGGTGAAGTGACGTCCATCCATTCCCATTCTGGTAAATTTTTGGAGGGATACCCCACGAATATTTTTTCTTAGCAAATAAGAGAGCTTGTTACATAGAAAGACGAACATCAGAAGATTCCATCAGTATAATAAATAATCACAAGATTGACAATGGTCGATACAAAACACCGTGACTGCTTGGGGTAATTTTTGCAGTTATATCTTTCAAAAATGCATCGTGTTTTTGTGCGTGCGTCCACAGAGACGCAAAATGACAATGTTTTATTAATTTCCAGGCGTCATTTCTTTATTTTTTGCGTCTATGACGCAGGACGCAAGCTTAATGTGACCCCTGTATGCCTATATTTCAGATCACCGGCCTTGTGTGCTTGATAGTTCATGCTTATCCCTCAGATCATTAGATTGTGTTCTTGGTGGTTCATGCTTATTTTTCTGATGATTGGATTGTGTGTTGGCAGTGTCTGCATACTCCAGTGGTTGTGGGATTGGTGTATGACAGCTCATGCAGATTCTTAGTATAAAGTGCATCCAACTCAGTGCTCAACAATGGGAAAAAATGAATAAAAAATAATCCACTCTCCCCACCAAAAAGAATTGAAAACAAAAGTTTAAAATATCAGAAACAAACATAAGAAATGTATGATTTCTTGTTCCCATATGGCACTTTTGAAGATCAGATGTTTCTGATAGTCCTATGTCTACATCATATTACCAGGTATCTGAATATGCTTTAGGAAAATTGCACCAAGAGTAATTGCTCCCGTGCACAATTGTATGGTAATTTGTATGGTGTCATGGAAACACAAGATACACTTTAATGAATGTAAGAATGCTGAAAACACCTGTATTATTTCCAGCAATGTCTGTTTCCTGTGATATTTAAGATGTACCCTGCTCAGACACTACTTATGGAAGTGACTGTGATGTTTGCAGTTGATGGGGGCTCAAAATAAAGCTTGTCCACTTGCCCATACGAAGTAAAACTTGTGATAAACAAGTAAAGTTGTCAGTACACTTCTCCAAAATTTATATACATCAATTAGAAAGACTCCACTTTCCTTTGCAGACAAATGAATAATTTTACTTATGTGGAGCAATGACTGACATACTGTAACATACAGCACATGTAAATACTGTAATATACACTGCATGAAAATACTGTCACATGCAGTACATGTAAATACTGTAACATGCATTACATGTAAATACTGTAACATGCAGTACATGTAAATATTGTAACATGCAGTACATGTAAATACTGTAACATGCAGTACATGTAAATACTGTAACATGCAGTACATGTAAATACTGTAACATGCAGTACATGTAAATACTGTAACATGCAGTACATGTAAATACTGTAACATACAGTACATGTAAGTACTGTAACATGCAGTACATGTAAATACAGTAACATACACTACATTTGAATACTGTAACATGCAGTACATGTGAATACTGTAACATACAGTACATGTAAATACTGTAACATACAGTACATTTAAATACTGTAACATGCAGTACATGTGAATACTGTAACATACAGTACATGTAAATACTGTAACATACAGTACATTTAAATATTGTAACATACAGTACATGTAAATACCATTTAGCCGCATACATTCTGCGCAGGAAGTGACAAATTTTGTACCATATCAGTTCCAGGGCTGAATCTGTTTGAAATAATTATTCCTTGAGAGCATCTGTACAGCCTGGTCTGCACACCATTGTGTTTTGCGCTATTCCAGTTTGGATCTTTCCAGGATAATTGAGTTCACGTTTATACTGGTGCTGTAATTTTAGGCACAGATCTTGCTTCAGATATCTCATTTATTTACATGTATATTGTCAGTAAGATAACTTGGTAGATTTAGTCAGTTTGCATAAACCATAGCCCGATACCAGGAGCATCTTTTTTTCAACAGGATATATTTATAACTGAACTCTATGTTGTTTGCTTCATGGAAAACAGTTGCACTATTTACGCCTGCCCAAAGACATTAAGGATCACCGAGTGATGTTGCTGGAGGCTACCGTGGCAACAGGTGCAGCAGCCATGATGGCTATCCGTGTGTTGCTGGACCATGACGTACCAGAGGAGAACATAATGCTGCTCTCCCTCATCATGGCAGCCTCAGGTACACTTTGACCTTTGACCCTTCTTTTTAGATTTTAGATCAATGTGGAATCAACATCTTTGATGCTTAAAAGTTCCCATCCCAGGCCAAAGGAAGCTGTTCATGTGTATATTGATAGCTTTTATCTATAATTTTCTTTGAAATGTTTTATTTTCAGTGTAAAATTTAGTAAAAGCCAAGAAACAGATGGAATTTGATGCCTGTGCACAGTGGACCTGGGTTAAACAGAAGAGATATTAACTCTTTTAGTGCCAACAGCAACTAAAGTTGAACCACCAAAAAGGAACAGTACTGCTAAAAGGCTGAAACCCTGGTTGGAACAGATAAGTTCTCCCCTACCATTACAGTGTGCCATTAGAGATGGGTTGTCATGTCTGAATGCTTCCTACTTGATACAAGAAATAGCAGGATACTCAAAAGAAAAAAGGGGGAAAGCTATTCAATGCATTGCTAGACATATGGAAGGCTTTTGATTTACTGTGGATAGATAGAATGTTATACAAGAGGTGTATGTTTTTGACTTAAACGAGAAAAGTTGTTAATGAAAGAGACCCACATGTATCAGGGTAGGATGGGATATATGTAAAATTGGAGGAATGTAGTTCCAAGTGGTTTCCTATCAACAGGGTATAAGGCAAGGTGGTGTCCTGCCTATGTTTCAGTACATGGGTGCTGAATGTAAAACCAGATGTTGATCACCATGTAGTTGACACTAGAAAGCCAGATCTGTGGTGGAGATTAGCCCATGAAGAGCCAATGCCGTTGGTACCTGCCACAACAATGGTGAAACTTATGGGAGAACACAAGTTAAGAGTTAATGCTTGCAGGATGAGTTGTATTAACCATGATGAGAGGATATGCAATTTATCTCATCACATAGTGAAAAACCTTTAAACATTTCACCCTGTATTGTGACAGGTATCATTATAAGAGGCAGGTTATAGTAAATGAAATAATTATGGTTCCACCAAACCTGCCACACGGACTGCTGAAGAACAAATCCAGTATATTCGGAGGTACACATTTTAGCTACTCACATACTCAGCTTCTTCATGTTATCAGAGCAGCATATGTCCATGTATTATGGATAGATTCAGATTGACAGAAGACTAGAACAACAGGATAATAATAAAACTACACAAGTGTGAGTGTCTGGCTGTAAATTCTGCATGGCACCAGCATACCAGTGGAGCAGAAGGGTACATGAGATGCAGCCTGCCACAGGCGGGCCAGCGAGTGTATCCTTCCACTCCACCAGTATGTGAGTCAGGTAATTGCCAGAGTGTTCCCTGCCATTCTAAATTTTGAAAAAAGGTATTGTGTCCAAACAGCTATCAATGACAAATACTATAGCAACCAATAACTCAACATTGTAGGTGCACACGCGTGAAAAAGTGGGTGGGGTTGGGCCAGTGTGAAAGTAGGTCATGCACATGACCATTCTACACGGGTGTGTGGATCGGCAATAAGTTCTACATGGTGCAGAACGGCCCGTCCATGGTAATTTTGGACTCGACATACATGGGATGAAAAAGAGATATCGGCATTTTGTTTTGTTTTGTTTTGTTTTGTGTCTTTTTTAAAGAACAAAAACAGGGCAGTGGACTAGATACATTTTGCAGTTCTGTTCAGGCATTTCCTTTTATGAAAAATGTATGTGTGAACAGGAGGCTGTGAGATGGGGTTAATAGCATAGAAAACATCTTTATGTGTGCACAAGTATCTCATGCTTACAGTTAAAATGTATGTAGTTGTCTATTTTGAGTCAGATGCCATATTTATAATATCATTTGTGTGGCATACTATATTGACAATGGCATCATTTGTTTATGTGAAGTTCTCTGCTGATGATTTGTGTGCTGTACCTTTTCCTTTTCCTTTTTTTTTTTTTTTTTTTTTTTTTGTTTGTTTGTTTGTTGGGGGGAGGTGTTGTTAGGTGTTTTAAGTTCTGTACTGTATAAATATTAATATGTATCTCTCCAGAAAATGGAGGAAATAAAGAACAGGCATGCAGACAAAGTTTCATACTTCTTGTCATCCCATGTGTGGTTAGTCTCTGTCCATGTATCCATCCACTGTAATGATGTAACCACGATATTGCAGAAAATAGTTGGAACTGTACCCAATTTTTTGTCAGACGCGCACCTTAAAATGTGTCAGATAGGTGCTTGACATTGTTACCTGTAGGACTGAGTAAGTTCTTGATTCTTTAATCCAGAGAGATCCATTTTAGTGATATATGTAGTAATCATTTGACTTGTGTATGTTTACAGGAGTTCATTCTGTTGCCTATGCATTTCCCAAGGTGAAAATTGTCACCACTGCTGTGGACCCAGAGGTCAATGACAAGTTCCATATACTGCCTGGCATTGGTGAGATATAGTTTTATCACTGCTTCCATCTTTTGTAATCCTTCAATGGGCAATTTTCAAAAAAGTAATTAGATATGGAAATGAATTGAAACACAGGTCGCATGATACGCGTACTGTTTATGTCTCCCGGTGGAAGCCGGGGGACATATTGTTTTAGTGCCCGTTTCTTCCGCTTCTTCTTCTTCTTCTTCTTCTTCTTCTTCTGCTTCTTGTTGTTGTTGTTCAGGTTCTTCAACACTTGGTTTCCATGCGATAAGTCTTGAAGGACTTGACAGAATTTGATGAAACTTGGTAGGATTATGTATCTAGGCAAGATCTAGGTTGGGATTGTATTTGGGTGACCTTGACCTTATTTTCAAGGTCACAGGGTCACTTATGTGAAATTGGTTTCCGTGCGATAAGTCATGAAGAACTTGATGGAATTTGATGAAACTTGGTAGGATTATGTATCTTAGCAAGACCAAGGTTGGGATTGTATTTGGGTGACCGTGAGCGAATTCTCAAGGTCACAGGGTCACTTGTGTGAAATTGGTTTCCGTGCGATAAGTCATGAAGAACTTGATGGAATTTGATGAAATTTGGTAGGATTATGTATCTTGGCAAGAAGTAGCTTAGGATTGTATTTGGATGACCTTGAGCGAATTCTCAAGGTCACAGGGTCACTTGTGTGAAATTGGTTTCCGTTCGATAAGTCTTGACGAACGTGATGGAATTTGATGAAACTTGGTAGGATTATGTATCTAGGCAAGACCTAGGTTGGGATTGTATTTGGAAGACATTGAGCGAATTCTCAAGGTCACAGGGTCACTTATGTGAAATTGGTTTCCGTTCGATAAGTCTTGAAGAACAGGATGGAATTTAATGAAACTTGGTAGGATTATGTATCTAGGCAAGACCTAGGTTGGGATTGTATTTGGATGACCTTGAGCAAATTCTCAAGGTCACAGGGTCACTTATGTGAAATTGGTTTCCGTGCGATAAGTCTTGAAGAACTTGATGGAATTTGATGAAACTTGGTCGGATTATGTATCAAGGTAAGACCAAGGTTGGGATTGTATTTGGGTGACCGTGACCTAATTTTCAAGGTCACAGGGTCATTTATGTGAAATTGGTTTCTCTGCAATAAGTCTTGAAGAACTTGATGAAAATTGCTAGAGTAATGTATCTAGGTTGGAGCTAAAATAGGATTGTAATTTTCAAGCAAACTTGGTCATTTGTAATTTGTTATCACCTGTAGCTTATTCAGAGACGTAAGTGTTCCACCGGGAGACATTTGATTTTCTGTTGGAAAATCAGTCTGTTCTAGTTTATATTTGTTTCAAAATGCAAATTTTTTAAGCCAAGTACAAGAACTTCTTTATGGAGGATAAAGTAGGTGTCATCTGCCTGTTGAGGTGAAGTGTTAAAAGGACGTGTCCAGCAGTTAATTTTGATTTGTATCCCTGAATGTGTGTGCTCTTGACATGTGTGGATCCCTGATTTGATAAACAAATTATTGACATGGTTCAAATCAAACCAATAATATGTGTGGTGCCAGAAGTCCAGCACAGAAACAGTAGGATTAAACGTTAATGGGGCAAAATGCTGTTTGTTTGGCTTGCAGGTAACTTTGGTGACCGCTATTTCGGAACAGAGCCAACACAGCCAGAGATTGCCTGCTGACCCAGGTTGGTGGCAGTCAAGGTGCCAACATTATGCAGTATAGGACTGACAGTGGAGGACCCAGCCTCATAAGTACAGTGAAACCTGGCTTTGTGGACACCTTCCTCATGTGGACACTTTTGACTGGAACCAAATATTTCTAAGTTATGTTGATAATGGTGATATCTGTCAGAAGTGGACACCAGTCTGTTGTGTAGCAAAGACACGATGTCAGTTGATTGTGTGCAGCTTCAGTTGTCTGACCCTGTACTGTGTCACTGTGCCTGCACAATGCTAGTACATGTAATCCATGGTAAAAGGCTAATTAACCCTTTCCCTGGCAGGTATATTTTGCATAATGGTAATCTCTTTTTGGTTTTAATTAATGAAATTAATTAGCAAGCATACATAAGATTATCTTGAAATGTGCAGTAATTGTGAAAACTGGTATTTATATAGTAACCAATAATTACTTCCATCAAAGTAAGTGAATATATGGTGATGTAACAGCTGTATACACATATAGATAGAAACAGATTGGAAGGAAGGATAAAGAAGTGTGCTTAATTTACTTTGATAACAACAGCCCAGTGTACCTTGAATTGAATTTAGATTTCATTCAAATCTACTCAATTCCTCAAAATACCCCGAAATGAAACACAACTCTCACAGTTTCATGCTTTATAGGCTTTTTTTTTTTTTTAAATAAATTTTAGTGGGAAAAAAAAACATTCAAAAGAGAACATTACTTTTTCTTCTTCAAAAATTTTCTGCAGATTGAAAAATCAAATATGACCACCAGGGAATTAATTATGCTTAGCTTTTCAAAACTGTAGTTGCATTGGAACAAAGGCAATTTAGGGCCTGATTATACGGGAACCAGCCAGAGACACAGCAACCTGGATCCCACTGTATGGGGACTGGCAGCAGAATGAGGAGGCTACTTCATTGTTCACGAGCTTGCATCACATTTGAACTCCTTCAGCCAAGATAATCCACTGTAAAGCTGATCTCCCTTGACTTTTTCATTACAATGTGCATATTTATGACTACTTGTTTAGATGCAATGTATCTGTTATGCAGTGTACTGGAAGATTTCACAAGTACAGCTTGTTGTCTAATGTGGATGCTCTCTCCAGAAATTTCAAAGGTGTCCACAATAGACAGGTTTTACTGCAACACATTATGCAGGAGTCCTTGAATCTCTGATTGTTTGCATTTAATGGACTGGTTCTTGCATATGTTCTCACACCAGATGTGTTCAGATTCATTGGCAGCTTTCCACACCTGGAGACCTGGAGACCAGTAATCACAGCCAGGTCTCATGGGTTGGATAAAAGTACAGCATTTTAACCAATATATATATATATATATATATATATATATATATATACTGTAAATTGCTTTAATTTCGCTGTATTCTTATTTTCGCTTATTTCGCTGATGGTACAAAACCGTGAAAATAAAAACACTGCAAAATAGTATTTTAACATTATTAGAGTGGGAATTATGTCCAAAACAGTGAAATTAAAACTACAGTGAAATGTCAAAAATACTGAAACCGTGAAAATTTTAACACGCGAGAATAAAGCAATTTACAGTATATATATATATATATATATATATATATATATGTATGTGTGTGTGTGTGTGTGTGTGTATATACACACACACACACACACACATAGATCAGGAAAATGCCGAACTATGATAATGAAAAGAATGGGCAAGGTGGTTTTTCATTTTTATTGAAGTCTTACCTGTGTATGCAACATTTCCTGGATATGTGCAGTATCTCCAATGGCATCGTGACTAAAAGTTTTTTTGTGTGTGTGACAAGTTGTGCACAGCACATTTCTATGACAAACTGCCAGTTCATGAAAAAAAGTTAATCTGTATCAGTAAAAAAAAGCAAGTTAAAAGTATGCATGTGCTTTGTGAGGTATGAGACACTATGTCATGTTTTTATTTTGTGTTAAAAAAAGGATTACATGTATAAGAATAAAGTTTGAAGTCACGTATTTTGGAGGTTGGAAAGTCAATCGATATTCATGAAACCAAAATTTGAAATTCCATTTGATCCAAAATAAACTTGTGCCCAGTTACCATGCAGTCTGTACAAATATGAAGATTTGGTGTTTGAGATCATAATATTACAAATTATGGTTCCTGAGGACCTTATTGGGGGGGCGGGGGGAGAGTTCACAGAACATACAAAGAAACGTAGAGCAAATCATAGTTGTAATTTGCAAAGATTCTGAGGAATATTCATAGCTTAACCTATCATATTTTGGGGAGTAGGTGATAGGTGTAGCCGATATTACACTGTCTTGCAATATAAGAAGTAAAAGCATGCTTCATGGTCTTATCAGTATACACAAACATATGCTGGACACATGTAAAGAGGTTCCAGTTGAGCAAATTGAATGGAACTTTTGAAAAAAAAAAGTATGTCACCAAGTACACACACCTACCATTCAGTTTTAGAACTTTGTTGTGTGCTTTTTTAGCAGTTGGTTTCCAGTTCAAGCACTGGGTAAATCTGGTTTCCAAGCTGAGCCATACACTATAATTCCACAGTTGTATGCTACACATCAGGGCAACTTGTTACATTTGTGTATGTTGTGGGCACTTTCAGAAGCAGAATAAATCTATTGCATCTTGTTCATGTAAGTCTGTGGACCCCTGGTCATGTGCTGCAGAAACAGGTGTGCTTGCTTATTTACTCTTCTGAACCAGCCCCAGGTCTTGTATATTATTTTTTAGCTGCAAACATCACGCAGGCACAATATGTTGCATTTGGTTTAAACATAACTTATTTCTGAAAAAAGGATTGGGGATCAGACACAGCCTGTTAAAAACTGCCGGTGGAGAGTAGAATAACTACATGGTGCATTTGTGTGGTAGCATGTCACATCTGTGGCATCAAGACTTGGGATATACAAGTTACTAGGATCTAATGTTACAAGCTTAGACCAAGTGACACAATGGTTTGATATTCACATAAAGACAGGCCTTCCCCTGTCACTCGCCACTGTAGCAAAATGCTATGAAAATACCACTTTGGCTATAATTTTTTACAATTGGCTAATGGTTAACAAATAGGAGTGTCCCAAACATTGTATTATGTGCACAAAATTAAAATTTCCAGGGGAAGCCCTGTAAAGATCATGATTACATGATAATAGCATACATGTACTTCAACTTTAAAAAGAGGTTATTTTTATGCAAAACTAAGTGCAGATTACCACATGTAATTCAATTTAAAAAGGTCATCTTATCATAAATAAGGCTAACAGTAAAGTTCCTTTCCAAATACTAAAGTAAGAAAGGTATACAATAGTCTCTCTTTTGAAAGACCACTCTTGGGAGACCACCTGTCTTTTGGGACCACTTTTCACTGCAAGCGTGCCTTCTAATGATAATGTCCCTCTAGTGGGAGACCACCTGCTTTCTGTAACCATTTATTGGACAACACTGGGCGGGGGGTGGGGGGTGGGGTGGTTCTGAAAGGAGGGACTACTGTACATGTATATGTATATTGGTAAACAGCCAGATAACTTAAAAAAGATAAAAAGGTACTTGAAGAACAAGTAGCTGCAATGAAAGGAAGCCCAAAACATTGAGTACATCTTAATCTTATGCAGGTCTCACCAAGCACTATTGGGGATCTTCATGTACATGTGTATTGAGCTCTTAATGATAAGTGTGTTTTCTTCAGGAAAAGAGGTAAGTTTGTGTAATAGTACATGTATTTCAATGTTTAGTTCGTGTCCACCATGCTAGTCAACATTTCATTGTTTATTTTAACTGTTCTTCTCCTGGGTTTTAGTGGCAGCATTATGGATTGTAGTATATACCTGTGTACAGTGTAAATATGAACTAGTCTAGCATACTGTGATAGCATTTCACAGCGAACAGTAAGAGAAGAACATTGTTGAATCTGTCCAAAAAGATCATTTTAAAAAGCAAGATACTCGTTAATGATTTGGTTTCATTAAATGGTTATATGATGTTTTTATCAACAATTTTATCTGATTAAAAGAGGAAGGTATTGGGTATGAATGGCTTATGTAAAATCATGTGCATGGTGTGTTGATTGAATAAAGATTATAGCTTTGTTTGCCATTGTTCATTCTTTGTCGTTGGCTTTTGAAGTACACTTTAGGTAAAGCTCAACATAATGGTGATACCTGGGTGCATGGACCACTTGACATTATTCTCTATGAAATGTACTTGTAATTGGTATTAAATGGTTCCCAGCTGCCATGTCAGTCTTTTGGCTACCAGAAATGATTGCCTCAATAGATTTGTCAATTACTGCATTTCTAGTACATTTTGCTTATCTTTAATTTTAGCTTGGGTGATCTAGATCACTTGGGCTAGTAGCATATTCTATTGATCTTTTGCCTGTCCATCCATGATCTCTCCACAATTCACAGTTTTGACTTTTCTCCAAAACGATCAGCCAGATTCACTTTAAACATGGTGGGATGTACCTTGGGTGGGTTTCTGCCAAATTTGTTCAATTGGTCATGGTCCATTGTCTTTTGAATTTTTTTATGATTTTTTTTGTTTTGTACCTTTCTTGGCAAAATCTTGGGGAAAAAATCTCCGAAAGTGCCCAGCCAATCACTTTGAAATTGCATAGGGACACTTCTGGGAATCCCTAGATGCTAATTTGTTCAAGAGATGGTTTTGCATTTTTTTCCCCAATTTTTTTGTATGAACTTTTGTGTGTTCAGGCTATTTTCAACTTCTCCAGAACCGTCGCTGAGATTGTTCTGAAACATAGTGGATCTATAGCTTTTGGGAGGGGTAAACAAAAGTTGTTCACTAAATGGTGATACTGTGGATCCCTGATTTTTGACAAATTTTTCCATTTGGGCACAAGTCTGGGAATTGCAATGGAAATTCACATGTTCAACTCCTCCAAAACCATCAACCAGATTTACTTGAAACTTGGTGGGGATGTACCTGAGGTGGGTGTCGACCAAGTTGTTCAATTGGTCATGGTCTATTAATATTTGGATTGTTTATGAATTTTTTTGTACATTTCTTGGCAAAATCTTGTATATTCTTCACCGTAACTGCCCAGCCAATTGCTTTTGAATTACATAGGGACACTCCTTTTTCTTTTTCTTTTTTTTTTCTAATTTTTTTTAATGAATTTTTGTGTTTTGGACTTCTCCAGAACCATCTCTGAGATTGTTCTGAAACGTAATGGATATGCAACTGTTGGGAGGGGTAAACAAAACTGCTCACAAAGTGGTGATACTGTGGATCCCTGATTTTTAACACCCTTTTCCAACAGGCTACTTGTCAGTTGATGTATGCATTCCTATTGATAACTGTGAGCCCAGGAGGACTGCAATGGAAATTCATATTTTCAACTTCTCCATAACTGTTCAAGCGGACTCCTTTTCGTTCACCAGTATACAAGTACAGGACATACAGAAATTATTAGGCAAACTCAAATTTAAGAGCACTGGGCTGGACAATATTCCCGCTAAATTTTTGAAGGAGGGTAAAGCAATTATTGCTCTACCCCTTTCACACATCATCAATCTGTCCCTTTCAACGGGCTCTGTACCGAATGAACTGAAGTCAGCTAAACTTATTCCCTTACACAAGAAACATAGTCGCAATGATCCAGGTAATTCTAGACCTGTTTCAATATTGTGCATCTTCTCAAAAATTCTGGAAAAGATTGTCTGTTCTCAACTAGAGACATATCTGTCCAAGTCCAATATTCTGTATGATTTTCAGTCTGGCTTCAGACGCAACTATTCAACAGAATCCTGTCTTATTCATTTGACGGATTATGTAAGAATGAATTATGGACAAAGGCCTTTACACAGGGATGGTCCTGCTTGACGTCCAGAAAGCTTTTGACACAGTAAACCATGGTTTACTGTGTCGAAAGCTTAAATCAGTCGGCTTGGAATCTGCATCAGTGGCTTGGTTTCATTCCTATTTATCTGATCGCTCACAGGTTGTTTATTACAAAGTTGCTACTTCTAAAGTAAATACAGTCACTTGTGGCGTGCCACAAGGTTCCTTACTCGGGCCACTATTCTTAATATATGTCAATGATATGCCCATGGCTGTCAACTGCAAACTTCTTCTTTATGCAGATGACTCGGCCTTACTGGTCTCTGCCAAATCCATTCAGGAAATAGAACATACTCTTTCTTCTGAACTTCACTCACTAAACCAATGGTTGATCGATAACAAGCTATCTTTTCATTTGGGCAAAACGGAATCAATATTGTTCGGTACAAAACCTAAAATTAAGAAAAATTCGTCTCTCAAAATCACATGCAATAATCAAGAAATAAAATCATCCTCTAAGGTCAAATATCTGGGAATGATGCTGGACCAGAATGTTTCTGGAGAACTTCATGCAGAATCAGTTTTGAATAAAATCAACTCTAAACTCAAATTTTTGTATGGGCAAGGATTGGGGCTGAGCACAAGAACAAGGAAACTTCTTTGCTCAGCGCTAATCCAACCTCACTTTGACTACGCGTGTGCGGCTTGGCACAGCACTGTGACCTTGAAAACAAAACAGAAATTCCAGGTTTGTCAAAACAAAATGATCCGTTTTATTAATAAATGGCAGGCAAGAACCCATATTGGTGCTGAACACATTTCCGATTTAGGATGGCTGGATGTTTCTGGCAGAGTCGAACAAAACAAACTGACACACATGTTTAAAATAGTGAGGGGCACCTGTCCAGATTATATGAAAGCAAATCTGGTCCGCACCGGTGACGTTCACAACCATTTTACTCGCTCAAGCGTGGATTCCCTGGTGGTCCCAGGAGTCGGGGGGGGGGGGGGGGGCCTGGGCTGAAATCCTTCCTATATTCTTCTATAAAACTGTGGAATCGGTTGCCCTCAGAAATTAAATCCAAGGACTCGAGAGTTACCTTTAAACCTTCAGTTAAGAAACATCTAACTAATAACATGCTATCCAGAGAATACAATAAGTTTTAATTAATTTACATTTAAATATATTAAAATAAGCATATCTGTGATATTCATAGTTTGTTGGTTCATCCAAACTCGCTATTCCGAGCCACCCAGTCTTGGGACTGCCAGGGACCACAATGGAAATAAGTCTTAACGACTTTATTGTGTATATATCCCAGGTAGTCATCATTTCATGAAAGCTTGGATGATTCACCTGTTTTTTGTTTTACTCGAAGTTCCTTTTATAAGATATTTTACTCTGTGTATTTATATTTTATGAGATTGCCTGAATCAAATCAAATCAAATCAAACTGTCAGCCAGATTCACTTCAAACTTGGTGGGGATGTACCTTGGGCGAGTCTCTACCAGGTTTGTTCAAATGGTCATGATCCGTTTATTTTTTTTAATGATTTTCATATGTTCAGTTTTTAATCTCTCAAACCAGCCAACTAATTGCTTCAAAATTGGATAGGGACACTTCCGGGGAGGCCCAGACCTTAATTTTTTCAAGAGGTGGTGCTGCGATTTTCGTCTATTTTTTTTACAAGTTTTTGTGTGTTAAGGATACTTTTGAATTGTTCTTCAGAACCGTTACTGAGATTGTTCTGAAACGTAGTGGATTTGTAGTATGTGGGAGGGATAAACAAATCTGTTCACTAAGTAGTGAAATTGTGGATCCTTGATTTTTAACGATAGTTTCATTTTGGGTACATGTCGGTTATGCATGCATTCATATTGATTACCATATTCGTCAATGGGGGTTGCAATGGAAGTTCACATTTTATACTTCTTCAAAACTGTTGTCCAGATTCACTTGAAGTTTGTTGGGGGTGTACCTTGGGTGGGTTTCTACCAACGATATTCAAATGGTCACGCTCCAATGATTTTTAGATTTTTTTTTTAATGACTTGTTTTTTGGTTTAAATTTTTTTTGCAAAATCCTACGAAAATCTTTTTCCATGAAACTGCTCAGCCAATTGCTTTATATGGGTGCTTCTGGGGACCCCGGAATCCTAATTTGTTCAACAGGTGGTACTGTGAATTTTCTCAATTTTTTGTGAGCTTTTAAATGGTGAAACTATTTACAACTCCGAAAGCATTGGTCAGATTGTGCTGAAATATGGCATAAATGTATCTTCTTGAAGAGTCTGTCAAGATTTTTTACTGGGTGGTGATGCTACATACTCCTAGTGTTTAACAAATTGTTCGGTTTTGGTACTTTATGGTCAATACGTAAATTCCTGCACAATACTATCGTATCAACGGGGATTGCAATAGTAATTCGGTTATTTCTCCAGAACCGTCAGCCAGATTGACTTGAAAAATGCCTAGGGATAGTCTTTATTAATTTCAAGCAAGTGATCTCCCTCCAGTGATTTTTTGGATTTTTTAAAATAGTACTTGGTGTTTACTTTGCAGGAAAATCTTCGAACTATTCTTCTATAAAGCCACTTGGCCAATAGGTCTGAAATTACACACGAACTGATATGGGTACCTATGGAACAGGATGAGACATATTTTTGGGGTAAAAATATCAAAGTCAGCTGAGGACCGGCTATTCAGACAGCCCTGTTGTTTCCCCTCCAAAACTGTTTACCAGATCCGTTTCAAAGGGAGGCCTTCACTGGTTAATCTTTAATGGGACCTATAGTTTATGGGGGAAGGGCAGAAAACCAGCTTATTGTCTGCCTCAACACATGATCATCTCCTATTAGATCATTATTGGTGGGTCTTGTCTCAGCCAAGGCACATTAGCTTTGCTTCATCTGATCTTAACGACATCAAAAGAAACTCCATAGGTTTTTTCCTATTAATGTTTAACAGTAACCATGGCTCTGTGATCCACCATTGCAGAAATGTTAGCCACTATGTTCGTTGACGTTTTAAGGTCACTCAAGGTCAAAACAACTCCAAAAGAAACCCAACAGGTATTTTCCTATTAATGTTTAATAATAACCATGGGTCCAGTGTCCAAAAAATGACCGAGATATAAGCCAATATATCTGATTTGCTGCTGTTCCTATTGGACAGTAACAATGCTAACATGTATATGTGCCCTCACTGATTTATCTTAATGTTGATAAATTGTCAAAAATTAGAAAATGACAAGACCACCGTGTAGTTAAAATCTTGGTCCAAGTACGTTCCCACTAAGTTTCAAGAGAATCCAACTTGCCGTGTGGGAGAATTCAAAAGCAGTGAAAACGCACCAAAATTGTCAAAAAAAAAAAAAAAAAAAAAAAAAAAAAAGCAAAAAAAGAAAAAAGAAAAAAAAAAAAGAAAATCACAGTTCTGGGTAGTTACCCGCTAGAGACTCTTTAATTTATTTGGGCTAATACAGCCTGTGTCAAAATTCTACAGAAGAACGTGTGCAATATGGACAATATTACTTCCATAGGTTAGACAGTGATAGGTTGGCTTATGGAGAGTAAAGAGTTCGGACTGCGGAATAGTGTGATGACTTCTAGGAAGTGGTTCTGGATAAAAAGACACAAATACAACAATGTCCCCAGTTCATCAAAGTAAGGTATGCGGGTCACCAGAAGTGTTCCTATGTAATTTCAAAGCAATTGGCCTGGTGATTTGGGAGATTTTTTTAATAGTTAACGAAAAAAAACGAAACGAAACAAAAAAAAACAAAAAAAACTAAAAATCACTGGAGCATGATCGTTTAAACCAACAACGTAGAGATCCACCCAAGGTACATTCACGCCAAGTATGGGTGAATATGGCTGACGGTTTTGGAGAAGTAAAAAGTGTGAATTCCCGTTGCAATCCACATCGACTTGCATCTTAATCAAAAGGAATGCATGCATTAACCGGCGAGTGCCCAAGTTTAAAAAATTATGGAAAATTAGGGATCGGCAGCATCACCATCCAGTGAACAACTTAGTTTAACCTTCACACAAGCTAAATTTCAAGCAAGTTTCAGAACATCTGAATGACCCTGTTGGAGAAGAAGTTGAAAATGACAAAAATATAAAAACATTCCTTAAAAGATTAGAAAAGAATTCCACTGCCACCTTTTAAAAAAAAAAAGGCCTGGGGGTCCCCGGACGTATCCCCATGGAATTTCAAAGTAATCAGAGGGGCAGTTTTGAAGATTTTTTTGGACATATTTCAGTAAAAAATGAACAAAAAAAATATCAATATTTTTTTTAAAAAATACTGGAACGTGACTATTAAAAAACTAACAACTTGGCAGAGACCTACCCAAGGTACACCCCCCACCAAATTTGAAGTGAATCTGGTTGACGGTTAGGAGAAGTCCAAAATGTGAACTACCATTACAGTGCCCAAACCTTGGATGGTAATCAATGAGAATGTATACATCAACCGGAAAGTTCCCAAATTGTAACATTCGTAAAAAAAAAAATCAGGGATTCGGAATAGCATCGTAAGATTTTGCAATAAAATGTACAAAAAAAAAATGGTAAACAATTTTCCAAAAAAAAAAATGTAATAATTTGAGTGGGGCCACTTGAATATAACTGAAAGACGCAGTTAAGGTACATCCTTTTTATCTTTGAAGTGAATCTGGTAGACGGTTTTGTGAGAAAAGGTCTAAAGTGTGAATTACAGTTGCAATTCCCATTGAACTGCATTGTAATCAATAGGAATGTATGCATTAACCGACAAGTATTCAAATCGAAAAAAAAAAATGGTAAAAATCAGGGATCTGGAATATTATCATCACCTTGTGAACAGTTTTGTTTGACCCTCCCACAAGCTACGTTTCCACAAAGTTTCAGAATGATGTAAGTGACAGTTTTGGAGAAGTCAAAAATAGCTTCAGCACACAAAAATTTGTTATAAAAAATTGCAAAAGTCTAGGGGATCCCAGAGGGTCTCTATGCGATTTTTAAGCAATAGGCTCTGTGGTTTCAGATAATTTTTAATACTGTGACGAAAGTGAAAAAAAAAAAAAAAAAAAAAAAACATGAAAGGAATCCAGCAATAGTTGGAACGTGACAATTTGAACAAACTTAGCACCAAGGTATATTACTACTAAGTTTGAAGTGGATCTAGCTGATGGTTTGGAGAAGTCGAGAATGTGAATTGTGGATCGACGGACAACAGACGACGGATGACTGACCATCCTTTAAGCTCAGCTCACTCACAAGTCGGCTGAGCTTAAAACAAAGAAAGCCGCAGCAACAGGAACGAACTACCTTGCTCTGACGATTTGTGAAAACAGATCTAAATTTTAAGATCAGTTTAGTTTCCCAAGGACTATAGCCAAGGGAAACAATTTATTTATTTATTAATTTAGTTTTTTTTTTATTTATTTATTTATTTATTTATTTATTTATTTATTTATTTATCTATTTATCTATCTATCTATTTATCTATCTATCTACCTATCTATCTATTTATTTATTTACTTAAATAATCTGAGGAGATTTTTTTCACTGCACACAGTTTTAAATAGACTGGAGTGTATTTATGAATAAAATATGCTGTACAGAATTTTTAACACACTGCAAAGAGTTTTTAGGTATGTGCAGATTTTTAAATTCTCTACAGAGAGTTTTTCTTCCCAGCACTGTATGGCAGGCCACACTTGCAAATATTCATAATCAGTGTGCAGAGAGGTTTAAATTCACTGCAGAAAGTTTTGCATACGCTTTAGAGTACTTTAATTCGACCGCAGTATATTCATAAATGAGATCTGCTGCAATTGAGTTTTAATACTCTAAAGAGAGTTTTTAATTCTTCGCAGAGAGTTTTAATTTCTCTGCAGAGTATTTTAAATTGTTTGCAACATACTTAAAACTCCCTTCGATGTAACTATATAGACTTCAGAGTATTTTAATAAACAGAAGTGAATTAAAAACTTTGTAGGGAATTAAAAAATCTCACTGCAGTCTAATTATTAATATTTGCACGTTTGACTTGGCATACAGCCCTGGCTTCGCTAGCCCACTGGTCAGTGGTGTCAGTATTTCGCAGATCACTGCCGTTTCCACACATCCACAACAAAAAGAATGACAGTTATACCGGAATGCGACAACCAATGTGACCGGACAGCAGCCAGTCTAATTCTCGGGTAGCATCAATTTCCAGTGCAGAGTGCCCTGAGGAAACTTACTGTTAAAGCTTTTACAGTCAAACCTCATTATAAAGACTCCCAGATATCCGACATATTCACTTAACAATACACATTTTGAGATACTTGAAAAGCACAATTATTTTGCGGTGTGATTAAAAAGAAGCTTCCATGTACATGATTTCGACAAAAAAATGAATCCTAGAATCAATCACTACTGAATATAATGTTATGTTTAAACCATATCATGCCAAAATCAAACAGATGACCAAGCATCTGCAGAACACATGCAGAAAGAGAAAATATAGATTCTGATCAGGGCAAAACACAGAAGTCAGTTTTGGTTCCGCAGCGATCAGTGACACAACATGGGCCCTTTGAGGAGATACACTAACTTGAATAAGAGCACTTTATGTACATGGAACATGTGATCTTTCATTGAAGTGGTTTCTTTTAGGAGAAGCAAGCTGCTGTAGTTCTCTGCTTAATCTTTTTCTCATTGCAATCAATGTGAATCAACAGGTTCCCTGATGGGTTATAATTTCATCTACATAAGCATTTCGCATTAAAATATTCATTATTACAGTTGAAAGTAATCACATTGTAGATTTCGAATGACCATATTTGCCCAACACGAAAGGAAATGTGCAAAAGTTGGGAACATAATACAAAATTACGGCTAATCGTATATGGTGGTGATGAGCTTTTCACGAGAAAAATAAAGGACAGAAATGTAATACTGGATGGTCAAGTGGAGCCAAAGGTGAAGCCGAAGGAAAAAAATATATATGGAGTGGTTTCCTGGTACATTTATGTGCACATTGACTGATCATACATAACATGTGATAACATATTCAGCGTCAGGATTATAAAGCTACCGAGATATTCACACAAAATTGCGCGAGTCATTTCTCTGTGTGTCATTCAATGTCATCAGAGGTAACTGTGGAGAATAGTAGGTGGAGTGTTGTATCAGAGATTACTGTAAATTTACCGTTAAAAAGTCAAATTCTTTGGATAAAAATGTTTTAACCTTCCCTCACAGGACTATTGAGATTGGGTGTAAATTTGTGGACTCGTTTTCACGCTCCAAGATGTAGAACTATTGAGTGGCCACGCTTGTTTACTTTTTTGCGCTACAAGTGCGTGTATTAGAATCCGTCACTGCCCCCTACATGATATAAACAAGCCTTTAAATGTCAGTTGTGATCTGTTGCATGTAATTTCCTCCAAAAAATATGGAAAATTTTATTAATCCAAACATGCAATATATATATACATATATATATATATATATATATATATATATATATATATATATATATATATATATATATATATATATATATATATATATATATATATATATATATATATATATATATATATATATATATATATGACAACTTAGTTTTCCAAAGGAACCATAGACGATTTTCCATCCAGCTATATGCACAGACTATTGGCATAACAAGGGCCGAAACTTCAGATTATTTATGTTGTTCTTGGGTCACTTAAAAAACTCCACCACGCCAATATGAGAGCTGGATCCAACTTAAATTACGTCATTGCATGTTCCATGCACAGTGTTGTTGGTTTGTGTGTATGTTAACTGCGTTCTGATTTTGTCCATAAACAGTGGATGCTAAAATTGCTGTTTAATGGGGTGCGCTACCCTATAACAGGGCTGATATCCTTCCTCATTTGAATTTCAATTTACAAAATTCCATGCATGATAGTTTAAGCTAGTTTTTCTGAACATCGGTTGTAACATTACTAAATCATAGTTATGCCCTCCTCCAAATAATGAGAAGGTCCACAACACTTTCCACAAAATAACTGAAGAACTACAACAACGTATCTCATAAATGTGCACTGATAGTCCATAGTAAGACCTACGTTAAGTACAAAGATGGATAACCTTGACCCAACTCCGAAGGTGACAGTGCTGTTTAAGTGAAATCGGTTTCTGTATCATAAAATTAAACAAATCCTTGACCCTGGACCTTCATGTTGCACAAGGTGATGATTGAAGATGGGTCCCCTTTACCCAATTCTCAAGGTCACAGTCATTTTTATAGATTTTGCTTGTGCATGATAACTGAAGATATTTTTGAAGGGGAATTAATCTTACACTGAATCATGACATTTGTTATGACCAAATCTAAGTTACAAGGTGACCTTGAGTCAATTCTCGGGGTCACAGAACCGTTTTAGTGACTAGGATGTTATATAGTAACTTAAGAAGTTCTACACTCACGACTTTCATAATAACACCAGTATGGGTAAGACCAAGTTGAAAGATGAGTGACAGATTTGAAGATCATTAACCCTGAGTTAATGTTCAAAGTCACAGCGCAATTTTAGTAAATTTACACTTTGGTTTTCAGACACCCTTATGCCTTAAAAGTAATAATTGGTTCTTGCCACCTTGCACATGCATTTCCCTTTACTTTAAATATCCCCACCAGTATTATGTACTTAAATGGCACAATACCAAAAGAGAGGCTACCACACTATATACTCCAAGTCAGTAATGCTAGTGTGTCATGTGCGTTCGCATGAAAAAACAACTTGAGTGATGGATTATCGGCTGAATGATGCACGTAAGTTTTGATCCTATGGGAACGGGGATACACCAAACAATCTATGATTGCGTTTTGTCATGCATCAGAAAGGAACTGTACTGACCATACTGTGTATAGCGCTTTCTAGCAGAGAAATGCACGAATATAAAATCTGCGTATTGTGGTGACCTTCCCGGTGTCCACGGACCGATCTATTGATTTATTACGTCTAGTGTCACTGTTTATCAGGCATAGGGTACTGTCAAATCTTTATATTCCCGTGTCCAGGCTCTCAGCAAATTTGTAAAAAATACCTAATTCCCGAATTCCCGAGTTTTTCTTCCAGCATCACTAGCAGGATAAATGAAAGGAAAGGAAACAAAACAAGTTACCCAAACGATACTGCTCTGGAATAATTCATTAATTAAATGGGAAAAATTCTGATTGTACATTATTATGATAGTGTTATTTTTCAGTTTTGCTTGTACGGTATCAGAGGGTAACATGTCGGCAATTAATACGCAGTAAACATTGATTGCTTCATATTTATTCACTTCAGGCTGACATGGGACATGATTTGTCAATGGTAGTATTCAAAGGTAAAAAAGAACACAGCCTTGAGAATAGTTACATCGTTACCGAGCTTAAAATGAAGGGAACATCCATAATGCGTTCACTTTTTGACGGACAGAAAGTGTGGCATAAAATGATTGGAACCGTGCAATATATGCACTATCGCCTGCTTCCCATCCTGTGTCAATACACTACTGACTACTATATTGCAACAATATGATTTTATGTAACCGGGAGCACATCTATTGGCCAGAGTATCAAGGGATACCATCTACACCAGGGACATCCAGTCAAGGTTTCAATGGGAATAGACAAGCTAATGGTATAAGTACTGCGCTAATCAGCCCAAGGATAACCTAGTTGGATACAATGGTAATATTCTAGGATCAGGAAACTGTAGCTTACACGAAAGCTTTAAGATGACAATATACCACTGTGAGAATACTGTGTTAAATGCCTGGTATTGGGGTGCTATAACTCTTAACAATATGGCATATTGAGACCAAAGAAACTCTACCATGCCTATGGGCAAAAGCAAATTTCACTGAATTTCAAAAAGGTTCAATGCTAATATTTGTTTATTCTGTAGTTGTGTCTGTATCATCTTGAAAATTGCCCTGATACAGACTAAGTGGTCTGGTGTTCCATACTACCTACTACTGCCCAGGCTGCTTTTGATTGGTTGTTGAAAATCCATACAACCTAGTGTCAGAACCTTTTTTCCGTACTACCTTTTAACATATATTCTAACACGATCGGAGTGAAGGAGCCAATCATATGACAACCGGAGGCGTGGCCCTATTACGTTCGCGCATTCGCACTCCGGGTGTAGGGCCAAACCTCCGGGAGTCTGATGAGTTCCACGGGCACGGGGGGGGGGGGTCTAGCATTATATATTATATGACCGATCGATGAAAAATCCTCTCTTCATTTATAGCTTCCTGAACAAACTATTAGAACTGTGCAAATATTGACTACCGTTAAGAAAACTGTTCTCAGGGAAAATATAACAAACTTAAGTATATGTCACCGGAAAGTGCAAAGTTTGACAGGTGCAAATGGTCTAAAACTTAATGACAGTGAAATTTGTAAATAATTACAGGACTATGATATTATATTTCTCACGGAGACTCATTCGAATGCAGACATAAAAACCAGGTAAGAAGGATAGCACACATTTCAGACCGACATACTGCGCATAAAAAAGCCAAAACAAGTGGTATTGCCATCATGTTGAGCCCACAACAAAAATGAAACATCTTTTTATCACAGTGAAATAGCAGATATGATGTGGGTGAAGTTTTTAATCTCGAGTTAGATGTGTTCGTAGGAGTAGTTTATGCAGCTCCCAAGCATTCCACCTACACTAAACGAATGGACGAATAGACTTATGATATTGTTGAAAAAGAAATTGCAAAATATGGAGGAGGGAAAATGATATTGATGGGTGATTTTAATTCATGAACTGCTGCTAGGTGTGAAGATATCGTAAATGAGAAATATGATGAACAATCTTTTGGCCTCTATTTCACAAGTGAATCACTTTGAATTTCAAGAAGTAGTTTCGACAAAACCAGCTGTCTTTGTGGCAAAAGGTTAGTAGCAATATGTTCAATGGCCAATTTGAAAAATTTGAATGATACTATTCTTGGTGACGAAGCAGTGAGAAGGAGATGCTATCAATGGAATAGCTGCAACGTTTTTTACTATGGTATTGTTCATCAAGATATATATGATGTGGTCAACTATTTTAAGATACACCGATTTGAACGGATAATACCCGAACCATTGTAACATTCGTAAATGATGTGCATTAAAGAATAAGAAACAAATAATAAAAAAAAAAACGTTTTCCTTCAGGATACAAGTGGAATGAAGACACTCCAAGATTTTACATTAACACCTTTAAAAGCATCCAACGTAAGATTATCCATTTGATAGAAAACACGGAGAGTAAGGTTCAGAGGAATAGGGTAACAATGGATGATTATGCTCAGGGATTCACTCAAATCATGATTTTGGCAGCTGACCTATCCCTTTTAGTTCTGGACCACTCAAACCATGATTCAAGCTGCTGGCCTTTCTTTTTTGCCTCGAAAAGTCGGAAACAGAGAAAGGTGAGAAAAAAGTGGCTCAACACAGACTGTTGGCGTTTAAGGAAAGAAGTGAAGTATTTGGTTGAATTCGTGAGCAGTAACAATAGAGATCCAGACATATGTTGATTTTATCGTGTTAAGAAGATTGTGCAAAAAGAATAGGAGACATTCATATTTAACTGCGATCCTGCTCACTTCCAGTGTTGCCGGGGCAACAGACTGATGCCTCCACCATGATTAGGGTAGATTTGTAGAATATACTACATAATCATCCATAAATAACACGTTTTCAGCCAAAAGAGAGCCCATTTCTAATTAATTTAGGCATCCTTTATGTTTCAAATATATGTTAATACATTTTCTTAAGATTATTGTGTGTTTGTGTTGTTCATTTTGTTGAAAAAGTACTTTTGACCATGCTAAATACACGGATCTGCCCTGATGCAGGTGGCTCCCTCTTTTGCTCAACAGGTGTTAGCGTAGGACCGTAAAAGAATATATAAAGGAAAGATAATTTCTCAGTCAGAAATTATTGTGGAAAAAATCCTATATTATATTGGAATTCTGTTGAAATACTACGAATAGATAAAGAGTCGATTTTACTGTGTTAAGAAA
The DNA here is from genome assembly GCA_964020975.1 of Hermodice carunculata. Lineage (NCBI taxonomy): Eukaryota > Metazoa > Annelida > Polychaeta > Eunicida > Amphinomidae > Hermodice > Hermodice carunculata. The sequence goes on from OZ026630.1 coordinate 27,701,778, forward strand.
TTACACAAACACAATGGAAAAAGTAAAAGGGCTTATGAAAAAAGTTAATTTCTCAGTTACAAACTATGGCCGGAAAAAATCATAAATTATATCGGAAATTTGTTGATATACTACTACAAAATTAAATATTGAGGCAATGTCCAACCTGGTAGAGTGACTTCACTTTTGGCCAAATATCACAGAAATGTGCATTCCTGCATAATTTATCTGTACGCTTAACTGACCACAAGGCGTTGCAGAATCTGTCGGCACTAAAGATGGAACTCTACATTCAAAGTTGTTTCATAAACACAAGCGTTTTGGGTAAAAATAGGCTTTCATGAAATTTGAGAATATAAAAATAATCTTCAAAATATTTAAGATAAAATGGTAGTTAAAGAGTCGATTTTAGTATGTTAAGAAATTATACAAACACAATGGAAAAAAGTAAAAGGGCTAATGAAAAAAAATAATTTCTCAGTTAGAAACTATGGCCGGAAAAAATTATAAATTATGTAATTATTCAATCAAGATCCAAAGCTTAACACCGTCCAGTGACAACCATATTAGCATTTAAAGTATTTTCTTAGTTTCTTCAAATTGTATCAGGACTACACCTACCATATTTGGATAAATGATAGAAAAAGTCTACCAAAATGTCCAAAAATTTCAAAATGACAAAATTATCCAAAACTGGTTGGACATTACCTTAACATTAGCATGGCAAAAATACTGAAGTCCAACTCTAAAGGTCTGTCATGTGAGACAAAGTTTTACCTTGGTCAACAGAAAATTGGAAATGTAAAGGAATATAAAAACCTAGGAGTTACCCTGACTGCCACTGGTAACATGATTAAAAACAAGAGAAAGCATATACAGGAAAGCCCTGAGAGGTCTCTTCGAGTCAAAATCATCACTAAGAAATGTAAATCTGAATCTAAAATTAAGTCTAAAATTATTCGGCCAGTCAAGAAATTCAATGTGTTTATATGGATCATAAATGTGGGGAGGCATGAGCAAAACAAAATAAAATGAACACAGGATCGATCGAAATTTTATATGAAATTATGCTGTTTACTTTTGAAAATGTATTATAGACGTCAATAGGAACAGTACCAACGCGTTTATAATGCATGAACTTGGCAGATACCTATTGGGAATCCGAGTGATATTATCTAAGATAAAATTTCTTAAACATATTAACTCAGAAAACAAATGACTAAAAGTGCAAATTCAAAATTCCTTGACATAAGTTATCTAGTAATACCTTTACATAAAAGAACTATGTAGCACACTGAATACATATGTAAACAAAATAAATTCAGACCAATCAGAATTGCATAAAAACTCAAGGAGCGATACATACTACATTGTGAAAACAAAATAGTTAGCGGTCAAATGTTAAAAGGGAAATTATGCACATACCGAGTCAGAAAGAGTGATTTCGTGCATGAAAAGTACTTGTATATGGTGAATAATAGGTAACAGAATATCTTTAGCAAAATTAAGATAAGCGCCCACAGTTTGGCTCTCGAAAAAGGCCGGTACCAAAGACTAGTCGCACCCAGGGAAGAAAAATATTGCACAGCATGTAGAAAAGCGTATATAAAAACAAGTAAAGACGATTCCACTTTCTGATAATATGCCCCCAATACCAACTTGAGAGAAAGACTTTATTTTTAAAAAAATCGATTATGAATGTCCTGACTTTGAAAAAATAGATAATAAATCCAAATTAACATATATGCTAAGCAGTGAAGGTAACGTTATAAAATGGGTTTCCAAGTTTTGTGACGAGTGCTTCAAACATGAACAGCTCGCACGAAACGTTACACCCATCTAACCTGTAACTCATGTTTTTCTTTTCCTTTTTATTTTTTTTCCTTTTATAGTTTGTTGAAGAGTTGCTAATATATGCAGCAAATAAGTCTTGATTATGTTATATTGATATTTGTAGCTTGCACACTTGACCCAACGCAGGACGTGAATGTGTTACCAAATGTCTGTATTCTCTTCTCCGGGTGTCACCACCTGTCAGTTGTGCGGTATCTGTAGTTGAACAGGGTGTTTTTACTCGCGATGTGTTGTATTTCATCATTCATCTATAGATATACATTAGTGCAAGAAATACCAACTAGTCCCAAATTACTGGTTCTCAAATTGGGATCAAATTCATGAATGTGTTTTAAACTATATGTTTGTAAAATACATGCACGCACCACTGTGTTCTTTAAACCATTATATATATACATCCTTGTGGGCGTCATTATGAACTTCTGTTAAAGTGTTTGTATTCATCGATATATATATATATATATATATATATATATATATATATATATATATATATATATATATATATATATATATATATATATATATATATATATTATACTTCACGTACACAATACAGGTACACCATTTTGTAAGAAAGTAAGAAGGAAAAAGAAACAAAGAACTCAACGATGATACATAGTACTTACAGATGACATGTGAATATTAACAACTTATAAACGATATATACATATTTACATTTACATTTATATTGTTATGTATGTAATTATAGAAATATATATACATATATAATGTAATTGTTACAAATGTATGAACTGACATGAGTATAAGTAGTAAGATTTGGGTATATCAGTTATTATCATGATACACTGTAACCTTTAACTTAAACAGGAAGGTAAAGACTCCACATTTGCACGTGCACATGCATTGCATAAGTGGATCATGTGATTGTTTAAGCGAAATTGGTCACTTAGTAAAAAGTGTTTGGAGCAGGGATAAGGAATTACCTTGTCTGTAATAAATAGAGGGCCAGAAATGGAATCTTTTCAGTTCCACACGAGTGGCTCTGAGCCGTGCATACATTGACAAAGGTGTTGGTAACTGCACGTTAAATTTGAGGTTCATGTGGGCAGGTGGTTCCAGGTTCATTTATTATGCGAGTATGGTATCCAGTAGTGCTCTATGCGGAATGTAGTATGAAAGGCTAACCTTAAGTAACATGTATTGGGAGCTGCAGGAAAGCTAAATTGTAAGTCTATAAACGGCCAAAGTAATGAATATATTTCTGAGCTTTATGGGATCATAAATTATATTCTTTTTTGTGTTGTACATAAATGTGATTGTCGGGTTGTTCTTCTATGGTTTCACAGTAAATCCCTAAATTAAATACGTCTTTAGTTTGGCAGCTGGTAGACGTAAGAACAGAAATTCTAAATTCGGTTTTGCAAAATATATGTGGAAAAACATCTTTTAAAATAAATTAATCAGGCTTAAGTTCTAGATATATTTCCTTTTTCTGATACTTTGCTTTCATTTTGAGTTGCAGCCAAAAGTGATTGATGGCAGACCATAGGGGCCCATACAGAGGTAAAGACGACAACCCCACATGGAAGCTGTGCTGCCTGAATATAAAACTGTCAAATTATTTTGTAAGTGTCTGATAATAATATAATAATGTATGTATATATACAACAAAAGTTCCTGTTTGTTTTTTTTTCACGGATACAGTATGAGGGTGTAATTTATTTTGGTACGTAGTTGGGTCTGCATCCTATACATCCTATTATGTGCATGAAAAAGAACTAATGTTAAATTAAAATCATCGATCGACGATGCAAACATTACTTGATATATATATATTATGTACGGAGGATTAATTTTATGAATTTTGGAAAAATAAATAGGCACTCCCCTGCGTTGATTAAGCAAGACACCCTTGACACTATTCATGCTATCTAGCTTCCCAATTAGCTAATATTAACTTGCATCCCGATCCAGCAAATATACACCCTGAGTAAAGAAATGACAAAAAGGCGTATTTGCATTCATGCAGATATATTGTGCACATTGTTGCCATGAGGTCCTGTCAAAGGAATAATGTATCGTGAATAAATATGAATATTTACAACATTCTAATGCAAAGTGTATGGCTTCCATATCTAAACTGTGCCATATGTATCGTGGGGGAGTGTGAAAATTGTCAGAGCTTTATAAATTCACACGAACCACCCCTGCGTTTGACACATGAGAACATCAGTGTAAAAAAAGATTTTTCAAGAGGCACCGATAAATAAATAATGCATGCATGTAAATGGAGATATGAGAACACATCTGCATGCATACCATCTACCAGCATATATGGGATTCGCCAAAAATAGAATATACTGGCATGTTTACTCTGGTTAAATACCCCTACCAAACAGTGACAGTTGTGACTATGAACTTCCCATGAAGTATATTAAAAGTAAGCTTAATGTTTACCAAACATATAAGGTAGAGTGTGCTTATATGCTGCAAATTTACATGCATGCATTATATACATAGATTTGCAAAGTGGATTCGGCTGGTCTCTTTGCCTTGCATTCACACTGGCGGCAAATGTGGTGACGAACGTTAAGGCAATGTCCAACAAGTTTTGGAAAATTTTGTTCATTTTGAGATTTTGGGACATTTTGCTAGACACGTATGTCGTCTATCAGTTGTCTTAACTTGGTGGTTCTAGCCCCCATGCAATCTAAAAAAAACTAGGAAAATACTTTCGATGCTAAAGTGGTTGTCAAAGGACCACCTTAACCTTTGAATCGGAATAACAGTCGATAGGTATTTGCACCAAAATGTCCCGTTCAAGTCAATATTTCTCTAAAAGCAATTATCTGATTTTGATTAAATAAAAAGTAATTCACTCTAAACGTTCTTTAGCGGCAAAAGTTATCAGGGATTTTCTAAGAAATGGTCAGTTCTTTTTCAAACGCGTGTCCAAAATGAAGAGTCCACCGACTTTATCAATTTTGACTAAATCAGCCATTTTGCAATTTTTGTATCACCATTGCAAAACGCAGATGCAGTTAGGGAAAAATCCCTGATACAATTTTGTAGATATATTTATCGACATCATAGTAGCACAAATGCTACCATTTTAAGCGTGAATATTTTTGAAAAAATATCCAAAATTCCACAAAAACACATTTTCTCCAAAACGGCTGTGTTTATACGACAACTGTGAAAGTAGCGTGCCATCTTTCGTGCAGACAGTTTCTGCAAAGCCTTTTGGTCAATTAAATATAGGTTTATTATGTAAGAATGCATATTTGTGTGATACCTGGCCTAGAGGTCAAGTCACTTTGCCAGGTTTGGCATTACCTTAAAATAAACTCAAATATAAAAAAAAAAACACATTTTTGTCCCTTTCTTATTCTAGCATATACAACATGCAGTAGCACAAGTCAATATTATTCTTCATTGAAAATTAAGATGAATTCCAGCGTCATATGAATAAGAAATTTTAACTTGTCTATATATGACCACCCTGTTGTTTAGAATCTCTGCAGCGTTGGATACGCTGCCCATTAGGTGTATACGCAAATTCATTTATGAGAAAAGAGTAAATATTTAGCGCAGGTATGTATGTGTACATATGGGCGCACGTTGCCAACACATACCCCAGTAAAAATGATATTTTCTGCAGTGGCATGATCTGCAATGCATTCATGGTAAAAAAAATAAACAATGGTTGCTAGCATTGTTTGTTAATATACTGTAACCCAGCTCAGATAGCAATTCACTGCAACTTGTAAATGACGTTTTTGTGTTTTTATCCACAGATAATGCCTGTCTCCAGTCAAAGATTACATGGTCTACCATGCTTTTATTGACAGGGTAAACACACAGTGTTGCATTGCCTTAAGGAAGACAGATATTGACGAAAAGGTCAAGCATGCTTCGAATTCGTGGGGGACAGCTGTCAAGTAAATGAAGCCATTATATGGTAGGGAATTGAATAGGGAGACCATTTACACTGTGTACGCATGAATATTGCAAAACAGTATAGCGTCCACACCTATCGTCTGGAATGCAGCTAAACAATATGGAGACCCAAGATTGGAGTTACACTGTGCCACTGTGTCACTGGGCGTAAGCTAGTGTTTGTAAACGGATGTGACATGTTTGACAGGCAATGTGGAAACATAATAAATCACACATTTTTCATCGTGTTGTCCCTCCACCCAAAGGAAACATTTTTTACGGTTGATCATCTGAAATTAATGCATCCGTTAAGTCTTTCCTTAGCGCAATTACCAAATTTTGCTCAAATTTGGCATAAGGGAAATCAATGGGGATAATGCGAAATACAATTTCTGAGTCACTGTCATATATTTGCGTTTACCGGCAGTCTAGCGGGCAACAAGCTTAGGATAACATAGAATTAAAATCTAAATCGATGAAGGTACAACTGGTCACGAAGGATCATCTGACATATCCTAACTAGTCAGATATATGACCAGTGCTTCCCATAGATGTCAACATCCAAATGTTTCAAATTAGGAGATCCAGGTAAAGGTGCATGAAAACAAGGAAAAAGGTAGCTTTTCCTTCCAAATTGCCTCATATTAACAACTGTTGAAACATCCAAATCGGGAGAGTCCCTTCAAAATTGGCAGAGTTGATAGGAATTGGCCCCCTTTGGTGTTGTTGGTACAGATACACATACATCTATATACACCAATTCCTGATGTTTCCTTGCATGTTCCGTGAGAAAACATCTAACACACACTGCTTTAAAATGGTTTAATAAATAATTGTTAAATGGCAGATTAGATAGAGCATGACCAGCAAATACAATACTACCTGAAGCCACTACTTCACTGAGAATGAAAGAATTGATCACATTAGCCCTATGCAGACTGAGTTAATAGCTTTCCTCATGCCCAAAGTGAACTGAGGAAAGTTGTGTACTAATCACCATTGTCATTCTGGACGAAAGACGGAGAAGAATGCATGATGACACCGGACTCTATTAATTTCTGGTAATTTTCAATGAAAAAAAATGCATACAGATACATCAGCACCTGGTTTCTTAGGGGGTTAAAACATGTACATATATTTGAGAACCTGCCACACCAGGGTCTACCTAAGACAGCTTTCATGGTGACTGCCAAATGGCACAGCATACACATATTTGTGAATTCTATATAGTTGTTATCTATTACATAACAAACATAACTATATTTTTATTTATAGACTGAAACACATGATCATTAATGATCATATGTAATATCCATTTATGCACTCACACACCCATACACGCAGAAAATACTAGAAGTCATGGAGTATAGTTCTATAATGTCACACAACGATGTGACGAAAAATTTTAATCTTCAAAGGAGAATTAAATTATATTAATAAATGATCCAAGGCCACCCCACCTGATTGGTTGGTCCTTTACCCAGACTGATCCTATAAACACTTTGGTGGGGACGACACGCCACCTGCCTCCAAGATGTTACACAGCTGGGAAGTGCCTCCCCCCCCCCCACCTAAACTGAAGGTAGGTGACCGACATGATTGGATAGGAGCCTTGCAAATTGTAATCAAACTATTTGAGAAGCAGTCCTGGGCTGACTTCCAAAACTGAAGATGTTAGAGAAACAGTTTTGCCTGATTTGCCAAACAGCCCTTGGCTGACTTCCCAATTTAAAATTTTTGTTAATTGCTTGCACAATGAAAGGGAAATTTTTAGCCCGTAATAAACTGCACTGCACCCGTAGACATTTAACATTTGCAAAAAGCAGTCCTTGTCTGAGTACCTGTCCTTACCCTTTTCTATAACTACATATGAAGCAACTGATATGCAATGAAATTTTAACCCTGTATAGTTTTAGTCCCAGAACACTTTAAAAGTTAGAAACAATTGTATCATATAACTCCATTGCAGTGTATAAATAAATATACATATGAATTTATGTAAGTGTGTTAATATAATTTGTAAGGGAGCAGGCCTTGTCTGACTCCCATGAACTTTGAGCACAACCTGCTAGTCGAGGTATATAAAAGTACATCCCTGAAAGTTTGAAGGGAGCAGGCCTTGTCTGACTCACATGCACATTGAACACAACCTGCGTGTCAAGGTATTTAGTATGTTACTGAAATTTTCAAGGGAACAGGCCTTGTCTGACTCCCATGAACATTGAACACACCTGCTTGTCTACGTACATAAAAGTATGTCACCGAATTTTTAAGGGAGCAGGCCTCGCCTGACTCCCATGAACATTGAGCACAGCTTGTTTGTCAAGTTAAATGGTTATATTTCAACAAGTATAGGGAACCGTCCTTGTCTGACTTCCCATCAATGCCGGTAGCTATAAACACACTATCTCAAAATATATATGCAGAGAGCAGGCCTTAGCTGGCTTCCGAAGGGAGCAGCAACCCCCAATGCACCACAGAAGATACCTAATCTGGCTACCCGTTGGTTAAGAAATCTAATGCTAAACCAATTAACCTAATTCTTGGATTCACCATCCTGGCATTTCAGGCAGCCAGCCAATCAAAAAGTGTGAACAGCATACATGGACAACCAAGAAGCAGGTGCAAACAAACCCATAGCAATCTATATACTCTATGTAAAACATCCTGGACTAAAAGAGTCAAAAGTACACTTTGCGAACATCAAATTTTAATAAAAAAAAACCCACGTACTAATAGAGCAGAGTATAGTTTAAAAGCATCGTGCTGTGATTTGCAACTCAAAATCTATATCAAGCTCTCAGTAATTTACATCCAAAAAGGCTAATTTAACATGGGAGTGAATGGGAATACACACTTGTATCCACCGAGTAGAGATAAATAGGTCAGTGCCTGTGATGTCATAGTGAATCCAAGAATATTCTGTTTAAATCCGAACGCCATCTCCATAAATTCTTAATTTGAGAATCGTGCCACCCTTGTGCAGCTGCATCAGTGGCAGCGCCTACGCGTATACTGTGGCCCTTATACAATTGAGGGTCGTAACCACAGAATGTAACTAACATTGCTAAATAGTTATCAAATTTTCGTGTTACAACTGGTTGTCCCTGTGCTATAAACAGTGACCTTCAGGAGGGACCATGGATTCTCAGACACTGACTGGGCACAGTGTTGCATTCTTCTTAACCAAACGTCTCAAAGTGATTGTTTAAGGCCCTTGCTTGGCACTGTTTTCAACTCATATATTATTTTTTGAGCTAATCAGGCCAGAAGACTAAACAGAAAAACTTACATGTAACAGTCAGCTCGGCAAAAACATTTTATCACAGCTAATCACAAGACTGCATGTCGGTTTGAAAACAGAAATTAAAGCTATACAGATCAATGTTTGCTGAACCACTCAAGTTGCACCACAGAAGGGGCATCACTTTCCACAAGTTGCTTGAAGATAGATTGAAGGGGTATCTCATTTAAAGAAAGACTCAACAATTATCAAGTTTGGTGCTATAATTTTACTATAGCAATGACTTAACAAATGGAAAATATAAGAATGATGTTTTAACCTGTTTGCCAAATTTCTTAGAGGGAAATCAATTACTTTGTCTTAATCACAGGAAGTAGACGGTGTATGGAACTTCAAAGGAATCTTCAGGCATCATGGGTAAATCTTCAAGGATCATAGGAAAAAACACATTTTTTATCAAAGACTAGGCTTTGCAAGTGGGTACACAATAATTCCTGGAAACACAATGGGTCAATTACTTGCTAATTCACATACCTGAGTGCTAATCTTACAGGCTAGAGTAGTTGTGACACTTCACTGTGTGGTGTGCCGCAGCTTGTTTATATTGCATTTTTCTGCAGAGTTGCACCAACAATACTGTTCACTGTTCAGTGCTGGTTATCATGGATGATCCATAAACCTCAATTCACAACAATCCTGTTGGCTGGCATTTTTGCATTGTTTCATCTAATGGTGGACACCTTGCTTATAGAGTGTAAATAGATTTGAAGCTTTATCTTTCTCAAAAATATGATACAAACATGTCTTAATACTTCAACACATATCCAGTAATTAGGGTGACTATGCTAATAAGTTCGAATTTATGGTTCGTAAGAACCTTCTTTAAACAAGTTGACCCAATAGCCTAAACTAGCCATTAAGACTATCGTGGCATCGCGTGCATTGCCAATGCCAACGCATCATCACCATCATCTGGCGGGATATACCTGCGTGTACAGCCAAGATAGAGTAAACCGAATATACAGCATCTTATGGAGCTTTGTCATGATGAGCCCTGTCGTTGAAACACGAAAATCCCTGACAACTGCAACAGAAACAAAAGAGGGAATACTCTCCAGACAACAGATAGCGACAGAGCTTCACATTACTAGGAAGTACTTGCATGTCATCAGTAGGTATGCATATGGAATATAGGAACGCTTGATAAAGTTGCTGCCACATGTGGTGTCTTGTATTCGGACAAGTGCTGAAACACATGGCGGACGCCACTTGTGTGATTTATTTAAAGTTGCTCTGTTAGCTGAACACATTATATTTATACTTTTCAGCGTTGGGGGACTGAAATTGACAGCTTTCTGGACTCTCTCTTGGTGCAGTGAACCCAAGGTGCACCTATATCTTTCTTGATGAAAAAAAAGCTGATGATATCGATTGCAATTAATGCGCTATTTCTGGTATCTTTTAACCGAAGAATTGACATGCTATGTCCATCATGGTTAGTATATCATGAGGTTGAATGATTGATGCTTTTCTCACGATTCAGCTCTTCTGGCTTTACGAAACCATGATAACTTTTACATGAGTTTGGGAAGCTCGGAACTTCCCTAAAAGTGGATTATGGAGGCATTAATGATCTGACATGAGCATTAGTGGGGTGGAGAAAATACCTTGTTGTGAAGGATAGATAGTTTGGATCAAAGGCAGGTTTTTAATGTAAATTTGGGTTGGTGTGCCAAGTAAAGTAATGCAATGTAGCAACTGGCACACAGCCAATTGCTCCAGTGGCTTTGTGGAAAGCTTCAGAAAATATGCTGATGAATTCAATTGGGAAGTTATAAAGTGATGTAGGTCATTTTCAAAGGATCTCCTATCTCCCTAGAATACAGGGAATTTTTTTGACATTATAACTTGATCAGGTGGATCAGGTGGATACACGACACATGGATAAACGGGTATTGCAGGATTGCATCCCGTAGGAATTCGGTGTTTTATTTTTTAATCTATGCTAAGCGGATACCATCGATGAGTCATTGTCTATCTCAGAAAATTTCCTTTGAAAATCGCTGTCCACAGCTTTTCCCAGTTCAGCACTGGGAAGTGAAGATGCTTAATTGTGCAGAATCAGTGGTTGATAGTTCACTCATGTCACCCATATCTACCCATCCCGTAAATACAATTTTGCATGTTATGCCATTAGTGTACACTCTTAATCCAAAATTGTATTCATTCCTACATGCTTGAATACTCAATACAACACCCTGTTATATAACGGGACAATTTGATACTCATTCGTGTTGTGTTTTCTCTAAATATGTGACTCAAATTCTGCACTGTCATTCTATATTCTGGAATTTGTACTATTGCTGATTGTTATGTTTGCAGTTACCGATCATGAAACGAAAACTGAAAAATCAATTGTACCCACCTATCTTATTTTCACAAAATTGCAGGAAATTTACGCAGCTCATCACTAACAAAGCTAGTCCTATGATGGGGGATTTTATATCCTTATTTTCTCGGAAATTGAATGAAACTGATAAGAACCTAAGTTTGCATGCAGTAAATCTTTGAAATGACAAACATGTTTATAAACAATTCTGCCACTTTGATGTCTGTGGTCTAGGATGGGTTGCCATTGATTCATCAAAATAGAAATTCATACAAATACTTTGTTTTATTGAAGGGTGTGTCATGATACATAATGTTACTTGAAAAGCTAGACAAGTGTTTGAAATTATTCAATTACAGCCAAATTTGGATATAGTGAAGCAAATGTGTTAGTCAAACCCATGTTTTTCAGATACATTGATTTTAACGTTTCAAATCAACAGGATGTATTCACAACTAACTGTGGTCATGTGCTGCCTCCTATCCGGCAACAAGGAACTTGACAGGAAGGAGGGCACATTCATGCATTTAGCAGGGTAAAATGTGTTTTTGTAATAAGAAATAGCAATCTGAGAAAGCAAAGGCCTAAGAAAGGCTCTTCACGTGATTCAAAACAAACATAAAATGTTGCTTAAAATAGCGTTATTCATTTGTTTGGCAGAAAAAGTGTTATTTTCAGATCTTTCATTAAAAAATTGCAGTAAGTGCCCTCATCATAGTGGATGCATTGTTCTTTGATATCCTCTATAACACTGTTAAAACAGAATATATGTTGTTCAATCCTTCAGGCAATGCTAAATTGAGTGTCAATCCCACTGTAACTCTTGCTAGGGAGAAGCTTAAATTTGTTAATCGTTTCAAATATTTGGGTCACATCATTGTTGCTTCTATATCAGATGACGGCGACATAGGTTGCCAATATCGCTCTCTTTGTGCCAGAGCCAACATGCTTAAACGTTAATTTTTCTATTGTTCTATGGACATCAAAATATTGCTTTATCGTTCATATTGTACAAGCCTTTATACAGCACAGCTGTGGGTAAAGTTCTCGGTGTGTACTATGAGCAAATTTGTTGTGTGTTATAATAGCGCATTTCGTTGGATTGTGGGATATCTCAAATTTTGCTCAGCAAGCAATATGTTCGTACAAAACAGAGTGCCATCGCATAGGGAGCTCAAGCGAAAAATTGTAAATAGCTTCATGAAAAGAATTAACCACTGTAATAACCTACTCATTGCCCATCTAGTCAACAGCGATAACCGATGGTGATCTTCTGGCGCAGGTGGCATAAGACTGTTTTTATAAATATGTAATTGTGTAGGTTGTGACTTTTATTTGATTTTTTAGTGTGTATTTAAAATTGTAACTTTCATTTGATCTTTTAGGTTGTGTATCTTTTATTTGATCTTTTAGGTTGTGTATCTTTTATTTGTCATATATCTCGTGTGACTCTTGCCTTTTCGTTTTTAGTTCCTTTTAGTTCTATGTTATTTTTGTAACTGTGTACGTTTCTATATGGACCTTGAGTTCGAAATAAAGGCTACTTACTTACTTACTTACTTACTTACTTACTTACTTACTTACTTTAAAGTACTAAATTAAACAATGACTAAAAGTGGGTACAGTTATGCTACAAAGGACAAAAGAATCAGAAAGATAACATAGTATTAAAAACGGTCTCCAATATTTCCCACAAACACTTTCAATATCTACATTTAAATACTTCTAGCGAAGGCACCTGGACAAAAATTCAGGACAAGATTCCAGAGGGTTGGGCCAGACTATGAAACACGATTGTGGTTGATCGATATGTTTGTCTTGGGGATGCAGAGGAGGAATTGCTTCGCTGGTCTATATCAATTTGACACGAATTTGAGAAGGGGTGAGAACTTGTAGAGCATTATAGATCACATCACACTTCTGGAATTTGTTGTTCCGACTAAGGGGATCCCAGCGCAGCTATTTGAAAAAGGGGTCAAGTGGAGCAAACGTTTTGTTGGTGTAAATTACGGGAATCTAAATGAAGTTTAGTAAGGTTTTTGCTAAAGAGTGATCAAGATTAAAAAGGTCCATTTCCATTATTGATGCAGTACTCAAATAACTAATAAATAGATAAAAAGTAACAAAGGCACTTTGCATATTTGTATGTAATTACTGATGACAATGTCGCTTTATCGCATTTTAAGCTATTGCAAAAACGAAACCATAATTCTTAAGCAATTAGGTATCCTAGCTCGGCCTATAATGGGTTAAAGCATGCTTTTCTTACATCGTTAAGAGCTGGACAAAGAAATAGAAAATTAACTAAATTTTCCTTGTTACTTTTATACAAATCACAAGTCGAGTCTTATATTCACCTTCATTCCAGATTTTATTTTATACCTAAGCAATCTGTACGAGGTTTCGTTTTTTGTGGGTCATCTGTTGTAGGAAAACTTTTAGATTTTTGCTACCCGCACGGTAATGACGTGTGGATCTCTCTTTGAAAAAAAAAATGTTTAAAAAAATATTTAAAAAAACAGCAAAGAATTTTTATTCAAAGCGTGGAGGCTAAGGCACGAGTCCTATGTGGATCAGCCGAACCTAAAATATGTTTGCCTGATTGGCTTGCTGTACAATATTTGTGTTTAAGTCTTCTTTACATACAAGCTTTTCTAGGTTAAGTGAGTTTGACGCACAATGAGTGTTGCTCCGCTCACGGTGCCCGCGTTGGAAAGGTTAAGATTCTCAAATAAATTATTATCATTGAATTATTATTATAGGCCGACATCTGCATGTAAAGCGGCAGTTGATTTCGTTAGAATTATCTAAAACTGTATTCATATTTATCAGTTCAAAGTCGGTAACCAATAATCAGCTTGCATTGTGCATGTTATGGCAATAATTACAATTAAACTACGCGCTCCGCTTATGTCCTGTCACGTTTGGCCTTACCGTCCGTAGTTGTCATTGCCTTGACCGCCCATATACATCACAGGAAACTTTAAAACCCCGCTGTGAAATTGCCATGGAAAGTTACTAGAACATGGGACAATTTGTTAAATCACTTAATTATTCACGGCCTCTGTCGTAAATCAAAAGGAAATAGTCTAATGGTTACAACGATGTTACCTGGGATTCATGGCACTGCAAAAATCTTTGAACCCTTATGCCTCCACACTGTTTAAGGGTCGAAGGTCCCAAATGAAAAATTCATATGAGCTTCTTGTACGGCGCTTGGATTCAGTAGACTGGAGGTTAAATGGTGACTTAAACAATTATAGTAATCTTCCCTGACCTTTCAATGTCTTTTTTCCCCAGCAGTGTGTGTTTTGTGTACCCTTTCTATATGCTTCAGCATATTGCTTCTAGATGATTCAGCATATTGCAATGTTTTCTTGCATACATTGCAAGCAATGATTTCTTGCCTCGTAAAATACTCCCACGCCTGAAAGCCCGACACTACCTGGTTTTGTTTCAATCGGAACAATGGATACTAATCCCACATTATGATAATTTGAATTTGCATTCCCTCTTTCTTCTCCCCCCCCCCCCATTTTCCTGTCCCTTCCTTTTTCGCGGGTAGCCGGGTATCAGAGGTTTGTATCTGATTACCCGAATCATTTGCTAAAACCTGGGTCCCCGACAATGCTCCGGTTTTCAACATTCGGAGGACGCGTATTTAATATTATGCAAGTTATTAGCCAACACCCTGAAACGAATTGTGGTTACCGTATTTTTTTAAACATATTTATTTCAACTGGATCGCCCTATAGTACATCGAGATGTCACTAATCGAGGGATTCTCCAGAACATAGAGTGACACACAAAATGTATATTACAAAACACACAGGACAAAACAAGAACAAAGTTACCCAATTAACAGAGAAGCTGTACACATGCTTCAGATTTGTACCCTGCATACAAAAATCACAGTGGTAGTAGTCATCAAAATGCAAAACAAAGCAAAATAGTTAACTGCAGGTAGAATGTACACATACGTCCCTGTTCACAATAATACGGACTAGCGGTAGGAAATTTCATAAAGGACATTCGCTTACCGCATTGCATTGTATTTATCATGTGAATCCCATATCAAAACGTTTTTGTCATGTTTTGTAATAAGTATTAAGTCGTTTTTTCCTTGTTCTTGTTGTGCCTTCTGCGACATGTGGACCAGACCTATGTTGCAGGAAACACAAAACACTCTACCTTTTTGGGCGGGGGCACATTAACGCCTTGGCATTTAGGGTGAAACGACCTTTAACTTTGATCATATGTGAACTGTTTGCCTGAGTCAGGCATTCTACAAGATCAGAAAGAAATATGTAGTGTGTAAACCCGACAGGGTTTTTTTTTTGTACATCACTGCAAAAAATGATTTAATTTCCCAGCATCAACCCACTTTTTCAGCTTTGCTTTTATCTTGGTGTCGTTACATTTTATCAATCCGTGCCAGATTTATGTCGTTCAAAATAAGCATCGTATTGGCAATCAATTAATGACCGCATTATCGTTTAATTGATTGGAATGGCGCATGCATTAGCTTGGTTATTGACGACTCAGCGTCTGTTTTAAGACGGTCACAATGGTTCACTATCCAATTTTCTCTTGCACCCACATTGCCACAACAATTGGGTGTTTATCTTGGGATATCTCTGTTTATGGCCATAAGCTTTTTTTTTTCTTTTCATTGTGAAACATCCTTGATGATGCAAAAAATTCGTTCGATATCAGGATCTTTTCAATAAACTTTGCTTTCGAGGTTGCTGGTATTTACCTGTCATCCCTATAATTATTAATAAATGAAATATCAGGTTGTGTTCCAAGTTTAGTCATAGAATGTTACAACTTATAGCTGTTTGATTTAGGCATATATTACAAGTTCATTTTTCTGTGAAATCTATATCTTTGGATGGTTGGAAACGATCCCTTTCAAGGCCTGCCCAATATGTCCTTTGGCTGTCTTGCACTATTTAATAATCAATAACTGGGTCATGTTTACTACTACAAACAACAGGCATGGGGAAACTTTGGTTGTTGAGCTAGTCACTGTTCCTCCCTTACAAGCTCAATCAACGTGATCAGGCGTTGCCTGTGTTTGGGGCTCACAGAGATATGAAAGATAAAATTAAAAAAATTATCTATTTGACCAAAAAACTCTGATTTTTTTGGTCGCAGGGGAGTTTTATCATATGGCACAACTTGTTTGGCGTTTCACCTTTGTTTGATCTGCATCTGGTGGTAGGTCTCCGTCAACTAGAAGTTGATTTTGCAACAATGTGTAGTATTTACTGCGATTTCAAAGGGATATATATATATATATATATATATATATATATATATATATATATATATATATATATATATGTATATATATATGTATATATGTATATATATATATATATATATATATATATATATATATATATATATATATATATATATTGTAAAGCAATAAAATTGGAAACTGAGTCAAAGGTTGCCTGAAAAAATGTTCAAAACTGTATTCATTGAGAGTTTATTTTATTATTACCCAGAACGCTGTGCTGTTGATGGAATCGCTCATTTCAAAATGGCGCCATCCACCAAACAGTGGCTTTTCATGGGCATACACAGAAAAGGTATACCTGTGAAATACGACTCTAATCTTCTTTTCTACACGCCCAAGCCTAGCCATAGGAGCTCGCTGATGCTCGCTTATACATACATGTATATGTGTGTTATTATTTGGATTTTTCCAAATACATTATGTCAGTACGTCATCTTGCCCCAGCATAAGGGGCCAGATGATGCAGCAGGGTATATGATATAAACACTCAGATACTAGAATTACGTGTATATACACGACAGTAAGGCAAGCCAAGGCTGCAAATATTCATGAACAGAGATATCTGTATATCTAAAAACAGATATTTGTATTCAAATACTATAAATACAGATATCTGTATTTCTAATTGAGATATCTGTATTTTCAATACATATATCTGTATTTCAGGTTAAATTCAGATATCTGAATTTGAAATTCAGATATCTGAATTTGAAATACAGATATCTGCATTAGAAATACAGATATCTGTATTTGTGAATATTTGCAGCTTTGGCTTGCCATACGACAGTGTGTTCCAATTTGTTGAGTCAAAGGTCGATACTGGTGGTAAGATAAGAATTGAACAAAACGCAACTACTAAAAACATTTCACCATTGACTTATTAAATGTAGCAAACTTCCCATTAAGCCATGACCTGTACATCTCCTCACACAAAAGCTGAGTGAAAGAATAATAATAGCGAGCGTTAGCGAGCTCTTACCATAAACACATGTGAATATAGGATATAACAGAACAGTAAATTATTCAATCAGAAGAGTACTCAGTTTCTATCCAACGAAGTTGATTTTCTTCGTCGTCCCCTACTGCGCGTGCGCACATGGGCGCAGCCATTGCGTTTTTTAGGCACCCTGGGTAATTTTTGCAGTTTTATTTACACCAAAGTCTCAAACTTACCGGCCTTTATGGAAATCGTGTCAACAATTCATAACTGGACTTCAGAAAACGTTGTCGGCAGAGTGTAATAAATGATAACGATTCACCAACTTGCATCGTTAACACCTCGATAGAACGTAGACCTGGCAAACACGCTTCTGGGGCTGAAAATGGGTTTCCGCAGAAAAGAAAAACTTGACAGGTGTGACTGAGGGTAACCTAAATAAACATCCAAAAGTATGTAGTATTTGTTGCACATATTGCATCTCACCTTACTAATATCTGCACACTGTGCAGTCATGAGATTGCTTCTTGGGGCCTTCCAGATCACAACTTCCCGTCACACTTATCTCTCAGGGCCCCCAAAACGCCATGTTGCCAAAGCCTGCTCCGATTTGGTTTTGTCGCGTGACAATCAAACAATCACTCTCCGTACGCACTACGTCTCTGCCACTGGATACGGCACCAGTTCAATGGCAATATCAAGATCTTGGGAACAATACTTAGATTTGTGGAACAATGTCTAACAAAAGAAAGGCTATACGGCAGATAATCTCGTTCAGCTGTTCAAGGTAGTACGGCCTCGCCCCTCTAGACTGGTTTACTAAATGACCACTAGAGAGACCTAACGACCAGGTGCTACTGCCTGATCTACCGACGTTAGTATCGATACTTTGTAATGCTGACGCTCGCATCTTAGGCTATGCCTACAACATATTATGTAAACAGCTAGCACCGTAAAAAGCAACGCAGCTTTAATCCCAAAGGTCCTGTGCATCTTTATGCTATTGTGAGATACCACCTCATGGCCAGTTTGCGTTCGGAACTCCGAAGTTCAGTCCAAGGCACTTGTAATCTGCACACAGATATGATGCCATTCAAGCCTGGAATTTGAACTGTGTGGACCTTAAAAGATGCAAAATCAACTGTATTTGCAGGTGTGACTCAGTTTCAAGACTGAAAAAAGCATAAATTACTGTGCATTATCGATAAGGTGAGATCGTTATTTCGTTATACAAAATGGCGCTTCCCATGGCGAAAATCTCGGGCGCGAGAAGTCGTGCGTAATTGGTAATCACCACTAGGCACTCTGCATGCTAGGAACATAGTTCGTGTACGTTACCACAAGAGCTCGCTTGGGCTTGCTAATGTGCCAATGGAGTGCAGTTATATTCTACTGTGCGGTGCCACTTGACGGCCAGTCAAAAGTGTGGGAACTGATTTGCGTTGGGAACTCCGACGTTCAGTCCACGGCACCGTAATCTGCACACTGATACAATGTCATTCAAGCCTGGAATTTGAGCTGTGTAGACCTTAAAAGATACAAAACGCACTGTATGTGCATGTGTGACTCAGCTTCATGACTGAGAATCAATTACAGTACAGTATCAACCTTATACAAAGCAATAATCAGGCCTGGACTGCAGTATGCCAGTCCTGTCTGGAATCTTTGTCATACTAAAGACATAGACAAATTACAAAATGTACAGAAAATGTTCCTCATGCTAGCACAGGAGAAGTGAATCTCGTGACCTTAAAATCTAGGCGAGACGGACAAGACTTAATAGAAGGGTACAGAATTATGACTAGGCAAAACAAGACTAAAAGTGAAACATTCTTTTTTCCCATCCAACTAGGCAGTTGAGAGGACATCACCTCAAGATATTTAAGGAACGAGCCAGAACTGACACCAGGAAACAATGTTTCACACACAGAGTGGTTGACAAATGGAACTGCCTGCCTGAGGCAATCATAACCCCAACAGACAACAAGGCCTTCAAAGTGGAACCGAAGGCCACCTCAACAGATGGCTATAAAACTTCCAAGCTTCCAAGCAAGTATCGGCAAGGTGAGATCGTTATTTCGTTAAACAAAACTGTGCCCCTGACTCAGTCAACAGAGCTTGTGCCATCACTATCCTTCTGTGGTCCGTCCATTCACTTTTTCGACTTCTTCTCTCGAACCGTTTGCCAGATTCACTCCAAAGTTGGGGGCAATGCTCCTTGGGTGGGTTTCTACCAAGTTGTTTCAAATGGTCATGTTCCAGTGATTTTTTGGATTATTATGATTTTTTTGTTCTTTTTTGCGGCAATTTAAAAAAAATCTTCTCCGAAACCGCTCACCCAATTGCTTTGATATCCCACAGGTACACCACTAGGGACTCATAGTTCTTAATTTATTCTGCAGGTGGCGCTGCATTTTTGAGATTTTTTGTGTGTTTTCACTGTTTGTGAACTCTTCTTGAGAACCGTCACTCAGATTTAGCTAAACTTGATGGATATGTTCCTTGTGAAATTTGTTCACTAGGTGGCACTGCTGTGGATCCCTGATTTTTAACTATTTTTTTCAATTGAAGTACATATCGGTAAATGCACCTTTCCGATTGACTACTATGTAAGTCCATGGGCCTTCTAATGCTAGTTCACTTTTTTTACTTTTCCCAAACTGTCAGCCAGATTCACTTCAAATTTGGTGGTAATGTGCCCGGGATGGGGTTCTACCAAGTCTGTTCCAATGGGTAATTCTTAGATTTTTCAGAATTTTCTTTCTTCTTTTGGTTTAAACATATTTAATTTCTCAAGTTACAGGAATAAAGTTTCACAGAAATAATATGACAATTTTGAAAAAAGGGCTGAGCCCTATCCAAATCCCTCTTGCGAGGAAAAGACAGAGACAGGACATTACAAACAAGACAAAAACACACTTGAGGATGACAGTCACAAGACCAGGACAGATAGAAGGGCTCATACTCTTAAGTCTACATTGTGATACTGCCGTTTGTGTTCATGTATAAATAAACGCAAACACTAATGACCTTGCTTGGCCTATCCCTGATGGTTTAAAACGTCCAATAGCTGAAATCGTGGGTAGCAGAAAAAATTAGTTCCTTATCGAGCAGAGAGCATGTACAAGAATAATACAATATTGTTTGTAGAGTAAATGGGGCGAGAGAAGTGATGGCAGAATGTAATGTTGATCGTGGTACAGTATACAGAGGGCATGCGAAAAAATAATGCCATGTATCTTCAACGGATGATCCGCAGGGGCACTTAGGTATGTCAAGGACACCAATTTTATGTAAATGAGAATTTAGTTGGCTGGCACCAAGACGTAAGGGTGTGTGCTGAACCGATATAAATCTATTGCCCAAGTTATACAAGTCAGAAAAGTTTATACTTCGAGGAACTGGTTGGCAGATCTTAGATTTAAAGACTTGAAGTGATCTGGACTGTCGAACATCGATAGGTAATTCATTCCACAACCGAACTGCGGAAGGAAAAAAAGATTTATCGAAAAGTTCAGTACAAGCCCTGAAATGAGGTAGGTCAAAATGTTGGCGTGTAGTATACATGTAGGTATTCGGAACTGTGGGAATTACAGAACATAAATTATCAGGAGCGAGTTTGTTCTTCTCTTGGGCAAATCTTGAAAAATCTTCCTCTCCGACATCGCTCACCCAATTGCTTTGATATTACACAAGAACACTCCTAGGGACTCTTGATTCTTAATTCGTTCAGCAGGTGGCGCTGCATTTTTTACTTTTCGAATGATTTTTTGCGTGTTTTTGCTATTTTCAACTTCTCCAGAACCATCACTCAGATTAAGCTGAAACTAGGTGGACATGTTCCTTGTGAAAGGGTCTAACAAAGTTATTCACTACGTGGCACTGCTGTGGATTCCTGGTCTTTATCTTGTTTTAATTGTCAACAGCTGAACATGTTTCACTTAAATATTTACAACACATTGCTAACATCGTGGGATCATATAACATGCATGTAGTGAAAATGACCATTCCTTGTCACTAGTATATTACAATATCATGCTTTTCTCCACCAGGCAGCAATGTTTTTTTAAAGTTCTTTTTAAATATTCTTCAGTTTCCCATGCTCCAGTAAAATGTATATGATTAATGAATTTTCCTAAGGCAAATCTTAGAAATACATCTAAACGTCATTCATATCCACTCAGCTAAAGCTCAACACAGGACTATTCAGATACAACTTTGATTTTGTGATGAAGCTGAGGTTAGCTGTGCAAGGGCTATTCACACAGCCTTCCCTTTATATGTTTTACGCGGATGAATATATTCAAAAGGTGTACCATTAAAAACCCTTTGGTATAGGTAAACCTGCATTTCTGGACACAATGTTTCCTTGGTCTCCATGATCACATTTACATATGTTTAGATAGTTCAATATGTCTAATATATCTGCGTAACAGTGTCTTATCCAAATCAAATTGTGTCTGGTTGGTAATTCCTTTAGTGATGCACATTTGTTTAAAAAACGTGGCTTGACCAATGGGTATTGTTTAAGAATCTGTCTCAAAGTACAAGTAGGTCACTGGGTAAAACCATCGGGTCAATGTGATACAATGATATATATGCACATTGCATTCCCACTCAGGCTAAAATTATTTTATATATGGATCAGTTTCATGAAACTTTCAATATATTTGAACCTTGATCAAGTGTGTCTTGAAGTAAACAAGGTCACCAGTACAAAATCAAACCAATGTATTCTCTGGCCTATAATTCCTTCATTGTTGCACAGATCTTATCAAGCCTTTCAAGATTAAGGGTGTGAGATTGAGAAAAACTAGGTCACTTGGTCAAATGCATTAGTCCAAGCGATAGGCCTACACGAATGCAAAAGTAAATGTATTCATCGTATATATATATATATATATATATATATATATATATATATATATATATATATATATATATATACACATATATATACACATATACACACACACACACACATATATATATATATATATATATATATATATATATATATATATATATATATATATATATATATATATATATATATATATATATATATATATATATATGAGCTTCACGGAACCAGTTCAAAATGATCGTCACCTCTTGCCCAGCAATAATGATGTAACGACTTGAAGACGGCAGTTCGATATATATGGAAACTGTTTATTTATCAGGGTAGCTATATCATCAGTTACACAGTGACATATACAAGACGAAACCAGAGTTTGTACGTGGAACGGATCTCCACATCTCCCCTGTAACTTTTTGTCCTGTGTTTTATGGTTATGTTTATCACCAGATGTCTCAGTCCATTAAATGTTCATCGAATCCACAGCAAACACACGTTAAATGCATTTATCTGTTGAGAGTTCTGTGTGAAAAGTGTATGTCAGATTTAACGTGTAAGTATAGAATCTATTAATTTATGATATAGAAAAGTCACGTTTTCTTTGAGAGATTCGCTAAGCTATTATGGTTTTATAGTTCATTCTACGTGTCCCTAAACTACTGGAAGCTTGGGTAGACTATCCTCACTTCCCAATGAATGGGTTATGGGTGTTCTTTTGTGCCAGGGTTTATCCATTCACCTTGCTTATCTCTGTAGCAGGCTGGTTTTCTTATGATACGACCACTCATGCGGCTTACAGGCACCGGTATTCTACTTGGTTGCTACTGGTGGTGTAGACTACGGGGTGGGGCTGGCGTTGCCCGGTATGGAGTGTCATGGCGCAGCATTTACCTGCCTTAGTGCACGTGCAGTGCACATATAGATTGCACAAACAGCGAACACGGGCACGTGCATCAATGCATTACGTCGTTTTATTGCAAGACGGGGACAATGGAAATTCGTTTGTTCAGATAATGACAGGAATATGGCGGGAGTCGACAGAGAACTTCTAAAACAAATTGAACAATGGAGTTTGTCAAAAATAACAAAGGATATGCAACAGCATAATGTAGAGTGTCCGTTTAACACGCCAGCTGCTTCCCAGCAAGGTGAGGTGTGGGAACGACAAATAAAAACAATTCGTTAAGTGCTTGGGATACTTTTGAAAACTCAAACATTGAATGATGAAACCCTTCATACATTCATATGTGAAGTCGAGGCTACAATAAATGGCAGGCTTATCACGAAACCATCCGATGACTCAAATGATTTCCAAGCATTAACCCTTAATCATCTGCTGCTCCTTAAATCAAAACCCAGTCTCCCACCAGAAGTGTTTGACGAAAGCCACAATTATGTTTAGTTTAAACATATTTATTTCAACTGGATCGCCCTATAGTACATCGAGATGTCACTAATCGGGGGGGGGGTCTCCAGATGAGAGACGTCGATGGAAGCAAGTTCAATATCGTGCAAACATATTCTGGAAGAGGTGGACGCAGGAGTACTTGTCGGTATTACAAGAAAGGCAAAGATGGTATATCCCCAAGAAAAACTTTTCCATCGGTGACATGGTGCTGACAGTGGACAGTAGTGCTGCTCGCAATTGCTGGCCCATGGGGAGAATTGTAAAAACCTTTCCTGATGACAAAAGACTGGTAAGATATGCGCTGGTGAAAACGGAGTCAAATACTCTAGCTGATTTTTTATCGGTAATCAAGAATTGGAAATATCTAACAAAGTTACATATCTGGGTCTTGAAATGACGTCAAATGGAAATTTTGCTGGAGCTGTCAGACAACGATGTGAAAAAGAAAGGAAGTCTCTTGGTCGTTTAAAGCGAACTTTATTCAGTGAAATTGTAGATATTCGATTGCATCTTGATTTCTTTGATAAACTTATTGCTCCAATCTTTCTTTACGGATGTGAAATATGGGGTGCCTATACAATTTCTCCACTAAAATGTATTGGTAGGGACGATATTAGTGGATATTTTTTAGGACTGAGTTTGAAAAGTTACATCTGAGTTTTCTTAAGTACACTCTGGGAGTGAATTCAAAAGCCTGTAATATTGCTGTACTGAGTGAGCTCGGAGCATATCCATATTCGTTAAAAATAATGAAAAGTGTTGGTAAGAACTGGCACCGCATAAGAAATTCTGATTCACGTGAAATTTTATACGATGCTTACAAATGTAATGTTGAATTGCTGGCATCGAATAACTCGACCTGGTTGAACAATACCAAAACTACAATGTCGCTATTTAGCTGTAATGATATTTGGAACAATGGCGGTGATGAATACGGGGAACTTTCACACAGATTAATAGAGAAATTATTAAAAGAGAAATTTATCCTTCAATGGCAGAGTGACTTCCTAAACAAGCCTATCCAGATAAAAAGTTGAGAACCTATTCGAAATTTAAATCAGATTTCAAACTAGAAAAGTACCTAATTGCATATAGAATTTGAACGAAAGAAAAATCTTTTCTAGTTTGAAATCTGATTTAAATTTCGAATAGGTTCTCAACTTTTTATCTGGATAGGCTTGTTTAGGAAGTCACTCTGCCATTGAAGTATAAATTTCTCGACCAGTTACACAACTGTGTCAGTTGCTTCAGGCCAAATATAATTAAAATTCCGTTTAATTGCTGTCAAATTGTCATGGAGATGAGCCTGGCGCCCTCATATTGAAGACCATGATGCTCTGCGTGCAAAGCCATATTTGTGAGGTGAAAAGATTGGCCTATTTTGAGCAATTCGACATTTATTTCGATTGTTACTTTCATATGCATATTCAATAGTTTTCAATGGTATTTCATATAAATTGATACATGTTTAAGCTTATAAGATTAAGGCTTAGCCCTTAGAGTTACTTCTGAATAGTGTCGGCCGTACGGATGGACAATTTGGGGCTGGCCTGTTAGGGCCAAACCTTTCTAAGACTTTTGAACGTCTCATATCTTAGAACTTAAAGAAACTCTTAATTTTGCTTATGCGTGACCTTTGCTACCTGCTTTTGGTCATCTCTACCTGCTGGTTCTGCGTTTAATTTTCATGGTGCAGTGGCCTTTAAACTAGAATATTGGAATTCCGAAGAGGGGACAAGAGCAATAATAGAAGTTTTATCTGGTTTTTACTCGTTTAATATCTTATTTATATGGTTTTCTCCCCGCGAATTTGGTAGTTATTTCGATTGAGCATTCCTAACCACGGGATTGCATGAAGTAGGAACCTGGATACGCTTCAAGTTTATGATGTTCGGCCAGCTGATTAAACAACGCATACCTTTACAACTTTAGAACTGTGTTGATACTTGTGATGGATACCTTAAATATGTACAAAAATGAGCGTAAGACGAGACGCCCATTTGCTAAACCTCTATCGGAAAAGAATTGGCAATAACACATACATATATATATATATATATATATATATATCATAAGTTGTATCCGATGTGACCATTAATGTCTTTCCTTGTGCGGAATCAACACACTTTTGGTGAATGGCCAGGGTCAGTATTACCTAATATGTCTAATGGTATTTGTCAACGGGCGAATCACGCTTACGAATGTTTACTATCACTCCGCGCCGTTGCTATGAAGATCACCTTGAGAGGCCGTTTTACATCTTTGAATACCGTTTTACAAATGCGCCAATATTTGCCCCAAATGGTTTTTTTTTTCTTTTCTTTTTTTTTAAACATAGAATAAATGGAATCTCAGGTCTCGTGCCAGTGTCTCGATCAAGAGATGTGACTGGCTAGGTCTTTCAGTTTCAGAACATGCATGATTAAGCTTGTGGCTTCTTCTATATGGTCTGAAAGACGTAGCTCGTCACAGCAGTCGGTCGAGGCACGTTGCTATTCAGAGAATCTCTGTTTACTTCATCTACAGTCAAAAGTTATTGTGCTTATTGTATCCTTCGTTTCCTAGACTGTACCTTACACTGGCCAAATGTCAATGGAGATACTCTATGACATTGACTTTACCAAGAACAAAAATGCTTTGATATATCTGTCCCAACATGACCCTACAATCAAACAGACAGTTGATCTTTTTAATATTAGTCAATGCTTCCTGCTTTTCCTAGCATACATCGTATGGATATTTAGGCTTAGACTTCTAGATGAGCAACAAACGCAGGTGAAGCCACGTGGGACATTAACAAGCCCAACATCGCTGAGTGGTCAATCGTTTCCAACAGAAATTGCAAGGTCATGCAAGTAGGTCCCATGTGTTAGTGGCTCTACCTGCTGGTGACATTAGACATTGAAAAAGTTGCATGTCAGTACGTCTACATTCAGGGTTAAAGCACATGCTAATGCAGTTGCCACACACATATTGTGTAACTATCCCTGGCTACACTGTGGTTAATATGTATGTGTAAGTCAAAAGACTCATCATGTAGTGTTTTCAACTAACACGGGAAATTTATCACAACTCCTGTAAAGCTCACTTCTTTTCATGCAGAATTAATCTTCTCTGTGAGCAACAGGTTACGTAAAGAACCCACGAACACTTGATCAAATATTCGACCCTAATCCATTTTGGTGACCAAACAAATTAGTGGCAAAAAAAACTCAAGTACTAGGTTTACAAGTACGTGTAGAAAATATTTTAAAACAACAATAGGAAAAAACTGTAAACACAGCCTGACTACTTGTCCCAAAGCACAGGTAATTTGCAGAGCTGGGGACCAATATTGTTGGGTGCTGGACATGTCAATACACCTTCCAAACGTCTGTTTAAACAGGTCGGTGTCTAAAACAGATGGACTTAGGACTCAGTATATGTATATTTGACCAAGTATATATGTACATAATCATTCAATACATTTTCTTGTTTTCTTGTTCTTTTTTTCTTCCTCTTCTTTTTTTTCTTGGTCAGGGACACCCCCTTTAAGATAAATATTTGTCGCTCTCATAAGGGCCTCCCTAATCTGATTTCAGCTGCTTCTATTATACAGACGACGTATTTAAATTTCTCTAAAACAGTTATTGGCATAAGTGACGTGACACACTTGCGCATTACCTGCGTAACTATAATTTAGTGATATAAAGTACCAAGTTCAACAAACTGTCTAGTGGCGTGAACAAATATAACAGTTTGGAATAACATATTCTTGCTCATTATCATTTATCAAGAGATTCTTGACGTGTATAGTAAATCCCTGGTAATTATGAGTGTAAAATTTCTCTTATTTGAGCGTGCTTCACACTTATTGTTCCTGGTATGTCAAACCTTGGACAACATTTTGCGCAGCTATGGTTGTATCTATTCATACACAAGTCTCGATTTTGTCTTGTGCTACGTTTACCTAATTCTTGGTTGGTTCTAAATGGTTACTGTTGAAGACTGATTGGTAACTTATGATTGATATACTTATACGAGAATTTATATTTGGAAACAATGAAAGATGTCATTTAATTTCAGTATTCAAAAGATTTTCAATAAGGGGTCAGTATGTGAGTTATATTTAGATCATGTAATTATTCGGACAGCTTTTTTTGTAATTTTAAAATATCACTGTGTTTAAATTTCCTAGTTAATTACCATAATATATATGTGAGAGTATTGTTGAGTTGTAATTCCTAGAAAATTAAAGCTCTCTACGTGTTCGATTTCAGTTTGATTGGTTTTGACAGTTGGATCTTGAAATCTTTTTTGAGGTTGATGGAATATCATCACTTTTGTCTTTTTAATATCTAAAGATAATTTATTTGCACTAACCAGTCAGTGATTTTTTTTCTAATTCCATATTTATTTTGTTATCAATCGCTGTGTCGTTGATATCAACGCTAAATGAATCTTGTGTTATAGTTACAGCTGAGTCGTCGGCATACATGAAGTTACTTCGAAGTTATTACTTGCTTCAGCTATATCATTTATGTAAATTATGAACAACAAGTGTCCCAAAATAGAGTCTTGCGGGACGCATGTGGTCACAAATAAAGTATCTGATTTCACATGGGGGTAGGGTATAGGTGACACATTATCAGTTGAATGTCAAAGTCAGCTGTAGACAAACTGTTCTTACCTGCCTCTTGCTTTCTTTTTTGCACATTCATTTCTCATCGATTTTTTCGCTTATTTTTGGGGAAGAAAAATATCTCCCAAACCGCTTATATAATTGCTTTAAAATTGCGTATGGAGACTTCTGTGTGCCCGTAGACGTTAGTTTATTCAACAAGTTGCTCTGTGCTTTTTCTGATTTGTCAGTCACCTGTGCTTGTAGGGTGGTCAATTGTCGATCGTCCGTCCTTCTGTCCACAAGAGGCCAATCTTTTAAAAAATCATTTCAAACTTGGTGGGGATGTACCTTCAGTGGGAGATTGCTAAGTTTGTTCAAGTGGTCACTTTTAGCTTTTTTTTATTTGTTTTTTGTTTATTTTTTGGTGAAATCCTAGAAAATCTTAACCTCCGATTTTTCCCTGACCGTAGGCCAGACTGTCTTCAAACTGCAAGCGAATGTACTTTGACTTGGTTTCTATCAAGATAGTTCCCTAGGTGGCGCTGATTTTATTTATTTTTGTTTTTTGACATTTTTACTATTGTTTGAAAGCTTATAGTGCACGTGTTAGCATGATTAGTATGGGGAATTAAATGGTAAATGCAAACACAAGTAGTTTTCTGTAAATTCTGAGTCCTGTGCACTTACATATATATATATATGTATGTATATATATATATAATGGAAAGCGGTTTCTTTTATTTAGTATTTGATCGTGATGAAATATTTAATCATATGAACAAATGTTAATCATGAATAAATATTTAATCATGTGATAGAATCTATTTGATCGTATGAACAAATCAGAATATGAGTACTTGTACTTGTTCATAATTATGTTCAAATGCATTTTCTTCATATGACCAAATAGATTTGATCACATTCACATGAACAAATGCATTTGATCATATGAACAAGCGCAGTTGATAATAAGAACAAACTGATTTGATCATACGATCAAATAAATTTGTGTATGAGTAAATAAAACTTGGTCCACTACGACATAATAAGTACTCCCTGGCCGGAAGCCAGGTGGGTGAATATTGTATCTCAGCTCGTTCGTGTTGTTGGCTGTAAGCTGCAGTTGTTATACGACTGTCAGCTGCAGCTGTTGCAGCAACTGTTCTTCTTGTCGGCTGTCGGAAGCTGTTGCAACTGAATATGCCTCCGGCATTTCGCGCACACGGGAAAGAAGACAAACGCATGCATAACAGGAAAGATTTGATCACACGAAAAAATAGTATTTGATCAGATGAACAAATCGGCGAATTGATTTGCGCATGTGTGACTATAGTATTTGTTTATTGGAATAAATAGAACTTGGTCTACTACGAAGGGGGGCATGCGTAAGAGGAAGTATTTGATCATGTGAAATTTGGTTGCGCATGCGTCCGACGAAGATGGAGGGAATTTTGAACGATGCTGAAATTTTCTTCAATATGTTCTGATTCTGAAATATCCTACCTCATATATTGATTGAATACAGTACATAAACAACTCAAGTCAACATTTTGTTACTATTCAGAGAGCTTCCGTCTTTTAATTTTTCTACGAATGCATGGCATCTCAAGTGGTATCCTGTGAATCGTCCCAAGAACAGCAAGATGGCAGCGCCCATGCCGTGAGCAAGCTTTCTCCATATACGAAAGCTAAGTACTCTAAAAAGTTTCTAAACAGGACACAGAGCCTTGAAATTGTGGTGGAGGAGCAAGGTGCTGCTGTCCGAATCCCTCTTTGCTAAATTCCTAAAACTGTCTACTATTTACTGCACAGAATCAATCGCCGACCATGACCCCACACTCAACGTAACGGTCAGTACAGTAAAGGGTAAAGATAACACGGATATTAGCCAGTCAATTCGCCTATCAGATGCAGAAGACAAAGGTATCTATACCCTGAATATGCACTTGATAACCGGCACCCTCTTCATCAATGGCAAAAATCCCAGCAAATTCCTTGATGATGATATTGAGAAAATTATGGCCATTGACCCAGATACAGTACATTCGTCAGAATGGTGTGAAACACAACACAAGGGAGTGGAAACTACAACTAATGAAAAACCCAATTTCCGTGTACCTCACGTGGAGCGGAGACCAAAGAGACTGATTGTGTCTGGTGAATAGCCTGTTCAGGTTGGGTTCATGCTACTTGTGAGGGTCTAACCCACGAACAATTCAACCTTCTAAACAACGAAGACAGTAAGACCCCTTACACCTGCTGCACATGTAAATGCAGTACCAGTCTCACCTCAAACATGGTTGACAGCCAGGAGACAGAATTTATAATTAAACCAATGACAATGTGTGACAGTAACAAGACAACTAACAATTCACTATAACACCACAAGTGAAGAAACAGATCCCAAAGCATTTGACCGCAGTAACAACACAACTAAAAAAACAGACCTCAAAGCAATTCATCACAGCAAAAAATTGGGTGACAACATAGTCAACGTAGGTCCTGATGACATGTCACCAACTAACCGAATTATTCCCCTGCTTTGAAGAAAAACTTGTTAACTGCCTACGTGATCAAGGGTGCAGAGGTGTGTTGGCTGAAAATCAAAAATTAAATCTGGAAGTGTCCAAAAAAGACAAAACTATCGAAGGCACTAACAGAATTTTGAAAGCCAAAACAATTGAAATAAAAAACTTGCAAGATAAATTGGCTGTAGCTGCATCAAGCCCTGCACCAATCAACAGTAATCTCACAGAGATCATAAACCTTTTGCAGGTTTCACAAGGAAAGAACACCTATCTTGAGAACTGTGTGAAAAGACTTGAAAAAGAATTGGAAATGAAAATTGCTGAGTGTACAAAAATTGAAAGAGTCCCACGATAAAGTCCTCAACAGCTTAGACAGTTGCATAGACAAACTACAGGCCTATAAGGGTATAGAACACCAGGGCACCCAAACAGAATCACCACTGTTGACAAACAACAGATATGCTCCTTTGGTGGACTTGACCAATAGTTTCTCAGAAGTGATGAAGCACTCTGTGGCTGTGGATGCTGTCTCACCTAAAGAGACAAGCACTCTTTCCAGCAACAAAAAACTTGAAATGAGTGACAAACCTTCAAATGATGCACCAAAGAGAGATGCACAGTCCAGCAAACATGTATCACATGCCAGTATGGATGACACCGCGACCAACAGCACCAAACACTTGACTACAAAAGACGAGGTTCAAAGTGTTGAAACTCCTGAACCTAGAAATACCGACAGGCCAAGCTCCAGTACCAAAACTCCAGAGTCAAAATTCCGAGATGTCGACCTTCTAATGGTGGGCTCTTCCCACATGTCACGTATTAATCCATGCAGGATTTACAAAACCAAGAAAGTGTTTGTGAAAACACTGCAGGAAAAAACTGTTGGTGGAGCTATTGACTATGTTTTGAACACAAATATACGACCTGAATGTATTTTGTTCCACATTGGATCTAATGACTTAGTTTCACAACCTGCCAAAGATGTGGAAACAAATCTTTCCCACATCATAGAAGTCACCAGAGCAAAGTTCACTGAATCCGACATTGTAGTGTCTGAGATTTTGCCTCGTCACCTGACATCAAGACAAGAGACTAAATCTTATAATGACAAGGTAACCAGCATAAACAAGAGGTTAAACTGCCTACCCAGAATTATAGTGGCAAGTCTGGAAAACTTCTGGGATGACCATCGTGCCCTCCTATCCGAGGATGGTATCCATCTAAACAAAAAAGGTACTTCTTTGCTCATCCGTGTTTACAAAATGAAAACAAATACCCTACTAGGGATGCAGAAATATGAATACTACGAACAACCAAAAAGCAAGAAAATAGAGAAGGAGAACAGGCCTCAATGCTACAATAACCAGAAATACTTTTCTCTTTCCATGAAAACACGCACAGAGCCATCTTTGTAACACAAATTTGGTCCAAACCACCAAGGTCAGTTCCACCACAACGAAAGACCCAGAAATGTGTGATCGTGTGACACTAATTATACTAATGGAGACTACTATAATAGAGGGCATCGCTCTGGAGAGGACTTCACACCCAGGTCCACCCAAAATAGTGGACACTATGGATACTGCTATGATCCTCAAAATTCCTGTCACCAAGACCATATTTCCCACAACTACCAAGATCACACTCCCCAAATGCGGCACCCATACCATGAGTATGTTCCACAACTCCCATGACCAACGGTTCCACAACAGGTGTATAAATAAGCAAACAACTCACATATCTAATTGAGGATACCATTTACAGACTTGGACTTTGAATTATATGCATTCTTTACAATGGTGCCAACCACAACCATTGGTTCTACTTACAAAACTGGTGCTGATGATTGACACATAAAATTTAGTGCCTTTCATTTTTGTAATCACAGGATCTGAAATCCACTTGTGCTTGAACACTGCATTTTTGTTTTGTTTTTTATGAATAAGTACTGCCATACCTCTGAGTCATATCTGTCTAATGTGTTCAAAATGATACACTAAATATTCCACAACTTGCTATAGATTTACACAGTTATAGTTTTTACTTTTAATCTTAGTCATGTTTACTTGGGGCAGTAAGTTAACCTGACTTTTAACTGTATTTACTTACATTATCCTGTGCTAATAACTTCTGAGGTAGCTTTTAAGAATCATTATATTATTATACTCCACCCATATGATCCAGACAAGTGCCCATTCTTCTGTCACCATGGGAGCATGGAATGTAGATGGTTTATTTCAGAGAATAGGGGGCCAGAGATCTTTCAAACTGACTGATGCAAACTTCTTCGAGGAAGTAAACAGCTTAGACATTATTGGTTTCATCGAAACACATTTAGACTCAGATTGTGAAACAGTTCTTTCCAAAATAGTCGACAATCATATTGAAAACAGCACCAGGAAAAAATTAGCTCGAGCTAAAATGGCATTTGGAGGAATAACAGTATGTATTCGTAACACTCTAAAACCAGGCATCAAAATCATGCCAAAGTACAATTCAGAAATTTTCTGGCTGAAACTATGTAAGCAATTCTTCCACATGCCGTCAGACATCTTCATTGCATTTGTATACATGGGTCCAGCCAACTCTTCATATAGCAAAATTAGAGATGATATTTTTGAACTTTTGGATGATGACATAGCAAAGTACTCAACATTTGGTGAATGTTTGGTTTGTGGTGACTTCAACGCCCGTACTGCACTCGCAGAGGACTTCATTACACAAGACTACAGTCCTCATATTCCAGTGCTTTATAACTATGTTAATGATGTGCCCCTCAGTCGGAATAACTTAGATAGGGTTAGTGTCGACACCCATGGAAAAAACTGCTTGATATTGGCAAGACCTCACCTGCGAATTCTCAATGGCAGGCCGCTAGGTGACAGTACAGGTCACCTCACCTGCTACAACCATGTAGGTACCCCTAGCGTCATTGATTATATGATTGCCCATAGTTCACTGTTACGCAGATTGCATTACTTCCATGTCCGTAACCTCACTCCATGGTCCATACACTGCATGATGTCAACCTGCATCAGTATATACCTGTTATGAGGCAGAGGAAGTCACAGTGTAAACCGAAGCCCAAAAATTCATATGGTCTGAAGGTGATGACATCAGATTCCAACTTGCTCCGACTTGTCCATCAATCAAAACCCAGGTGGATGAATTATCTAACCTGCTTCATAAATCAGACCCTAACTCTATTAACGACTCACTTACTAAATTTAATTAAATTTTCTATTTCGCTGCTAAAGGGGCAAGCATTTACCAAATATGCCCACGTGCTTCTAAACTGAAAAGGAAGAAAAAAAGGTCCAAGAAATGGTATGACCAGGACTGTCTTTAAGGACCTTAAACAGATGTGTAGTCAACTTAGATCCCAGCTTTTCAATACTCAACTGTTAGTTACTTATCGACAAAGCCGTAAACTTTATAAAAAGCTACTGAATAAGAAAATAAGAACTTTTCAACATGTACTTGTGACTTGCTTACAAGACCTTGAAGACAAAAACCCAAAACATTTTTGGGATCTGTATAATAAGCTAACAGGACGTGACTCAAAACAGTCTACAAACCCTATTAGCCCAACCACCTGGTGGAAACACTTTCACAAACTTTTTAATCAAACTGAAAACTAACATGACCCCCATCTAGAGTCATTTATTACCAACAACAAAGATCTGGTCTTTAGTGAACTCAATTTTTAAATCACTACTCAAGAAGTAAGAAAAGCGATTGCTTAATTAAAAATAATAAATCTCCAGGACTAGATGGCGTAAAAAACGGAATGATTAAAAGTGGTTAACAGGTATTGATTCCTTTATCAGCAAAATTGTTTAACTTGATCCTGGTAAACCAACGATTCCCTGATAGCTGGAGAGTCAACTTAATCACCACAATCCATAAGAAGGGATGTCCACAAAGTCCTGAAAATTACAGAGGCAAGCTATATCAAGCCATCTAAGTAAACTCCTTTGTTCTATTCTTAATAACCGACTTACTGACTTCACTGAAAAGCATAGAACTATTCCACACAGCCAAATTGGTTTTAAAAGAAAAAGTGGAACCTCTGACCACATCCTTACCCTTAAAACTATCATAGACAAATATATTAATAGACTTCCCAGTATCTTTTCTCTTGCTTTGTTGATTTTAGGTCTGCATTTGATACAGTTTGGCGACAGGTGTTATTCTATAAACTTACTGCTAGTGGCATAGGTGTAACTTTCTAGGCCTATTACAAAACATGCATGCCGACGTATCGTACTCTGTTAAGACTAAGCATGGCCACATGGAAAAAACTCTCATCCAATGCTGGAGTAAAACAGGGATGTGTGTGAAGTCCTAGTCTCTTTAATTTGTTCTTAAGAGATCTTCCAGATATTTTTTACGAAACCTGTTGTCCTGTCCGGCTAGATTCCTCTCCCACCAATTGCCTCCTCTATGCAGATGATCCCATTCTAGTATCTGAAAGTAACTCTGGCTTTCAAATGCACTAAACAAATTAGGGGAGTAATGTGTTAAGTGGAAACTAAGTGTTAACCTCACAAAGACTAAAGTTGTCATTTTTAAGAAAGGGGGGTCAAAAATTTAAAAATTCACATTCCACTATATGAATTCGCAAATTGAAACTGTTCAAAATTATTGCTATTTAGGTGTTGAATTTTCAGCCTCGGGTACATTTAATTTGGCAATATCAAAACTCAAAGAGAAAGCTACCAAAGCACTATTTAATCTCCGATACTTTAATACTCATGGGGATGTTGATTTATCCCTGAAACTTTTTGATAGTCTGATTAGGCATTTAGCTACCTATGCAAGTGAAGTTTCGGCCCCATTTCTATTACATGGTTTAAATGATGAAAACTGTATGCAAATCTGTGAACGTGCACATGAAGTTGTGCCGTTGTATCTTGGGAGTTCACCGAAAAAGCTGCACAGCTGCAGTAAAAGAGGAACTTGGCACCTTTCCACTTCTTATCACCAGTCTGTGTTCTGCAGTCAAATATTGGCTTCACCTTAATGAAGATACTCTTGTATTTAAATCCCTACGTGAAAATTACAGCATGTTACAGAATAATCAGTTTGCTGGCTTAAGCACATAAAATCACTGTTACCACAATTAGGATTACAAAACTGCTGGGACAATGTAGGTGGCCTGGATAAAACTTGTGTATTAAAAGGTTCACAGCAAAATGTGCTCCTCTTATGAGAAAAATTTGCAAAAATATATCACTGGAGAAGGGAGGGCTTCCAACAAACTTAGAACCTATAAAAAAATTTAAAAAACTATAAATAAAACTAGATACTTTACCAAACTTAGAATCTGTGCCCACAACATAATCATTGAAACAGGGAGATACATTAAAACCAATGTCAATGCAAGAACTTGCCCACTTCACCCACGAGATGAGATAAAAGATGAGTTTCACTTCATGTTGCAATTTACAAAATATAACTCATTGAGGTCAACTTTATTTGAAAGACTATAAATTAGAGCCTCTCTCCACTTCAGAAGATCCATTTAAATTCCAAATGACCTGCAATGATGGGGATACACTTATAATTTAACGGGTATTGAGGTATGTAACTTCAGCTATGGAAGTAAGGAATAACATGGGCAATCAGAACTAATTTCTATTATTATCTTTTTCTTGTGATGTATGCAATATGTGTTCTGTGTCTCCAGCAAGCCAGAAGCAGGCACCTCTATGTAGCCGTGGTGTTGCTTAGCTATAGTTTGTATTCAGTTTTTGCCATATCCGCCACATGGTGGGTTTATGCAAATGAAGTGTATGTGTGAACAATGGTATTTGATAGGATGAACAAATCCGTAAATTCATTTGCGCATGTGCGACGGAATGGATTTTGTCCTATCAACAAATAATCAAATATGAGAGGGCGCACCAAGTTAGTGTAAAGGTTATTTGATCATATGAACAAATATTCTCTATTTGAACAAATGAACTAAGGTATTTGTTGATCGATCTTTTTCTTTGTTCGATTAAATCAGTTTCCTCATATGAAAAAATGTTGAATATTATATATATATATATATATATATATATATATATATATATATATATATATATATATATATATATATATATATATATATATATATATATATATATATAACAACGGATGTTGATAATAACCGAAAAAAAACAATGTGTGACTACTTCTGTCCAATCATCATCGCCAATATCTACTCTTAACCTTTACTGTTTTGTTGCTGCTGACTGCATAAGAAAAGTTCAAATACTTCAACACAAATTTACCTGTGGCAAAATAAGAATATTAGTGACAGTCTAATTGTGGCTACTTTAAAAAAAAAATGTATCATAATATAATGGAAAAGTGGGAAAGTAGCTTCTACCTTTGAATGTATCTGCTGAATAAAAAAAATAATAAAAAGGTTGATGTGCTTCAAAGCCTCGATGTAAATTTCTCTTGTTTTCCTGCCACCTTCCATTTCTCTCCACAACAGTTTCCATAAATTGATGACTTGTACCGATCCATTCTTTTTATTGGGTCTTGATATTTTTGGACTATATCAGGTCAAAATGACGTATACATTCACATGTAAAGCAGATTCATTCATTTTATGAAAAACAGCGAATTGCACACAAAAAACAATTTAAAAAATGTAACTTTATAGCTTTGTAGCACTGTTTTGCTTAAACTGCTGAAAAATACAGAAACAAATGTTGCTTTTTTTAAATAATCTGATGTGTTTTTACAACAAAAAGCAATTGCTTACTTCTTCAGCAACAGGTCGTAAACATATGATCCAAACCATTGGCATGGAACCAAGTTTTTAAACTCATTCGCTTCATTCGAACGACCTTCAAAAATTTGTTTCCCTGCCTAAGGTTTTGGATCATTTGTTTGCAACCTGTTACTGATGATAAACATCTAGGGTCACAAAAAGTCACTCTTTTTTGTGATGATAAACCGTCCAGTACTAGCTTCCATGCGATTATGACAAATATCTATGAAGTAAATCGAACGAATATGTCTTTCTCGGGTTCAAATAGAGTTCACTATTTGCTTACAGTTGTAATGATACATACATACATATATATATATATATATATATATATATATATATATATATATATATATATATATATATATATATATATATATATATATATATATATATATATATATATATATATATATATGGTCGGATGTCAGTTTAAACATATTTCATTAGCAAAAAACCATTGGCCGACAGGCTCACCAGCCTATATAAGTGCCTCTTGCACATTTATAACAAGACTGCAATGAATTTGTGAGCACCAAGTCACAGACATGTCACGGACAAGACCACAAATTGGAAAAGCCAAAGGGGGAAAGTGATTGGTGTGTGAGCATAGATACAAATAGAAATAGTAGTACAAAATAACCGAATTTAAATCACGCTTTAAATCTGCCAGATAATTCAAAATACTTTTGGACGGCCTAAAAAATTTCCTCATTTTGACTTTTTGAAATTCCTCTTCCTTCTATTCCGAACAATCAAGTTTTCAAGTTAAAAGTACCAAGAGTTATTATTTTACATTGTAGTTCATTCCGTGGTATTACATACTTGTTGCATTCAAAGAAAAAGTGATAAATAGTTTCTCGATTGGCTCCCCATGAGCATGATGGAGACTCTACAACACCAATTTTGTACAGACTACTACTATTGAGCTAGATACATCCAATTCGTTCTAGAATGGATTATGGTAATTTTCATTACGTTTTGAAGTCTTCCTGTTGAGTTCCCGTTTAAAATCGTCAATGTGCTCAGATACTCTAACGGGGTAATGAATTTCATTCGCGAATCGTTCATTGGAGAAAGGAATTATAAAATATTTTGGGTTTTTTGGTCTCAATGACACTTGCTTACTTTGTCCGTGCTGAAACTGTTCCCGGTAGTAATCTGGAAAGGTATGCTGGGGCTATACCAATTTTAAACAAAAGTACCAGGTCTTGTTTCCTTCTACACTCAGCTAATTTTTTCCAGCCAGTCTCTGAGTAAATATGCTGGATACTAGTGTGAGCGAAAGCTCTGTCACCACTCGGGCTGCATCCAGCTGAACAGCTTCAAGTCTATCCCTGTCTGGCTTTGCGTATCCATCCGAGATCACACTGGCATACTCCAGGCAAGGACGTGTGAAGGAAAAGTAAAGATATGCAAGAGCTTTTCTCTTCAATTTGTACTGCAGACGTTTAAGGACCCCAACATTTTTATTTTTTTTTATTTTTATTTTATTTTTTTGATTTTGCAATAATGTGATAAAAATATGATTAAGATGGACTGACCATGAAAGATTAGCAGAAAGCCAAAGGATAAGGTGTTTGCGCACCTCTGCATTTTGAAGATTATTGTTGTTGTTGAAAGTCAAGTTGAGGAGATCGGATGTTAGTGGTCCAAGAGTATGATGTTAGCACCACGTCTCCAGAACAATTGATCAGTTTCATTAAATTCCTGTTACAGATGTATCTTATGATGGATCAGAGCTCTGTCTAAAATTAGATTTCTCTGATTATTCAATTTTATCGATTTTTTAAAAATTTGTATTGTGTCAGGTGAGTGGTACTGAAAGGGGTTTGACTGGAGACTTGTCCTTTATTTTCGTCAGAGATGTGTCCCTTACAATGCCGGGTAACTCTCTTGAATACTGTCTTCCTTACAATGCTACATAACCCTGTTGAACACTGTCTTCCTTACAATGAAAAAAAAAACAACTCCGAACACTGTCTTCCTCACAATGAAAGAAAAAAGACCTGTTGAACACTGTCTTCCTGTAAAAATTTGGCTCACGCTGACAATGAATTTTTAACATTTATTTTGTTGCTTGGACAGGCTTGTCACCACAAAACAACTCCAATTCTCATGCATTTTCACCGGAATCGCATCTGGTTAACACATGCTTTATCTGCATATTTTTCATCTTAGCAACAATCATGCGATGAAAATTAAAATGGAAATAAAGCTGCTGCAACTTAAACACACAAGTCGTATCTAGCTTCCTGTAACGCCTGTTGACTGTAGCATGCATATTTCTGTCGTTGCATGATGTTGTGATCACAAATTTTGAGGTTTTGTTCTATCCGCAAGAAAGCTGTGACAGTCCTGCTCGGCTAACTTTGTATGTGGAAACTTGGAACTTATTTTGGAGTTTTACTTTGAGCAATATAAAAGTCGTACCTCTGAAACCTTTAGAGTTATTGTACAAAATGGCCCTGTGGCATTGGAAATAATCCATCTTCAAACAAATCCGACACCTTATAGAGGAGCCTTGTGTAATATGGTAGTTACATTAAAATCTTGCTCTGACATCTTGGCAATCGGGTCAAGGTCACCAATCTTTTAATTAAAGGAGACATTTTAGAGGGGTATTATCATTTCTCATGAATGAAGGTACTCGCTTGAAAAAATTTAAGCATAAAATGTAAAATACACAATAATTGCTATGTGACCTTAGAAATTAATTTCAGTTAGTTCATCTTGACATAGTTCCTACAGGCCATACAGTTTTAATAAAATCTTGTTGGCAGGTTGTAAGTTAAAGATTAAAATATTAATCTGTATAAACATGGAGCTTATTTTGACCATTCAAGGCCACTACGGCCAACATTATCAACGCTGAATCTCTATGGGAACTTTCCTATTAATGTTTTATGATGACCGTGCGCCTAGGATCCCCCATTACAGGGATATACGCCAATGTGTCAGTGACCTTTTAAGGTCACTCAAGTCTGCTGTTATTTATAAATAGTAACAATGCTAATGTACATGTACAATTACTAATATTTCTTAATTTCCAAAATTTAAAAATTCGGAAATGCTAGCAGCATGATGCCGTGGACAATTTCGTGGAACTTGAATCAAGACAGATTCTCACTGAGTTTGAAGACAATCCAGCATGCAGTTTTGGAGAAGTCGAAAATAGCGAAAAGGAACACAGATTCATTCACAAAATGGAAAAAATGTAGCTTTACCTGTTGTGCAAATTAAGATCTAGGGCAGCCAGAAGTGTTCCAAAGTAATGTCAAAGTGATTGGCCAGGTGATTTCACGATTCGGCCAAAAATAAAAATATAAAAATTATTTACGAAATTCCCGTGCCTTGAGTGCGAAAATGTGAGCAAACCTCATAAATAGTTTTCCAAGGTAAAAAGTTATAGAAAGATGAGGCCAATAGTTTCGGAGAGGTCGAAAATGTAAATTGTGGAGGACAGGCAAAAGCCAACATAAACTCAACTGAATAAAATCCTCATGTAGCTATCTTGGTTTTACATGACAGGTCATGTGGCTATATTGAATGCTATGCAGACAATGGTTGCCATGAAAATGAATTCTGGGAAACGTAAATGCAACCAAAGAGAAGAAAACCTTTCTGTTATTTGTGTTTAAGGAACAAGATTACATAGGTAGGGTCCAGAAAATGGCCAACTACTTAATACTCACGTGTTTCAGCAACATATACAACTGCTTCACATCAACATTGGGAATGTAGTTTATTGTAAGCAGTTTGAAATTGAAGTAGGTACTTGCTTTACTGCATACATTCATCTGAGGTCACACGACACATAGTTTTCCAATAGTTCATATTTTTTTTATAGTAGAAATCAACTTTTTCAGTGCCAATCACAACAAATGTTAAGTTCATGCGAATTATTTAAATGATAAATTCAATGTAATTACTGTCAAAAAGACTTTTTATTCAAGTAGCTCCATAGCTATATTTCCAGAGGAGAGGGACATGGCCATGACCAAGACCTTCTCAACGCATCTTTT
Organism: Hermodice carunculata; assembly: GCA_964020975.1. NCBI lineage: Eukaryota > Metazoa > Annelida > Polychaeta > Eunicida > Amphinomidae > Hermodice > Hermodice carunculata. The sequence continues at coordinate 27,743,598 of OZ026630.1, forward strand.
GGCGTCAAGGACAGAGGGAAGGAGAATCGCTATGATCTGGAGCCTCTCAATGCGTCGTTTGGCATCAAGAATAGAGGAAATGAAAATGGCTATGATCAAAGCATCTTTGGGCCTCAGGGACAGAGGGAATGACAATTGCTGTGATCAAGTGTTTCTCAAAGCGTCTTTGGGCCTCAAGAACAGCTATTAATCCGGCTTCCCACTGTGTATTGAAAGGAAGTCCTCAATACAACTAAGATATACCTGACTGTCAGGTTGCGTTTGTAGTGTGACGTAATGGTTAAGTGTTTTACATTGTTTACCTGACTTATCCCTTCTTATGATACACAGGACCGAACGATCTATCATTAACACTGTACCTAAATAATATATTCAAGATGATTCCTTTCTTTGGCTTCTTGATGAACCAACAGGCTACTCTTTCATTTAGCACAAAGATTTAGCAGTTGTTGTTTTTTCGGTTGGTGCAACGTTAGGGGACAGACCACTTTTAACAGTTAATGGCATTTGACGTTATGGAGTGGGGGTTCTCACCAAGGGACGTTAAAGGTGTGCAAAGTATTACATCATATCAAAAATATTTGTCATATATGCAAGGAAAACACACAAATTATGACTTATAAGTTTGAGTTGATGCCTCCGCAGTGAATGTTGCTCATGTAGATTGTTACAGCAGCCTCCCCCGTAAGATGTCATGTGACGCGTGACACGACGCAAGCAGAACATGACAAAACAGAGATACTATTCTTGTTGGGTTGGGAAGTATGGAAACTTTTATGGTATCAATTTGTAATATTTCATTTATATTATCATGTGCAGTCTAGTACATCAGCATTCCAAACAACGAGTTTTAGATTAAAAGTGTTATTCTAATCTGGTAAAACAGGTAATCACTTTCAATGGGTAGAATATTCCATTCACTCACAATAGCAAGATGGCTGCCTGGAAAAATATGTTTAACCTCACTACACTTGTGGCATTTGCACAAAATGATACGACAAAAGACACATTGCTGTGTACGCTGAACTGGCAGCCTGGACTGACGCTATTCAGTCAGAAACAATGGTGCTTCTGTTTGTCACCATATACCAGCAACTGGATGCGACCTGACAGATAAACATTGAAAACTTGCCTGCACACAATAAATTCGCACTACTTTGTACAATTTGTGCATAATTGTATAAATGGGCATGTATTTATACGACTTCAGGACTGCTCTATATTTTCAACACAAAATGTGTCAAGTTCTTGACACAGACATAGCTTTCGAACAAATATAGTTCCAAACAGAGAGAGAGAGAGAGAGAGAGAGAGAGAGAGAGAGAGAGAGCGAGCGAGAGAGAGAGAGAGAGAGAGAGAGAGAGAGAGAGAGAGAGAGAGAGAGAGAGAGAGAGAGAGAGAGAGAGAGAGCCCACATAGTTGCGAATGCACGCAATAAACAATATCAATATTTTAGATAACGGAGCGCTAGAACGCCCACTTATTGGAACCAAAATCTGTCTTGATGAAAAAGTAATGAAGGATGCTTAACGACCACATCATAAGCTTGTAGACAAAGCGATTTTCAAACACACAAACAAAAACAAAAGCTCCTAAATTCCCACAGAGTTGCCAATGCATATGTTAAACCAGTAATATTAAAATAACAAATCACTAAAATACCTAGTTACTTGCATCTGGCTTTTAATAATGATTATTGTGTACATAAAAAACATTATAATAAATAGTTTTTTTTTAACACTGAACTAAATTTAAATGTTTATGGGTTTCGGATCCTCACACAATAAATTCTTTAGATTGTGCATTACAAATTGTGCATTACAAATCGATACATAATGGCATTTTGCAGCATATTATGGGAGATGTTCAGTGCTTTGTGTACCTTTATCGGTTATAAGAAAATACCTTAATTAACCATTCAATCTACGTAGATAAGGCTGAACTTCACCTACCATCTGAATCATCTTGACACGTGTGCGAAAGTCAGAATGATTGTGAATGTTTCTCTCGCATATAAACACCAACATGTATTTTGTGGTTGACATCAGAACACAAACGGGTGCCACAGACATCCGAAAGGTTAAGTGTGTACAGTTTGCTTTAAGAAAATCTTGATAGTTAACTGCATCTTTTATCCTCAAAACTATTCTGTGAATCGTTTAGTGCGTATTTTGGCCTCGCAGGTTAGCTTTGTATGTGAATGGCAGTTACATCTATGGTGTTTTCTTTCTCTGTGTGTGTTGTGTAGGTTTTCATAGAGACTGAATCTCTGCTAGATATGTTACTCCTTGCCTCTCCACTTTGATCCTGCTTTCTCCGTTGACAACAGTTTGAGCAATTTAGTAGCTGTTTATACCCATTTCTGAAATTCCTGTTGAGACTTCCGTAGATTATACTGTTGATGCTGGAGTTACAAAAGGCCAACCAAATTGTGACTTGCTTCAACACGCGATTTGCTCCTCTGTCAGATCCAAGTGCAAGCGTTACTGCCACTGGCAACCAGGACGCAAGGAAAGAAAGAAAAACGACGAAGAGAGTGACGATAAGTCGCTTTTCCTGACCAACGACTTTGCCTGTATGACATGTCACTTTGCCCCTTATCTCTCTTACCTTGACAAAGAGTATTACGTAACTGACAGCGGTGACCACCAGAGGGACAGCAATGCATAGCGCCGCCAGAATCAAGGCGTATAGCTTATTTTGAGTTGCAGAGATAACGCACATAGCTGCCGACGTACTGAAGTGATACAATGCCCACGGAGCAAAGCCTTGCATGGTCCATGCCGCCATGTACAACCACATTACAACAATGAATACAGCTGTCGTCGTTTTCGAAAATATAATCGGGTACCTGGTGAAGTAGCACACATGAAATAGACGTTCAATTGATATGAGCATCAAGGAATGGGTGGACACTCCGCCGGTCAACATGAACACGGCAGCCGTAAAAGTACAAAAAGCATCACCAAATATATTTTGATGGTACCACGAGGTGGCTAGAGCCAAAGGCATGATGTAGACAGTCACTGTCAAGTCAGCAATTGCCAAATTAACAACGAAAGCATTGCTCAATTGTTTGAGTGGTTTATGGGTGGCAATTGCACCAATGATCATGATGTTTCCTATGGTGCCACCTAAAGCCACCAAAGCCAGCAGACATATTATAACGACATGCATCATGCTTCAATTAGATTTGCGTGACCAGGCGTTACTACTAAAATCCTCGCTTGTTCTGTGACAAAACGCATATCTGTTTCCAAACACAGTGAACAGTCTACCTCTATGGGTAAACGCAGCTGTCAATCAAACTATGCAAAATTCCAATCCCTGTAAATATTCATATAAATGTTCCTGCCAGACGAAGTGGGTGTATTAATGTGTTCAGTTGTCGTGGGTAGCACATCTTTCACCGACGTTCACCTTTTTAGTCGATTGAGGGGAAGTATATCATTCTTGGATTCTAGCAGTGTAATTTTGTTTCAAATAAAGATTTAATAATTACTGCGGCAGCTAATCTGGTAATCTAATCCCTCGTCTTTTTCTGCCAAAGCAACCTCAAAGTATGCATATACCAAAGATTTACGATAAATATTAATTGACTTAAACTTTATGATGAGCACCTGTTCCCCTTAGGCGACGAGTGTTTTGTCCAATAGGCACCTTTCTATGTTCCCGTATTAAGATATTTTACATCTTAAGTTATATTTCCTAACCGTGTTCACGGGTCTGATATTGATCGAATTGAGGTCTTTTTGCCTGAGCGCTATTGCTATCGGTGAGCAAGACGTCAGTTGCAGCGTCTGATAAGGCAGCACTGGGTCTGTATGGCTTCTACCGTGAACTCTCCAAAGCACAACTATCATCCAGCAAAGTGGTAGACCATACCAAGTGTTGACTTGCACAGGCCACTGGTAATAAGGTACTTAATGAAGTCTGGGTATTGCACTGAAACAAGTCAAGTTGTCATAGAAACACTTAAAATATGTTTCGTCCAAATTAGGTGGCTCAGCAAGTCAAAAAGATGGTGACATCACAATAGACGATTTGCGTCAAGAAATGCGAACATGTTACAAAGAGCGACACTTTATTGTACACGAAGTGGCTTCAAACTGCGCACGACAATACAAGTATTTCAACAGCAGTTTCTCTAAAGTATTGCTTCAAAGCAGATCTCTTTGGTATCTACCAGGATGAACTGTTTACCTGTGGTGCCAGCTAGCAGTGGTCATGCATTAGTCATCATATTTAAACACTAGAAAAGTTTCTCTATTCATTTTGAAGCCACTGTGTTTTAGAGATTTCAAATTGTTGAGTAGGCCTACCTAATTAGTATAATTGAAATTCCATAACTAATGTTCCTTATTTTTTAGTTGTGCCTTTATCAATGACATACAACATACATGGAAATTTACAATGGCATGTATATCTGTGGTAGTTTTGAAGATTTTGAACATTTATATTTTGAAACGCATTTGATTATCATAATTTTTGCGGTAGCCAAACCGATTTTACAACAAGGATAGGAACTACAAGTGGACGCCTCCAATTAACATTGCTTGCCTTCAGCATGATCAGTCAATATATGTACAGGCGATATAGTGAACAACACAGTACACAGTATAAATCATTAATACAAATGATGGTCATTTGCGTAAAATTGACAGTATTGACGATTCGTGGTAATGGTATTTGACAAAATTGTCTTAAATGACATATAGCCATATTGATGACAACGATGATGCTGACAGTTCTCTCTTGTGTAATTGACAAATAACTTGCTGTACTGCTCAACATCAGACTTACATACTTGATATTAGTATGTGCATCTAATACAAAACTAGATGTATATTGTGGTCAAGTCATATACGACAATATATGAAACGATAAGAGTGTATTTCATTATATTGTTGGAAATTTGGCTGAATTGACATCCCAGAACAGGCTTCTTTACGGGAAAATGAACTGTACTGTAGACTGTGCCACCTATAGTGGTCCAAGCTGCCCACACAGACCACATACTGTACAAAGGAATGCACAAATGCAGCAAATTTGCATTTATCTTGTGGTTATTATAACTATAACAAACACTCCTTCTGTCCTGGACAGATGAATTGTGTGACCTGCGTTTATGTATATATACATATATAAACATAGTATGGAACGCCGTTTCTCCTTTAATACAGTATTTGAACATACTAAATATTTGATGATAAACATTAAATCGAATTCATGTTATCATTAAATGCATTTATTGTCATGTTGAAATATTCTTTATTGATGCTCGGTAACATTAGCTATTGTATATTACATTCATTCGACACATTAACCTTCGATTAACCCTGATCACACATATATTTTGGATACTATCTCTTCAAAATATCCAATCGGGACTAACCTACAGACTTGGCTGCCATTTTGAAAATTGTGGATTTCGCACCCAATGGTTTGTAAATGAAGATAGTAGTGGGACGTTCGGGGGGGGGGGGCTAATATATGAAACCAAAAGTATATATTTTGCAAATGTTGTCGAGCATCAATAATGATATGATATATGCTGTGTTCGCGATTCACTTTCATATCCAAATCGAATGTATTTTTGTGCGACTGTCCGGCAATCAATGCATTGCGCAATGTCCACGTGCCGGCTCAAGCCAAGGTGTATGTCACATTTGGATTTGTAACTAACGATGATAATTGCTACAGACACAATAATTGCTACTGACACAACCGAGTCCAAATCTTCAAATACATTTCATGATAATATTATATCGAATTAATGTTAACTTTAGATATTTGATGATATCTTTAAATAATTAATGTTATGATCAAATATTTATGATAACATTTTAACATATCATTAAATATTTGATATGTTCAAATACTGAATAAAAGGAGAAATGGCGTTCCATAATATATATATATATATAAATATATATATATATATATATATATATATATATATATATATATATATATATATATATATATATATATATGAATGAATGACTTTATTACTGCACCATAAATACAATAAATGGTAATCTGTAACTCAATACACTAAACAATACACTATACCACAACAGTACAATACAACACAGTACATTACAACAATCCCTGATACGTATGCCTTAGGGGCAGCTCCCCCCCCCCAAAAAAAACAGCTCAAAGTATTGTAGCTTTTAAATGACTTTAGAGTACTATAGTGTACCCCTGATTTTCACTGTTTCCGATATAAATTTTGTAAATTGCCATATAATTTCAATTTCGTCACATTTCATAAGTTTCATGAATTTGTTTTCGGACGATAAATGGTCAAAATCTACGATAAATTTACTCAGAGTATCAAATAATCTATTTCTGGCTTCTCTAAACTTTTGGCAATTTACAACGTAATGAATTTCATCTTCGACTTCCAAACACGAATCACAAATTCTCTCATCAATGGGAACCTTAACTGGCCTTCTATGTCTACCCTTTTCAATGTTCAAATTATGTGCGCTTATTCGTAATCTGGTCAAGTTTTTCCTTTCGTTCAATAATTGACAACATATATATATGTGTGTGTACACGCATATATATATATATATATATATATATATATATATATATATATATATATATATATATATATATATATATATATATATATATATATATATACACCTACCGATGCCAAAGGTAGTTTTGGACTTTTTAGATTACCATGATGTAGTTATTTACGTATGCAGGTAAAACGCAAACACATTTACCAAAACTGGCTCTGTTTTTGACGGATACCGCCATTCCCTTCCACGTGTACCGCCAGTTTGGGACTAGAGGAAGACGCTACAGATAACAGACCTGATATCAACCTGCGTCCTTTGCTGCCACATAGGTTGGGGGGGGGGACGAGGGAAGGTTCATGTTTTAAGCAGTGCCAAATGAGCTGTTATGATAAAAGTAACCAAAAAGAAAGCAAAAAAGCTTAAAAAATGAAGTCGCTAAGTTTAAAAACATACATGATGGTGAACACATTTACAATATTTCATTCTTTGGCAGAGAAAGTGTTACTTCCCGATGGTTAGCATAACTGGTACAAGTGCCCACATCATAGTGGAGGCACAGTTTAATTGCCTAGCAATTGAAATGACAAGGGTAGGTGTGCAATTAATATGTTTAGATATGAACACCTCCTGTTAAACAATTTTTGAAGGACGGAAATTTGATACAGAGCGCGACCAACAGGTGGCGCGCAGCAGTCTTGAACGTAACGAAATAAAGCATCAAAAGGTATTGAACTATGTATTGATATAACCATGATTTCTCTGTAAAATGTGTCGCTTAAGAACAGGGCAATTCAGACCTCCACATTTGTGCTATGACTGCAAAGCTGACCCATTTTGACCATTTCACACCATTACAACATTGTCTTGCATGAAAATTTCATCAGCTAATGTAAATCTCTCCAAGACCAAGCTCTTCTTGTAAAAATATTTTTATTCGATCATTCTCGATATCTGCCAAATAATTTAGATATTTTAATGTCATTCCACGATCCAGTGTGGCCAGGCACTTAACGGATTTCTTTTTTTGAGACACGATACTTTCCTTCCATTTTATTCTTAAAACATAAATGATGGTGAACACATTTAGAATATTTCATTTGTTGGGCAGAGAAAGTGTTACTTCTCGATGTTTTTATTGATGTTATTTATTTGGAAAACACAAAACAAGCAGACACCACAATATCTGGAGAATCAGTTTAAATTAGCTTCTGCTTTACAGCCTCTGCTGACGTCCTTACGCTTTCTAGAGTTTTGTCCCACTGAGTGGTTTATCTCTGGTTTTGGTGAACATAAATTATTACTTGTAGTTACTATACTTATTTTAACACACGAAGATTATTTGATTGATAATAAGGATGCCTGATTATTTGTATATATTTTGGACGCATCATGGAATTTCCCCCGGTTTCGTTGGTGCCCCCGCTGTAAAGGGGAAGTTTTCCTAATAAATTAGTAGTAGTAGTAGTAGTAGTAGTAGTAGTAGTAGTAGTAATAGTAGTAGTAGTAGTAATAGTATTACATTCCCCTATAGCCAGATTTTCCAAATGTGGCTCTATTCACATCATAAACTCACTCTTCCTAAATCTTTAAATTCCTTTGGTGCCAAAATTTGGAATGAAATCCCCCAGCATATCACTGATGTTAGCTCCCAGTTTAATTTTTGAAAAGAATATTTAACACATATCTTTACGAGCGTAGACCGCTTCTGATCTTCTGGGACGGAGCCTTTGAATTCTGGCCCCGCCTCAATTTAGTCACAGAAGAGAAAGTATATTCATGATCTCACATGTGCTATTGTTCCAGCGATGCTCTTTTTCTCAATTTTAATAACATATTTTTATATATCTGATGCCTTTTGACCTGTTTTTACTTGTCATGGACCTCCATGCCTAAACAGAATTTTATTTGGAATGTGGATTGCCAATTAAAACCATTTGCATTAACATTACCTCACTACTTGTGTATACTTGTATATTTATTTTTGTATTTTATTTTGTTATGCTTTTTTGTATTTTGTATTCATGTATAACGTAACCATGAGCCCGTATGGGCATAAAATAGTTAATAAAATATCAACAATATCAGATATTACGCTATTTATATTATTTCTCCTTTGTATGTACACGTGTGTGGTACTTTGTTTTTCAACCATAACAATAGAACCGGAAGTGTAGTGTGGAAACAAGTTTGAAAACTTTTAAAATTTATCCATTTTTGTCGGAAAATACAATCGGGGCTTGAAGTAATAGGTGCAAAGTCTTCTTAAGTAGTGTAACTATATTCTTATGAACACTACGTTTTACTAATTACAAATAAATACATTAATAAATGAAAATAAATGTATGTATATTTATGTATATATAGCATATATATATATATATATATATATATATATATATACATATATATATATATATATATATATATATATATATATATATATATATATATATATATATATATATATATATATTGGAGCAGCTCAAGATAATTCATCAATTGTCACTGTTCACTTCACATGTATTTCTGACCATATGTAGTACATCTGAGAATTATGTAAAGTCATGGACTGGAAAACATGCAATGGTTCCATTTAGGCGGTTTATGTATATGTATATATATATATATATATATATATATATATATATATATATATATATATATATATATGTGTGTGTGTGTATGTGTGTGTATGTGTGTATATATATATGTATATGTATGTGTGTATGTGTATATATGTATGTGTATATGTATATATATATGTATATGTTTATATATATATATATATATATATATATATATATATATATATATATATATATATATATATATATATATATATATATATATATATATATATATTGACGTACCTTACTTTTATTTGCCGGAACATGAACTGAATAATACAAAATAATATCAATATCATGACTAGGTGCTCCTGGGGTCGCCAGAGGGGGGCAGCGGTAGCGGCCGAACCTCTGTGCGGACCCACATGACATAATTGATTCATTTTTTTTTTATTTGCATAGTTTCGATGTTTTACCGAGGGTTATTGTGTCATTTTATTTATATGTATTATGGTAATGTTCCCCCATCCAGTGGCATGGCATTAGCTATGTTGGTTTTGTACCCTTTGACTGTTTTGTATCTCTCATTTTACATACTTCAGTAGTTATTTTACTTTCTGCATGGTGTATTTTATCTGTCTTTTTCATTTCGATGTAGTCATTTGAATGTACTTTTAATTTCTCCGTTCGCGGAGGTTCAATAAAATAATAATAATAATAATAATAATAATAATAATAATAATAATAATAATAATAATAATACATATATATATATATATACATATATATATATATATATATATATATATATATATATATATATATATATATATATATATATATATATATATATGGTGACGAAAGACTCTCCGAAGCCAAATCTACATTTGTTGGGGGATAAAGTTCATATGTGAAAGACCCAACTGGTGCCAATCCCAGTTCAGTTTGTATGCGTCAAGTGAACATTAATTCATGAAATGTCCAACAGAGGGCATTCTTCGTTCTCGGATTGGCATCTTTCACGTCTTTTGCTAGGACAAATCCATTAAACGTATAACTCAAGGTATGTACTTTTAAATGATCTCAAATTCATTTATAAACATCACCATTTTTGTATGTTGTTCATATTTCGCCATCATTGACATCGTAATGACTAGTGCGAGTCTTGTGTGTAATACCATCAGGGAAGGCCTTGCCCATGTACAATTAATGGAAATATAGAGATTTTCAAGAAATTTTAGTCCAATTGAAGTTAATCTAAATTTAATTTAAGATATATCAGTTTGGCCTTTACATACCTTATATATTTTAAGTCTGCAGTATTTAAAGATATGGTGACTTGATTTTATGATATATTGAACTGAATTTATGATATCTTAAATTGAACTCAGTATATCTTTCACTGTTTTGAAGCGTCTTGAATCGGTATGAAGGTATTTTGAATTCAAATTAAGAAATAATTTTCGGCCCTTGTGTTATATTTTGAATTTCCGTTGCCGGTAGATAACATCCTATTTTCAAATGTAAAGTATCAGCACTGAGTCTCCAGCATTAGAATGGGAGCTACATATAGAAATGATTATATGATATGGAATGGCACCTCCCAAGCAAAACATAACGCTTGGCTTCCCCTGCACATATAGCATTGCCAAGTGCGTACCTTGATCCGATTCTTTCATTTAATAATATTATCTTTCAGTTTGTAAACACAGTAAAATCTCCCTGTTAAGGTCACCTAAGGGACGGAAAGGTGGTATTTTTATTAGGGAGTGGTCTTAATAGTAATATAACATACACAAACACTTCAGCTTCGAAAAGAAATAAACCCAGCAAAATAAAATAAATGTATTAATGAATAGACAGACGGACGGACGGACGGACAGACCGACCGACCGACCGACCGACCGACAGATAGATAGATAGATAGATAGATAGATAGATAGATAGATAGATAGATAGATAGATAGATAGATAGATAGATAGATAGATAGATAGATAGATAGATAGATAGATAGATAGATAGATAGATAGATAGATAGATAGATAGATAGATAGATAGATAGATAGACACTTGCCACTGTTAATTATTTTGTGCGGATCCGGTAAGAAGAGGGCACACGTATACGTCAGTGAAGGTCAAGGTGCGGCGCAGACGGTGTCAAAAGGTTGAGGCGTGATGGATAGCAAACCCGCCTTTACAGTTGCAGATCAATCGTTTTGAACCTCGCACGAAACAAAAATTTGTTACTTAAGAAAAAATATGGAGAACACATTATGGACAATATTCGTGAGGAAGTCCAAAGCAAATGACTCAACATTCAATATAAAGATAATTGGCCAATGGGACAGATAATAGGTCCATGGTCCAACACAATGCCGTTAGGCTGAACTAGATTATTTGCCCCGTATTAATAACCAATAAACGGAAATGCGGTTCATGGCAACACAAAAAAACTGGGCAGAGCAATGTACACTGCATTAATGTCTCTCATCAGTCGACACACCAGCATCCCAAACACGCGTATGGCCCATGGCATCAGCCTGTAGTTTCACAGTTCGAAAGTCAATATACCGTATGTTGACTCGATGACAATGTGTATGACGCTTTCGTGGGAGCTTTTGTACCTACTAGTGTAACTACGGCACCTGCAGCATAAGTAACTCTCGTATTTATTCTGTTTTTCGATGTTTCCTACATTCTTCCGTCACCTTCAAGTCACATTGAGTCTTTTCATCCATCTACTGTTCGTTTATGGAATCCACTTCGATCGATCAACGATAAGGCAGGCGGAGCAGTCTTCTGGACAAGTATTGACAACGATAAAACAGTGACAACAACGACATTATTATTATTATGATTGTGAAATCCTGTAAATCTGTATGTCAAGTTTTGGCCAGAACCAACATGAGGTGTCTTTACCTGCGTCAGGTGATCGAGAGTTTCTGTCCAGATATGCCATGCTTTAAAAAAAATCACTGCAAGCACCGTCCAGTATATCATACTCTATTTGATCACAATTGGGTAATGTTCCGCCGAAAAGTAGTGCTAATTTATTAGACAATGTCCGGAGATTGTGCAAAGTCTTCCCATAACTCAGTTTTGCCGGTTCCTGCTAGACATTCCTCTAAATTTTGTCACATTTTGATTCTCAATGCAGTAAACTTTTGCCATGTAAACATAAGATGAGACAGATCCTTTATACCTTCATTACACAATTTATATATCCATCAGAGACATTCTAATTTCGCAAAATGTTTTCCAAACCTAGACATCCTGTCCGTGCCACGAATTTTAACCTAACGCCTGTAAAGTCATTGACATGTGGTAAACATCTTTCTGCATGGGTTGTGAATTTAATTAATCTGTGCTGTGTTAAAGAGGACTCCGCGTCAATTTTGTTGAAGGAATCACTTTCATATTTTTAGCTATTAATTTACAAAATAAAATAATTGTGCTTTCATGACTTCCGTGTTTGTATCAGCTCGTTCAGTGTTGCTCACAACAATATATGTTCATCTCAATCATTAAAAAGATTCCACATTCAAACTTGTGGCAGAAACACCTTTCGTCCAAGTACCTACATGCCTTCGTTTTCGAAGGAAAGAAGAACAATTTATGACGGTGGACAGTAAAGGGCGCCAAGGAAAGCTGTTAGTCTACCTTCCATTTGGCAGCCAGAGGGTTAATTGTAACTCTGATGTCATCCCATGGCGTGATGGTTCCCAAATGTTATAATTGCCCATGCATTTCCTTGTCTACTTTGTACGGAAATTCCGACAACGTATTAATGTGGCAGGGTGAGTTGTCGACATAAATGGAGTAAGTCTCAGAGTGTCAGGAGCTTTATTTGGACTAATCATAATACAATGAATGCTATACATATGAAAGTAACTGCAAATAAATGAGAAGTCCTGGGAGATTTACACTAAAACGAAAATAGGTCGCTACCGTGTAGGTCAACCAGAGGAAGAGTATGGAGTTTGAAAATAAGTTTTTGCATAAGGTATAAAGACCTAAGACCTCTTCAAAGGGACAGAAAGGTACAAGAGATTGTGTTTAATGCAAAATTATTGGAAAGATTCCACATTGTAATGATTGATTTATGATGCAGGTTAAACAGGAAATTAAGACATCAGCATTTATTCGAGGAGCATCAGGGAAACAATGTACATACATACACTTCTTTCAGGCTTTAAGTTTTTATAATGTACTTTTTTGAGCTTCGCCAATTGGTGTAAATTTCAAGGTTAAGTTGACGCTTCGTTTTATTAGTTCATCTGATCTTATAGGATGGGTCTGGGTCCGTTGTCCGTCTTGGGTGAATCTCTGCTAAGTCCAGTGATTTGGGGGATTTTTGAATTTTGAAAACTGCCAAAACGGTTTGGCCAGATTCTTCAAAAGTTTGCACAGAGATACTTTTGGGGGACCTTAATTTGTTCAACAGGTGGCGCTCCAATTAAAATAAAATAACGAATTTTTGTGTGTTGGTGCTATTGTAACTTATTCAAAAACCACCGTGCAGATTGAAACTCTATGGAAATTTAACTTGCGGAAGGATCAAAAAATATGTTCACTAGGCAGTGATACTTGGATTCCTGATTTTTAACATTTTTTTCAAATTCGGTTCCTGTCATCAGTTAATGTATACATTTCTATTGATATCTATGTAAATCAATGGAGATTGCAATGGTAATTCATATTGTTGACTTAGGCCTATTCTTCAAAACAGGAAGCGGGATTCACGTCAAACTTGGTGGGGATATATCTCAGGTGGATCTCAACCAAGCGTGTTCAAATGGTCACGCTGCAGGGACTTAGATTTTTAGAGCTTTTCGGGGGTGGGGGGGGGGTGAGGTGGGGAAAATGTTAAGAAGTCTTCTTCTTGGAAATGGCTCGGTCCATTGCTTTGAAATTGTATAGGGACACACTTTTGATGAATTCTATACTTTAATTTGTTCAGTTTTTAAACAATTTTTGTGTGCGTTTTCGCATTTTTACTTCTTCTCCCAAACTGTATGTTGGATTCTCTTTAAACTCATTCCACATTCCCTAGACTCGATCTCCACAAAATTTGTTCATGACATGGTGCTGATGCTTTCCACGAATTAGGAAGAATCGGTAAGGGTTCACGTATAACCATTGTTACGATGATCGGTAAGGGTACACGTTTAACCATTGTTACGATGGGGATTATTGTAAATCTGACACATTGGTTTATATTTCTAATAATGGTGGATCCTAATCCGAAAGTATCTATGTCGGGGTGGGGAGGGGGTATTGTTAATTTTAAGCCTGAGTGACACTGAAACGTTAAACTGATATGCTGGCTTATATCTTGGTAACAGTAGGTCATATCTCTTTTCGTTTTAACAGATTACTCTTGAACTGTATGAGTAGAGATTGATTTTGCAAACAGTGATAACGGTCTTGAAGAAAGGTGACATTATTAGGAAGGTCACAGGACCATTTAAGTCTATGCACCCAAAGTCAGTTCAGTGCAGGACCGAGAATTTATTGTCATGTTAGGACTGGCATTGAGACTATTGACAAACATAGATGTTCAGTTTGGGATCATAGCTTTGTTATTAGTGAAATCTTGCATTGCCTTGCCCGGAAATGCCCTGCGGTTCCTTATTTTTCATCTTTTGGTTGATACTTTTTGGGAAATATCCCTGTCGTTATTACTGAGCTCACTTTGTGTAAGAGTCAATTAAGGCATGATCCTTATTTCACTGAAGGAGGGCCATACATTTTACAAATTTCAATTTCAGTTTTTTTTCTCTTCTAAGATATCAATGATAAACCTTCCCATGGTCCAAAGTGTTTATATTTTTAGATTATTTGTGTTGTTGTTTTGGGGATAGATGAACCGTCCTCCTTTCTTTGATCAAGGTTCTGTGTAAGCTTGAGCAAACATATTGTAGTTATGGAGTTTAATCGTTCCGTGAGACTATTTTCAGTTGCCATACTTAACTGAAAAAGATTTACGTTTTAAATTAAGATTGACAAAATAACAGATGAATATTTCTGACCAGAAAGTCGATACGGTCGCTCAGGTTATAAGTTTGTGTTAGCGCCGGGATATTGCACTCCAAATGTTTTTTAATGAATTGTCTTAGATCATTTGCATCCACGCCATCTTTCCATCTTTGTAATGCAATCTTTCGCGTGTCAGACATATTAAAGAAGTCAGGGACTGGTTACATAGAAGATACCTCGTACATAAATACGCTGTAGACTGATTTTAGGGACACATGATCATGCAAATTAAAAGATATTTGTGGGCCATTATACAAGGTAAACGGGTAAATTATGACATACCTGACTAAGACTGATTCAATTAATCTATGTTGACTACTATGTCACAAAAATATAATAATCACACACAAGCACACACAAAGAAAAACAAAAACACAAAATCAACGCTGATCACACATTACCGGTACAGACATACACATGTATACACCTAAAGTAAAATACAAAAAGTGTACAGTATAATTAAATAAAAGTATAAATTGCAGATCTTAACGATATGGATTTCTGATTAATTCAGTGTATTGTTGTGCCTTATGAATAGAAAAGTATCTTGGGTATTATAGGATGTTGAATCAAAAACATATCTGTTGTACATGTAAGCTGATTTTCCTTTAGAATTTGAAACTTAGTGCGTGACATTACATAATGTAGTATGATATCAACGGTTATTATCATGACATAATTGTGGATACGTATACTGATTCATCAGTACAGTTGACATTTTCTACTGGTCTTTCAAATAGAATTATGCTTTGTAATGGCGTGCGACAAGGCTGTGTCCTAAGTCCCACGCTCTTTAACACTTTTATTAATGATCTACCTGATATATTCGATGACAAGTGTTCTCCCGTTCAGCTCTACAACAAAAAACTTAACTGTCTCTTATATGCGGACCATTTAGTGCTACTATCAGAAAGTCAACAAGGTCTGCAAACATGTTTGGATCATTTACGTGTCTACTGCAGAGACTGGAACTTAAACATAAATTACCAAAAATCCAAAGTTGTAATCTTTAACAAACCTGGAAGGTGGTTAAAGCAACAACAATTTCTCCTGGGAAATGAAATATTAGAAGTAGTTAATCATTACTGTTATCTAGGAATTCAAATAAGTGCCAATGGATCTTTCAATCTTGCTGTAAAACATCTGTGTGAAAAGGCTACAAAAGCAGCAGCAAAATTAAAACAAATTATTTGGAACACTGGGATAGATATATCTGTTTCATTAAAACTGTTTGAAAAACTTATTACTCCTATACTTTTATATGCTTGCGAAGTATGGGGACCTTTTATAGTGAAACCGGAAAAATGCTTCTCCGGTGATATTATAAATCATACCAATTATTCTTTTGAGAAGATACATTTAAGCTATTTGAAATTTTGTCTAGGTGTGAACAAAAAGGCCAGTAATTTGCCGTTTTAAGTGAGTTGGGTCAGTACCCACTCACGCTTAACACTCTCACACAGATGTCAAAATACTGGTTCAGAATTGTTCAACTGAACCCAGACTCATTATTGTATTGTCTTTTATGCAATATATACAACTTTGATTCAGGGTAATTTCTATGGTTGAAAACGCTACAAAATGTATTTCAGATGTCGGGTTTCTGTAACATGTGGAATAATCTAGGTTATAATGAAGACTTTCCTTCAAAAATGTTCAAAAAAATGCAAAGGATATTTAAAAACCAATGGAAAGAAAATTTAGCCACCAATAGTGAACCTGACAAGAAACTACGAACATATATAAAATTTAAATACCAATTTGGACCAGAAAAATATTTATATTTAGTGAAAAAGTATAGAATTAGAAAAATATTACCCGATTTCGAATAAGTGCCCACAACCTCAAAGTTGAAACTGGCAGACACGAAAGACCTATTAAAACACCTTTAGAAGAGCGGAAATGCGATGCCTGTGAAAAATTGGAAGACGAGGCACATATTTTAATCGATTGTAAAAAATTTACACAGCAACGAACTACCTTTTTCGACAAACTAACTGAAATTTTCCCTACATTTTTTACTTTTTCGAACCCAGAAAAATTTATCTTTATTATGAAATTAGAAGATGCCGATATAATCAAACATACTCAGACATTTTTCGACCAAGTGACTAAAGTTAGAGGTCAATTTCGATGATATATATTTTCTAAATAGCATAAATATCCCCAACATCCACTTGCAGTTTTTGTTTTGCAGGCGACCCTTTGGGGCCAACGCCGGCCAGCCCACCGCACCGCGTTGTAGGGCGGCAGGGCGGCGATGTAGTGAAGAGTGGTTTTTTTCTTTTTTTTCTTTTTCTGAAGAATGAAGTGGAATGTAGTCTAGTGTCGTGATGTGATGTATTGTTTTGTATTATATTATATTGTATTGTATTGTATCGTATTGTGATTCATGTATATATTTATGCGTTTTGACTGACAGAAAACCATGTATGTATATGGTGCAGTTAAAAAAGTCATTCATTCATTCACTCATAATAGTATTCAACTTCGGGTTCCTCACAGGAGTCACAAAATCATTGGATCACTGGGAGTTTGGTTGGATGTCTATTTCTGCACCTGTGGATGGAAAGATAATGTGAATTAATGCATAATTCCGTTATATATATCTTTCAGTTTCAAAATTATTTACAGCTCAGCTCACAGTCAGCTTAAAGTATAATACATGCAAAACGATGCCTGAAGCTGAGTCCTGATGGTAGTGGATTGAGGTATAGAGTTGTCCACTTACAACAAATGAGCTATGATCTACATGGTATACAAATAACCAGGTCGACAAAATATTGGATCAACTGACTAGTGACTACGACACTTGAAAGAAAGAAGAAAGTAAATCTAGTAAAATACTAGTAGACAATGGTCACGCGGTACTCCTCTGGAGGTAGTGGTTACAAGTAGATACTTCATCTAAATGTTAGTTTATCATTATTTCAGTTCTTGGTTGGGGGTTTTAACAGGTCAAAGTTCATGTAAGGATAAGTGTGCGTGTAACACCGAATACTGTGGCTTATTATGCGTACTCTGCAATGGTGTCCATAGGGTTGTATATAAAATAAATTGCAGCACGTTTTTCGGGATTTGAAAGGTGGCACCGTGTTTTGTGTTGCATTTTTTTTTTCAGAAAAGGTTTCAACGATTCTTCGTTTTGTGATATCGACCGGTGTTTTAAAGTTTGTTTCTTCTTCCACTTGGTGAGTAATGAAGGGCCAGGTTGATATGCATTTGATGGTGGACTCATGGTTTCTTCTTTAATCGCATAGTTCCATCCTATGTTTTAAGATTTCTGTCAATGGCTGTGATATTGAGGAAGATCGGGGCAGATGACTGAAGTCGTTGCGTTGATCGTGAGTTAAGTTTGCCAAAGATTCTTATTTTTTCCGCAGTTCACCTGTACATTTTCCCCACCCAGATCGGTGAATCAAACAATTGCCATTGGGCTGGCTCATTATGAAAGTCTTCAGCCGGCCGCAAGCCTGTGCACGTCGGGTGTATAAGGCGTGGAAACTCGGAAATTTTTCTTCTGCGAATCGTATGACCAGCTGTCTTTTCTTGTTCATTTTCCCCGGCTTTGCCATTTAGGCCATTGATTATTAGTTCCCACTTTCTCTGTTGAGTTACTTTTCTATCAACTGCATGACAAGTTTGGTTACTGTATCAGAAGTTTCATTTCGAACTTCAGGGATGGTGTAGTTTATTACTTCATCCAGGCTCTCGTCATTGTAGATCATTTTTGTACACCCTCAATACTTTTCCCATTTGTGATACTTTATCACCCATCACGCGTATGTGGTTTCGTATTTTATCCAAATTAGATTTTATAAAGATATAATTTTCGTTCCACAAAGCAATTTTGATGTCATCTAAGGTGATTCCCATACCTGGCATTGATCCAGCTGAGCGTGTCTCGTTAGCGTCAAAGCCATATAATTGTCCTTTTTTCCATCAATCTAGGATGTGTAAAGATTGCTATGAAATTGCAGGGCAGAGTCGTGAAATCTTTTTGGTGTGGTTCAACAAGTTTGAAACATGCACTTTTATACAATTTTCACTGTGCGGAGCGAGAAAAGCCATGCTCAAATATACTTGCGTGAAAATGTTGTATTTTTGATTTTGGGTTGCCTGCCAAACAGCTCTGATTTCTGCGAATAAAAAGTCACTGTAATATTTATATATGTTTTTCTCAAAAGAAAAACAAAATGGTTATAAAACAGAGAACGTTCGGATTTGGGCCTGATTAATAATAACGGTGCCATCGAAGGGCCGAAATGGACTGCAACCTCAGATCAAGGACTACCTCAGTGAGTTTACTGACTTTGGAATATTGTGGTATGATCTGTAGACCTATGTTTCCATAATTCTTGTTAGTTATGTAACGTTACCTGTCTACCACCATTGCCAAGACATCCGTGTCAGGCCACTTTGCCCAACACAATGGAGTTGGGCTACTCACTCGATTGTTTCCAAAAAGCTGACGGGCCCAGTGGCGCCATCTCTTGGTTCCCATTGGACCCAGTGGTGACTACTGATGCACATGCTCCCCTTGTTCTTCCTTCCTCCACAGGCACCTTATAATGGTGTGGTCGAAAAGAGTTGGAGCTCTGTGAACTTTTGTTCACAAGTACATTTCCTTCTGTGGAAAATCCTTTCTAAGCAGTCCAAGACTCTTTGGAGTTAAGGATTGCTTATATTTGATCTACAGATACACGTCAAAACATGGAAGTAGAGCTGGTCGAAAACTTGGCTTGGCTTGAACCTGAGATATCAACATGCCATCTTGATGATCAGATTGCAGAGAGAGGGAGGATAGTCCCCACATGGCAATCCCTAGTGGGCAGCATGTCGTTAGTCCTGATTGAGTGACCACTTCTCCTTTGCCCTTGTTGGATAAAGGTCAGAAGATGGAGTCACAGAACCACTTTATGGACACCTGGGATGACCATGAGCACTGTTTTGGTTGTTGCCAGTAACTTAGCCATGTTTGCTCTCGCAAGAGAACATGCTGATTCTGTGTTGATTGCGGAAAGGACAAGTGGCTGTTCTATGAGCAGGCCTGGAAAAAGAGCAACAAGGCTAGACGTAGGCTGCAACTTCTTGCAGGCAAATGATGGGCCTTGGACTCTGACTCCATCAAGTCTGCTTCCACAACTCCACTGAAGAAGTGTAGACAAACCCACAAGGCTCACTCACAGGCTCAGGTGGGTGCCATTTCTACAACTGAAACCCACCAGAAGAGTAGGGAGGGGAGGCGACGTAGTTGCAAGCAGGGAGGCAAGAGATCACCTCATGGTGAACATGAATGGCCAGCTAAATTTTTCGTGATGACCAGTGCTCCTTTAGGTAGTGACCCAAAGCTTGTCCTTGCTTTGGAATCTTTGGCTAAAAAGACATAGATGCACGTTGACATGCTTAGGGCACTGATCACCCCCTCTTTGCACACCACTTTGGAGACACAAACCAAAGAAGCAGGCTTAGCCCAAGTTGGATCTTCCAAAAGTTCAGTCCCCCAGGTGCAAACACTCAAAGTCAAAACAGTGCAAATTGGTGAATCCTGAATGGAAACCTATGGGTTTCCATCCGAGCATCCCTGAACCCCATACAAAATTTTGAGCCAGTTCTATGCTTGTTTTCCCAATCAGTTTTCAATGCCCTTGAGGGATACACGCAGCTATCTCTTTTTAACAGCTGCACAAAACTACAAAAGGAAAACCCAACACTTTAATCTCCTATACAAACACATCCATATGACTGGACAATCACTGGATTACAAGAAAAGAAGAACTAGTAGCTATACATCATATCTCCCACACTAAGAGACTGGGACACTGATGTATCACACACATGTACACACACTGCATCAATTTGGATAAGTGTGTGGGCCCCATGGTGAGTAACAACAAATACCCACTTGTGACATTCAGATACTCCACTATATCACGTCATTTTTTTATGCCACACAATAGAATGTAGCTACCTGTGCTACATTTGTGTATGTTTAAATGGCGTAAGCAGCCCTTAAATGTTCAGTGCCCGATGAGACCTACCTAAGGTCAAAAGCAGTTGCACTTCTCGCCTAACAGTGCCAACATACCTTTGCTTTCATTTACCTAATCCCTGAACCCCTGCCTTTCCCCGAGCACATGGGTCAAAAGTCCAGATGTCCCAGAATATGAAGCCCTGACCACCTTCCTCAGCTCCCAGGTCCGAGAGCTCAGGTAAAAAATCTGGGCATGTCGGGGTACAGAAGAGGCTGCCCTAGTTTGTGGTGCCATCCTCTACCTGTAGTGAGCCTCCAGCTCTGTTGTGTTGGCCCCCTCCATAACCCAAGTGCCATTTCTGGAACCTCCAGCCCTTGTGTCGTCTCCACAGGCTGCTCCTCCAGGACCTTCACAGACAGAGCCACAAGCAGTGTCGCTGCACCCTGAGTTTGAGCTGGGCACCCTGCCTCTGTCTTTTGAGAGGCAAGCAGAACTCAAGCTTATCAAGGAGCAGCAGCTGTGGAAGGAGACTTTTTCTTCATCCATCCCTGATGCCACTTTTGCTGCTTCTGAGCAGACCACCTTGGATGAGCAGCTTGCTGCCTTGGTGTGGAGTCAGCGCACACTCGGCCCTCAGACTCAGGAGCTCTCACAACTCCAGCAGGCTCACTCTGGCCAGCAGACTTCCAACTTGGCAGCAGTTGTAGACCTGGCACTAAGTCTCCCAGAGACTCAGGCGTTCTTACAACTCCAAAAGGCACCCTCTGGCCAGCAGACTTCCAAAGCAATGGCAGCTGTGACTCCTGCACCAAGTCTTTCAGAAATCCTGCTTGCTAATCCCACCTGGGAACAGCCAATGCAGGCCATGACAGAGGAAGTAATGATTCCGTGGAAGCTGTTACTACCTCCATCATGAGGTGTGGTGACAGTACACCTGCTTCTGTCACAAGTGGCTGGCCCATCACCTGTGGATGAACTGCTGTTCAATGAGGCTCTGGGCATTTGTGCCCCTCTTGTGGTTGCCAAGTCTTTGGACATTGGCACAGATGAGGAGGAGAAGCTCCTGCTTTTGGATTCCTCCATCAGTGTGTCCAGGGTGCAGGCATTCAGCCAGCCTTTATGCTGTCATCATGGCTCAGAGCAGCTTGGCTCCATGCTTCTGTGGTGTTGGAGGAACCTGCTTCTGTCACCATGGATACCAGTTCAGCTCTTCCCCATGGCTTTGACCATGTCAAAGCCCTTATTCAGAGCCTGGAGGGTGATACTACAGTCATCCCCCAATGGAGGAAAAGTGCAGGGCTGCCACGATGCCCTGCCAAGGCTTGTCCCTGGAGGACATGCTTCATAGGACCCCCATTCCTTTCTGGCCTTTTGTAGTTGAGTTCTACAACCAGCTCACAGCCAAGATACAAGGCTTTCAGGCTCCTGTGGAAACCCTGACAGCTGGCATTTTTTTGGCAAAGACGATTCCTCCCCAGCCAGATGTTCAGAGGAAGTGATACTCTGTGCCAGAGCAAAAAGCTTCTTACCACCCTCTCCCGGTGGGTTTAGATTGGGAAGAATTTGATGCTCCAGTGGAAGTACATCTCAATGTCTATTGAGTTCTACCAGAGACTGGAAGAAGATGCCGTCAGGGGCTCTGTCCTTACTATGTCTTATTCTGATGTCTCTTTGGCAGCCTTGAGGTCTGTCCTGGTGGATCTCCAACACTCTACCCAGATCATGGAGTCAGTGCAAGACTGGCTTGGCAAGTGCCATTGCTAGCAACTTCATTGTCATGAGCAACTGACCACCAGGTTAGAACAGCCTGTACCATTGAGGTGAACCTACGTTTGTTATGCAGGAAAACCTACCTCTGGGGTTAGCAGTTGCTTCACCTGATCTTTTGTAGAGTGAAAAACAGGGCCCCTCTTCTCCAGCACCTTGATTGGAGCAGAGATGTTGGAAGTGGTTTGCCAGAAGTAGGATCTTTGGGCCTGCTCTGCAGAGCAAACCCAGACCATGGCATTCACGAACTTTTCGGTCACTTTCCCCCTTGGCCGCTGCTTCCCTGCAGCATGGCTCTCAGATTGCACTCACTTGTCCTCTGACCTGTGCTGCCCCTTTGCCATCCCAAGGTCCCAGGAAGAGAGTGAAGCAATCCAAGAAGGGCAAGCAATTTGCTAAAGCAAAGAAGTTGGGCAAGCCTCAGGATTTCTCACTCTTGCTTTCCAGACCCCTTCAGGATGGAGACCCCTTGGTTTGTGGTGGTGGCTCTGTAACCACAGGAATGGGCCATGTCCTTTGATCTCAAGGACATGTTCTTCCATGTGCCAATTGCAGAGACTCCCCAGAAGTATCTGCAGTTCACATTTTTGGGCCAGGTCTATCAGTTCAGGGCACTACTGTTCAGCCTTGCCATGCCACCTCTGGTGTTCACCTGGTTTGCACAAGCGGTTGGTGTGCACCTTCACCAGAACTGCATACACATTCATGTGTACCTGGATGTCTGACAGATTTGGCTGCTATAGCACCTAGATTCACAGCATCGCACAAAGACCATTCTGGAGCTTTGCAAATGCCTAGGCCAGATCTTTGTCTTTCTCAGCTTCCAGTTTGACTTGGTTGCCTTCATCTGTCACCTTTCAGAAAACAGGTGAGAGAGGCTTCAGCTAATGTTCAAGGCCTTTCTGACTCAGGAAGTTTGCTCGCCTTGGCAGTTGCAAGCCTTGTTAGGCTCCCTGTCCTTGATGAACCCCAAGGTACCCCTGGCCGCCTTCATCATCATCCCTTGCAGCACACCCTGCAGGACAGGTGGCCAAGGGAAGGAGGCTACCAAGCCAGACTGCCGAGACCTCCTTTGATAGACTGTTAGGAGAACATCATTTAAGGACAGACATTGTCACCCTTTCAGGTGCAACTTACCATGTACATGGACTTTTATTAGTCTGGGTGGGGAGTCCATGTAGAGGTCCTGATGGCATTGGGCATTTGGCCCAAGCAGTCCATGTCCCTTCACATGAACTGGTTGCAACTGGAAGCAATATGCATAGCACTCCTCCACTTTGAGGACAACAGAACTGCGATCACCTGCCTCAACCAGCAAGGTGGATTGCACTCCTAAAATCTGACAGAGCTGGTCAATGGTGCTCCAAACACAATGTCCACATACAGGCCACGCATGTCCAGGGACTACAAAATGGTCTGGCTGACCAACTGTGGATAATAAGTCAGCTGGTAGGGATGGAGAGGTCACTCTACTAAAGGGTCGTTCAGGCCATGTGAGCCAGATGGGGTACCTCGCACATGGATCTGTTTGTGACAAGCATAAACACAAAATTCCTGGTTTATGTATCATCTGTCCCTGATCCCCACGACCCAACAGTGGATGCTCTGGCCATAAACTGGATCAACCTTTGGGCATATGCCTTTCCCCCTCTGCAGATCCTCCCAAGGGTTCTGTGGACGTTTCAGTCTCACAACTGCAATTTGATCCTGGTCCCTCCTTGGCAACTGAAGACAGATTAGTCTCTGGACCTTTCAGAATTAAGTGTTGAGACTCTGCTACATTTGCCGGCATGGCCAAAACTTCTGGTGCAACTGTGGATGAGCACTTTCCACAGGAACCCTCAAGTGCTGCACCTTCACACCTGGCATTTGTTGCATGGCACATCTGTGACAGAGGTCCTTCGAAATTGGTTGCTGATAGAAATGCCAGAGGAGGGTGTAGATCCTCTTCTGTAATGGTTTATTTGGCTCAGTTTTCAGATTGGTTCGCGACTCAGGAAATACATCCATGGTTTCTGTGCATCGCGGACATTGCCAACTTCCTGCTATACCAGTTTGAAGTCCTCAGTAAGAGCTTGAGAACCCTGGAAGGGCTCCGATCAGCCATTTCCTTGACTCTGGTGTATGTCTTGAGCATTCAAATTTGGAGGGATCCTTGTCTGTCAGCGCTTATTATGGTGAGTATACCTATACCCTACTCCAATATGTTTGTATATCAGTAATGGGGTTGAGAGGTAATGCTACATGACTAAAAAGTGAACATTTTAGTAATTTCGGTGTAAGTAAGTATACTTACCTCCCGACTACCAGAGAAACCCACCCAACCACCCACTTCTTTCACATAGGTGATGTCAACTGACTATTCTTCAAGGAGGAAGGCAGTACAAGGGATGAATGTGCACCAGGAACACCGGGTCCAAAAGGAACTGAGTGATGGCGCCACTGGAACAATCCAATGGGTCACCCAACTCAATTGTGTCGGGCAACTTGGCCAGACACAGATGTCTTAGCAATGGTGGTCAAGAGGTAAGCATACTTACTAATGCCGAAAGCACTAAAAATTCCACGCATTAATATCTTAACTGTAGCTCCAATTATTGATACAGTATAAAACCAATTCATTATTCCATTTGAAACATTGTTTTAATTTGATATAAGTTATGATAAGTATAATGTAAGAGTAATTCGTAATGTCATTTAAAACATTCCCGTGTGTTTCCATGAATTCCAATGATTCTCCGTTGTGAGGAAGTCGAAAGAAATTTTGATACACCATGCGGTTTGAATAGGAAATCTTAGTGCTCGTGAAACAGCTGTACAACATATGCTAACACACAGAATAATGCATTATTACAAGTTGTGTCATTCCGTGGCATGTGACATGGACGCTACTTTCTTCAAAATCAAATTTATACGCAAAACTATTTATTAGCAGAAAGCTAACATCTTCAAAGGTATAAAAATATGACATTTATGTCGGAAAATTAAAATGGAGTGATTTTATAGGCATTTTTATTCAGAAAATTATAAATTTCTCTGACGGACGGGACATCCATATTTTTCTATTATTATTTTCATCAAAAACATGTTAACTGATTTTTTTCTGTATGGACATAATTATCTATATTCCTTCATTAATTTGATATGTTTATTATATAAAATTCCCAAAACTTATTTGATCACGTCATATTTAGTTGGTCTTGTCACACCCGTCACATTTTAACCAAAAAGTTCAATTTTCTCGAAAAGCAAAAAGGCCAAAATAGCCATCTTCATATTTTCCTTGTTTGTGACTTAGTTGAATAGAACATACAACCAAAATTAGGTTATATTGCCGCAATCAAATTTATGAAGCGTTTCTTTTTTGTGATGGACGTAACATTTTGTGACGTTCTCAAACCTGGAAACCGGGCCTTGATAGTCAATTAATGCACCCTTGGTCCCTGGCTGTCATTCCGTATGGTCTATGTACGATGTCTTCATGGCTGTCATTCCGTATGATCTGTGTATAGTGTCTTCAAACTATTCTCTTCTCACCTGGCCTGCTGTACTCAGCATTTTTTAATTTCAAGAGGCTGAAGTATACTTCATTCCTATTTTTCTCGTATGTGGACTTGAAATAATCTGAGGTCATGACTTTCAGGTCATTGTGTCATGGTCATGGTTTTATAATTATGTCTCATATATTTTTAATGTTTCGAAGTCTTAATTTTCCCAAGAATGGATGGTCGCGGGCAGTTGGTGCGGGCGTCCACTGAGTCATGCCGCTGCCTGTGCATGCGTCATGCCTCGGTGTGTGCTGGCAGTGCCTGCTGGCCGTAGCCGCCCCGGGCATAATATTACTATTCTAGTATGTAGACCTTAAATGTTTTAAGGTCATCACTCTCAGGAGCATTGTGTGGTGGTCATGATCATGTAATTGTGTCTCATTATGTCTGTGTGCCAACACAGACATATTGTTTTTCTAAGAATTCTTTATTTCTTTCTTTCGTACTTTCTTTATTCTTTCTTTCTTTCTTTACAGGCAAATTTGTCCGAAATTTCATTTGAAAAGTATTACATGTAGAATCTCCAAACTTGGCACAATGATACTTCTATAGATGAAGTCTGGCCTTTTTATAATGAGAGGTCATGCTTTTTAAAATTATGTAAATGAGGGCTAATTAAAATTTTAAATTTTCAATATCTTATATACTATAGCAGATGTGGTTCCGAGTGTAAGCAGTTTGATCATAGCAAGGTAAAGGTCATCTCAAATATCAAGGTCATGTCAAGGTCAAAGGTCAATTTTAGGCCAAAATGTCATTTTAGGTCAAGGTTCACTTCAGGTAGAGGTCATTTCAAGGTCAAAGGCCACTTACGATGGTGGTTTTCTTCTAGCCATAACTCGCTCAATTTTTATCCAATTTTGATCATGTTGGCTCAAATTGTAGCTATGGTAACAGTTCACATTTTTATAATTTTCATGTGACCTCTAAAGTTCAAAGGTCAAGGTCATTTGGACATTTCAAAGTTTTGTCCAGCCATAACTCTGCCAATTTCCATCCAATTCTAATCATAATGGACTCAAATTGTAGGGATTGCAACATTGCACATTTTTATAAGAACATGTAACCTCAAAAGGGCAATGGTCAAGGTCATTTGGCCCTTTGAAAGTTTCATCTTGCCATAACTTGGTCAATTTTCATCCGATGTGGTTCATGTTGGGCTTAACTTGTGGGTATTGTAACACTCTGCAATTAACATGTGACCTGTAAAGGTCAAAGGTCAAAAGTCAAGGTCATTTGGACTTTGAAATTTGTGTCCAGCCATAAGCATAATGTCATGTAAAGTACCAAAGGATAAAAGTTGTAGCATTTAATATTTACAACTTTTGAAGGCAAACAGACAGATTTGCTTTGAAGCAAATCTTCTTTTCTAGTATATATTAGTGTCTCGTTGTTGGTGTGGGTGTCCACAGAGTCATGCCGCTGCCTATACATGCGTCATGCCTCGATGTGCGCTGACAGTGCCTTCTGGCCATGACCGTCCCAAGCATAATATTATTATTCTAGTATGTTGCTTTTAAATTTTTTAAGGTCATTACTCTCAGGAGCATTGTGTGGTGGTTATGCTCATATAATTGTGTCTCATATATTTTAGTATGTCGATGTACTAGTCTTAATTTCCCCAAGCATGGGGGGTCAAATAAAATTATTATTATTATTATTATTATTATTATTATTATTATTATTATTATTATTATTATTATTATTTATTATTATTATCATTATTATTATTATTATTATTATTATTATTATTATTATTATTATTATTATTATTATTATTATTATTATTATTATTATTATTATTGCAATTATTATTATTATTATTATTATTATTATACTAATATATCTCTAGTACAGAATCCTTTGATTATGAAAACACCAAGACTGGACGCAAGTTTTCACACATATTGTATCCACGCTACCACTATCCACTCTTGCATGAGTATAAAAACTAAACAGGATTAGCCAATGGTCACTAAGTAATCTCTGAAACAACATCTTCAGGTTTGGTCTTTTGCGATGTTTCAGCTCATGCAAATGAATGTTTATTTCAAAGCAGAGTTGCAATCTTTGATCCTTTCATGCTATAAGTTTAACTGAGACTTGGTGAAGTCTGGACAATACTAGTAGAGGTTGAGTACCATAATCCACAGGACATAAGGAGAAATGGTTTGCCAGACTACTGCTGTCAATCCCCCTGCATTGTCAGCTAAGGGGTACAAGCGCCTAAATTTACCAGCCTCTAGCCATACTTAGTCAAGTCAGCGTGGTGCTAACAAGTACAGCATGTGTCTGACCTGGATGATAATGAAACTAAGTTAATTCTTTAAGAGCATCAAAAGAAAGTACCAAGGTATTTTCATTCCTTATAAATGTGGACAAGTCATGGCCACGTTATTGAAATCCTGATGACCCAGCTTTTTAAAAAAAAATAAGTAAAAGCTTGTTATTTTCAAAATTAGAAAATGTTTGGCATTTTTTCCCGTCATTGCAAAATACAGATACAGATATAATAATAATAATGATAATGATAATGATAATGATAATGATGATAATAATAATAATAATAATAATAATAATAATAATAATAATAATAATAATAATAATTATTATTATTATTATTATTATTATTATTATTATTATTATTATTATTATTATTATTATTATTAATGGTCAGTAGGACAGCCAAGACATGCTCGTCAGCCCAGGGTTTAATAAAATTCTCATGATACACAAGATACATACTTAAGCTGTCAACAACGCCATCGCAACTCGTGGCCGCGGGGATGGCGTCGTCTCCAGCGACCCGAGACCTGAGATAGCTTGAGTCCGAGAAAGCAGTATCAACCGCAGAAAACCCGTGATCAATTATTTGGTCCATGGTGGAGCCTTTACCCCTATGGCCATGCACAGTGAAGTCCACAAGTATGCGGGCATGTAAAGAGAGTATGAGCGATTCAATTTTAAAACTACGATTAAAAAGAGACAAAGTTTTCAAAGTTATACAATATATAGAACGTTTCCCGGGCCGAGAAAAAGTTTGAACATGGTACCCTGAGTGGACTCAGGATCGCCCATATTTCTCTTGGAGACGGCTTTTCAAAGATTACAAACAATATTGGAATGTAGAAATAGGTATGTAAAAAAGGAACCTGATGTGAACTCTATGTTGACATATGTTTTCTATAATATGCTTTTAAATTAATGTATCTCTATCAGTATCAATTTACGGTTAGTAATAGGTGAAATTTTACACTTTTATTTGAGGAGCTTTTAATATAAGTAGGCCTAGCCGGCAAGACTAGCAATAAAATCAAATACACCTTGATAGAATAATTTTCCACTCAGTAACCAGACCGTTTTTATGAAAGCTATCGACTATCGACTCATGTAGTCATCTTATTGGCCTATCTACTCTTTTATTGTCACGTTTTCTCTGAGTCAACAGCTTTCTTCGGAGCACATTGAGTGCAATGTGCCCGAAGCGCGCCGAGGAAAGCTGTTGACTTGTGTCTTTCTGTCTGCAACTATTGGCATGCTGGTACTTAAATGAAAGGTCGTTTGAAAGAATTTGGTACCATTTTGGCGTCCATTGTGGCGTCCATTGTGACGTTTCAGAACACATCGACTTTGGTATAAATCGGCAGTGAATGAGGTTAAAAAGGTTAATTGTTTATTCACTTGCCTCATATTTAATTTCTCATGTACGGACTTGCTGACTTCCGTTACTTGTACAGCGCTTGCAGAACTGCACTGGACAATCGCTAAAAGTACTCGTTGAATTGTCTTTACGACTAAAATTCCCTTAGACAGACATAAAACGAAAGAGGAAGTTAGAACATAAAACATAAATATTTTTCAAGACCGGTGGAGAAAACTGATGAGTAATGTTCACTTGGGTAGATATTTTTTCAGTCGACCGTTACAGAATTGTGAAAATATCTCAATTAATTGACGTGTGCTGAATGGTGGTTTTGGCAACAGCTCTATAAACGTCTTTCGGCCTGTTTTCTATTCACAGGCTCTCTTGGCAACTGAAAAAAGAAGTGGTCTTCTGGAATTCTTCACGCACCTTGGCCGTGTTTGCCACAAGTAGCTAGAAACTGGAGCAAATAACTCGTGATCCAACCGCAAAGTTGAATGTGTACATACTATTGGATTTGCTCGACATTTGAAAAGGTTTCTTTTTTGCTTTGGCGCAAAGGTGGGCTTGATACTGTTAGTGCGATTTAACACCAGATGATGAGAAAATAAATAGCCTAGTTGCACGTTTACTCAACGGCAGTCATATGTTTGTTCAGAGTTAATACATATATATTTTTGTGTATGTCTTAAATTTTAACCAATCTTTGAAGCTTAAGAATTACAAACTGCTGTTAATGCATAATTTTGAGTAATTAGAATCATTTCGCCCACAAAATGCACTGTACCGTTTGGATCACCATCACTCTTGTTGTCTGCACTGGTCCTTATCCTCAAACGAATTGCGCGAGAATCAAATACAGTTCACGGTACCAGTGACGTGTGTATCTGGTACGGTCCCAGACGCCACCAGGGGTTCACCCAAAAGCAACATTAGTCGCACAGTTCATTACTTCCATCTGTTACTTGTGTTCTTCCTTCCCATCCCCCTCACTTGTGTTTGTTACCCCCAATTTAGTCTCGTGTTCATAACGCCCCATCCCTCTCACTTTTATTTTTTATTATGTCTGGGTGCAAACCCAGACATTTTGTTTTTCCAAGAATTTTTTTTTTCCTTCCTTGTTTCTTTCTTATTTACCACCAAGTTTGTCCAGATTTTTTCTCAGACACTATTATTTCGACAATCACCAAACTTGCCAGGGTGACTCACCTACCAGTGAAATTAAGCACCTTGGTTGGAATAGTCATGATGTGTAAAATTATGCAAATTAGGGGCAATTAAAATTTTAAAGCTCCATATCTTCCAAACTATTGCAAACAGATATAAAGTTCTACCTTACACATATAGGTATGAGATATCTGTCAATGGACAATGAACAAGAGTTCTAGAATTGCAAGTAAATGTGGCTGAAGATCAAGTTTTAGACAGGGTCCAAGCCTGCCTCACTGAGACACATGGGGCACTGGACTGGGCCCTCAGCACTGGACATGCATATGTTTGCACAGCTGTGTGTGTGTGGGTGGGTGGGTGGGGGCAGGTTGGTCACAGCAGCATTTTCCTATTTGGATAACTGTCATGCTATTTTCGTATGTGTGTGTGGCTGGTGGCTCACGGTCCCTGTCCAGCCCTGGGTCTCCTAAACAGGCGACAATAGCATCACCTTGAATAGGGACCTACATGTGATGAATTATTCTGCTACAAAAATTTGAAATGGGTTATGGCCGCTCTCTCTCTCTCTCTCTCTCTCTCTCTCTCTCTCTCTCGCTCTCTCTCTCTCTCTCTCTCTCTCTCTCTCCTCCCTCGCTCCCTCTCTCTCTCTCTTCTCTCTCTCTCTCTCTCTCTCTCTCTCTCTCTCTCTCTCTCTCTCTCTCTCTGTTTTTATGTTTATATGTACAAAATATGACGATTTTGACAGTGTTAGCCTGGGGAACAATTCATGAACGTTTTAGCAATTGTTATTATCATTTGTCCTTCAGATAAGGTTCTAGCAAATATTGTAGTACTGCATTGGGCTTTAACCTTGACCTCCAGTGGATATTTTAATATATTCAGTAAACTGAATTTATTTTGCTTCTGTGTAACATGTTTTTTTCATTTGTTTCTCTCATGAAACAAACCCATAAAATAAAAACCGCTGTGAGAAAAGAATTTTAACATAGGTTTAATGGATTTTTTTCTCCAAAATGACAAATTTAAAACTTGAGTGAAATACCTCAAATAAAAAACACCAAACCTGTGAACTTGAGAGCACAGGTGCTGCCCTATGGCTGTAACATTCTCACTGCACCCCATGGGGGTGATGGGTTTTGCTAAATAATATATATTTGTCACATGTACATATGGTTGAAATCCAATAACAAGTGGCATTACATATACATTAACACTGTTTCCACACAATTTTCCGCTATAAAGCTGTACATAAAATTATTTTTTTGTCTCACTATGCAGATCCATTTACTCCTCTTTCATAATAGCATGTGACGCACAGCATCATTGCAGACCTTTCACATTTGAGGTCTACTTGTGGTTGCAGTTGCATGCTTCCATTTTACTCACCGTTAAGTCTCACGTTTATTTCCACACTGGGAAAAACTTTTCATCATATACTTGGACACACCATTTACTTGTCATAAAATTCTTGCAGATCCTAATTAGAGGCACACTGTGGAGACAGCACAATTATTTTTAGTGGTGAATGATTTAAAATAACATGAGGTCGCGGTTTCCCATACTGAACTTAGAATGGAGGCTTTCTATTTTACTTGGAAAGGAGGTTCTCTGATGCACTAGCTTGGAAAGGAGGCTTTTCATTACGGTGTGATGATAAATAACCGCCAGACATTGCATATAATAATAATTGGACAACATGTTTGAAAATGTCCCATTATTACATAGAAATGTTCTAGCTGTTTAGTTGAACAAATCAATCTTTTGCACATTGAGCACCCCCTTGATTGATAAGTTATATTTTGACAACTTTTTATAGTAGTGTACATTGTGTCATAGCATACAGCCTTGCAATAAGGAACTGGCTTTAAGTTGATTCAGTTGAATTCGTATAAAGGGAATTCAAACTAGATCTGCCACAACTGTCAAGATAAAGTGTACATAACTTTAACAGTTGCACATTGGCTGTCATTGTTGTCAGTATGTCACAATTTTTACTTTTCGTTATGCATGTATATCAAATATGTGCGTAATTCAATTTTGTTACTTAGACTAGACAGAGCATTAATGTATTGTATTTTTCCATCTTGTATCTAATGTGTTGCAAATTGCAACTCATTGAACTTCAAGTGATACCTGGTGCTTAAACATGTTAAAGCTTACACATGTATCGCAGCCCTTATTGGGAGGTGGCAATTTGCGATACGTGGTATGTGAAAGTGACGGTGCTCTGACTTGTGACATGCCTACAGTGATATGTGACATGAAAATGAATTACTGTGATAGATTCCTATCTAAAATTCTTTTTTTTTTTTTTGGTGATATGCAATATTTAAAAAATCAGCTCTTATTTATGATATGCACCAAACATGGGGCAGTCATTAGCTTTCCAGTAATAAATATTTTTCATACATTTGGACCAATACTCTTCTGTCTATCTGCACCAACAGGTAGTAGTCCCCCCAAAATGCTTTTGTTATATTTTGTGTCGTTAAGCATACTTATTAGCTTTGAACACTTCCAACATACGACTGATAAGTGTGTTATTCTGCTTCAGAATCACAGCAATAAACATTTTTCAAAGCATTTCTATAATTCAAATTTTGCAAGCACCCAGACAGATTTGCTGTGAAGCAAATCTTCTTTTCTAGCAATGCCTGGATGCAAACCCAGACATTTTATTTTCCCAAGAATTCCTTTTTTCTTTTCTTCTATCTTTCTTTCTTTCTTTCTTTCTTTCTTTCTTTCTTCGTTATGACAAAATTTGTCCAGAGTTTTTCCCGGACACTATTATTCCGAAAACCAAACTTGCCATCGTGACTGACCTACCAGTGAAATTGAGCACCTGGTTTAGAATATTCATGATATTTAAAGTTATGTAAATTAGGGGCAATGAAAATCTAAGAAGATCCATATCTTCCAAACTATTGCAGACAGACACAAAATTCTAACTTACACACGTAAGTTTGAGACATCTGGCAAATCCAATAGCATGGAAACAAAATTTGGGAAACTTAAATGTATGCTAAATTCACTGAATTTGCCCAAAATAAACATCCCCCTTCTACTGCTTGTTGGGCCTCCATGGTGCTAGGTAACCACTTTGCATTCATAATAAATTAGCTTGAATCTGTCTTATTGGCAGCCTTCTATCCATGCATGCTAGGTATATGGTTTTTGAAGGTTTGGGTCTTATAGCAAATGGGGGGGGGGGTGGCACTCCCAACAACTGTGTAATGAGGTTCTCAATAAATGCAGAGAATCTCTTTCTGTTAATGCAAGAACAGATCTACTTCATGACTGCTATATATACCAGGCAGGCTATAGTTCCCAATGTTGCTGGACATAACTGTCAGTGCACTGTGACCGAGACTGGTGTCCTAGCTGGTCTGTGTTGGCCTGAGGCTATCATAAATCTGCTGGCTTTTCAACCCCAAGGGAGTGCAACTTCTGGGCAGAATAAGCCTACTATATGTACCCTTCATTAATTGACTACATACAGTGCTGAGTTGGCTAGACCCATAGAAGTATGGTCTTCTAGTCCTCAATGACTGTTTTCACAACTTTGTGAATTTTGAAACATAGTGTGGATTTCTGTCATCTCAGTGGACACTTTCATGCCTTTGTTTTCTTGTAACCAGTGAGATGAAGCCTGTTTTTCATAGCCAAGCTTAAGACAAAGGATACTGAGACAGTAAAGTGCTTGTCTCACTTCACAGGTACATGTACATGTAGTTTCCCAACAGCCCCTGTTAAAACCTGTTTATGTAGTTAAGGAACAAAGACCGTATTGTATAGCATGTATACACCTGCGCTTGAATTACATTATGTACATATATTGTACATGTATATATGCATGTATGAATAATGTACATGTACATGCACATATACTCATCCATACTGCCCGGGAAGGCTGACCCTCTCAGGAGTGGGCACTTTTCTCTTGTCCCAAGGGTGCCGACTGTAAAAGTAAACACTGGAAATGTGTGTCTGAGTAATGATGTCTGGGTGCCAACCTTGACATTTTGTTTTTCCAAGAATTCTTTATTTCTTCTTTACGACATAATTTGTCCTGAGTTTTTCTCGGACTCTATCATTCCGAAAACCACTAAACTTGTCATGGTGACTGACCTACCAGTGAAATTGCGCACCTGGTATGGAATAGTCATGCTGTTTAAAGTTACGCAAATTAGGGGCAATTAAAATTTTGAAAGCTCTATATCTTCCGAACTATTGCAGATAGACACAAAAGTCGAGCTCTGCGCCATTCCAGTCCAATACGCACCATACAATGCAGGACTCAACGTTTTGACAAATCTTTCCTCCCCGACACTATCAAACTTTGGAACAACCTTCCTTCAGATATTCGGAATTCTATTTCGCTTCAAATTTTTAAATCCAAACTCAAGGTTATTAGCCATGGACGATGTCCCTGCCTTCTTTTCCCATGGTCAACGTTACCTGAATATTTGTCAGACCCAGCTGCGACTGGGCTTCTCTGGGCTTCACTGTGACCTTTGTAAGGTAAATGTTATTTCAAGTCGTATTTGCTCCTGCTCTTTCCCAACTGAAGATATTTTTCATTTCTTCCTCTTTTGTCCTAAATATCTTCCCTCTAGAAAAAAAACTTCTCGATACTACTATACCGCTCATTGCTCCGGGTGTTCATCCTAACTTGATAATGCATATCGCTAATGAAAGACTGCTTTGTATTATCCTTTTTGGCAGCAGTGAAATACCAGATATCCTGAACATATAAATATTCGATGCAGTACAAAAATAAAAAGCAAAAAGTAGACGTTTCGTTTTTTAATTTTAATGCGACCTACCGGTTAAATAGGAAAAGCTTTTTTTTCTTTCTTGTCAGGATTATAATGTATAACCTCTTGTTGACGAAATTATGTATGTACTTATCTATTTATTTACCTGCTCCAATTATTGTTGTTGGTTTTGTTTTCCTATTTCCTTGTCAACAGTGAATAGTTATATACCTTGTTTTGCAGCCTCTACCACATATTATGTACTGGGTATTACTTCTCCGATTTAGTTGTATATCACGGCATTCATATTTTACATATATACAAATGATCTGGTAACATAGTTTGTAATGTACTGTATATATATATTGTGCGTTTTCTCCCTGTCTGTAGAACCCATTATATTTGTCATTTCATGTACTATAGGGTAATCCAGTATAAATAAATGAATATGCTTAAATTAAAACAATCAATGTGCATATATGGTTTGTGACACCTGCCAGCAAAAGAAAGTTGTAGAATTTTAAATTATTTGAATCAGGGGCATTACAAAATTTAAAAGTTGAATATCTCCAAAACTATTAAAGATAGGGATCCCATTCCAACTTCAATTTGCAGGTTTGTGGCAAAGCCGCATCCAATGACCATGACCCAATGTTGTAGGATTTTAATTTACGCAAATTAGATAAATGTACAAAATTGAAATCTTGAATAGCTTCAAAACTATTGCAGATAAAGGTGCCATTCCAACTTCAGTTTCTGAGTTTGTGACATAGGTGCATCCAATGAACCATGATCCAAAATTGTACAATTATAATTGATGCAAATACGATGAATACATGAACTTTAAATCTTGAATAACTTCAAAACTGTTATACATACAGGTGCCATTCCAATTTCAATTTGTAGGTGTTTCCCATCCAGTGAACCTTTTACTAAAGTTTTTAAAATTTAAATTATGTTGAACAACGGGTAAGTGTAGCATTTCAAACTGTTCTCATTTTGAAGACACCCAGACAGATTTGCTATCAAGAAAATCTTCTTTTGTAGTTCCTCATTGATCTCACATGATGATTTTATTGTTCCCCACCTCACTGACTTCTTGTATTGGCTTAACCCAACTTTATTGACGCAATTAGGAAACAGGGCGATGCCCTTTATTAATCCTTCCTACACACATAAGAGAAATATTGAAGACGATTGACAACACTTAGGACTGATGCAAAGAAAAACGCTACAATAACAATGACAGATAGAGGGACAAGCCACACTTGTGTGTATTACTGCCCGTCAACCTTTCCTATTTTTATTACTCCCCGCACTCCTCACTTGGTTTATTTTCCCCATCCGTTTTATTTTTGTTTGTTTGAATGTAAATCACGTTCATTACTTTCCTTCCATTTCACTTGTTTATAACTCCCGATTTATCTCACTTGTATTTATTATTTCCTTTCCATCTCACTTTTGTTATTTTGAACATAAATCATGTTCACCACTCTGTCCATTCCACTTGTATCTCGTACTCCCACCCACCGTACCTGTTTATTATTCCCGCGACCTATTTTCACTTGTGCATAATTACTCTCCATCTGTCCCACTTTTTTAATCGCCCACTGTCGCTAATCATCAGGGACAATCTCTATAATTAGCTGAAAATTGGACCAATTTTGGTGTATCTAAATTACAAATAGAGAACGCACAGGACATGACAAATATGATGGAAAAGAGGGAAAGACTAAGGAATGGGGGGGGGGGGGCGTTTTTCCCGTAAATGCATGGATATATGATTGGAGCTAACAATAAGTAGAATATATATATATATGACTTATCTGTGTAAAATGTTTGCCTTGTGTCTAATTATGTGGGTAATTATGATGGCAAAGCTGCAACCCGGTGCTGGGACAGCTCAAGATTGAATCTTCCAGTGGTTCATATATATTTGTTAACTGCTTGAAATATATCCCGATTTTCAGAATTATTTTTGTTGGCAATCCAAAACATAAGGTTTTTAAATTGAAGTCTGCAAGGGGAATCTTTTTTTTTTAATTTTTTATTTTATTTTTTATTTATTTATTTAATTTTTTTTTTTTTTTTTTTTTTTTTTTTTTTGAGTTGGTCTCTAGCCGTAATGTATTTGTTGCATTGGCAAAATAATGAAAACTGTCCTCTGCGAAGGTACCACAGGAACAAAGTGGTGATTCATCCTGTACAAATCTTTTTCAGCTGGCTACAGCCCATTCTCAGTCTAGCGTGAATAATACCGATCATTCGATCTCCAAAATAAAAGATTCCATTTCATTTCGGTTTGGATTTATTTAATTTATTCTAAAATTCACCTCTATCTTCAGACTTTTTAATGATTGTGGAAGAAGGTTCCATTCGCCCACTGTGACAAAAAAAACACACACACACTATAAAAGGTATTTGTACGAGCATAAATTGAGTTAATATCCTGCTTTGACCTGATATTATATCTAGTTCGTTCTTCAACAGTATGTGGAATAAAATTTCATAAATATGAGGGAGCCAATACATTAACTATTTTGTTAAGTATGAGTTTGTGTTTCCGTCGTCGTTCAGAAAGTGGCTCCCATCCCGTTTCAGCATATATTTTACCATGGCTAGTATGGTTCAAAGCCCCCTTAACAACTCTGGTTGCAGGCAGCTGAACACTTTGAAGAAGGTCCCAGTCTGACTGTGTGCATCCATCCCAAACTACATTGGCATATTCTAAGCAGGGTCTCATAAAAGAAAAATACAAGGACTCAAGTGCACGTCTATTAAGTTTATACTCTAGACATTTCAAAATTAGTATCAATTTCCTTGATTTAGCTACAATACAATTAGTGTGCGCCGACCAGCTGAGATCCAAAGACAATATAACACCAAGGTGATCGTGTTGTTCAACACTGTCAATAATTTTTTGTTCAAATACTAGATCGGGATGATCAGCAGGCTTTTTCTTTTTGCTAAATAAAAGTGTTTTGGTTTTGGTAGGATTAAATGTTACAAACCATTGGTTTGACCAGTCTGAAACTGATGTAAGGTCTTGGTTTAGTGTGACCTCACTTTCAACTGGGCCGCCAATTTGAATATAAAGGGTAATGTCATCAACGTAAAGTCTTATTCCAGACTGTACAATGTCTGTTATGTCGTTCATGTAAATAAGGAATAATAATGGGCCTAATACGGACCCCTGTGGGACACCCGCTTCTATTTACCTCCATTCAGAGGCTTTCCCTTGAGTAACGACACGTTGAGTGCGATCTTGAAGATAACTCTCAACCCAGTGAACTAAAAGACCTGGGATTCCCGCCTTCTTCATTTTATAAATCAAACCTGATGATAGACTTTATCTGATGCCTTAGTTATATCGCAAAATATTACACGAACTTCTTTTTGTAAATCCACGGCTTTACAAAACTCATAGTACAGATAGAGGAGCTGATTTACGGTTCCATCACCTGGGATGAAATCCGATTGCTTTCCTGATAGGGAGTAATTGTCTCTTTAAAAAACTGAATATGTGCTTGAAGACAGCACGCTCAGGTACTTTACCGACACAACTTAGAAGTGATATGGGCCTGTAGCTACTACAAAGTTCAGGTAGTCCACCTTTTGGAATTAGAGAGGCATTAGTTTTCTTCCATTCTACATGAAAAAAGGGATGGGACAGTGAAAGATTAAAAAGTTGTGTCAAAGAACATGAAATACAAGGTGCAGCTTACTAGGCAACAAAGGGCTGATACCATCTGGCCCACAAACCTTATCTACATTTAGAGATTTCAGAATATCAAAAACAGACTGCTCAGTTATTGCAATATTTTCTTGGGTTTTGTTAAAAGGATATCTTATCTGGCAAAGTAAACAGCGTTGCGTCAACTCGGCAATGTTGCAGAGAATACTCATTGAGGGTATTTGCTTTGGCCGCATTATTAGAAATAACTGAATTATTAGACACTATAGCAGGGATTGAAAAATTTGTGTCACCAGACATAATTTTTTTACCAATTTCCACCAATGTGTACTCTTAAATTTTCCTGTGTTTACCACACTACATTGTTTTTTATGATACTCCTCTCCTGCTTAACGTAAATCTATTCGTTAATAATTATAAAAAATCTGAACGTAAATAGATTCTGTTTATTATTCAATATTGATTCCTCTTTAGTTACTTAATCCCTGTCCACTTCCACTTTGCTTGTGTCTTTGACCCTTATCCAGCTCAGTAATACTCATTATTTCCTGTCCATTTGATTTGTGTTTATTACTACCCCGTCCCACCTCGCTTGTTCTTGTAAAACCCATACATTTCGCTTGTGTTTATCATTCGCTATCCATGTCATTGGTTTATTATTCCCCACTCATATCATCTGAATCCCGTCATTCACACCCATCCGTGTTGGTTCGGTTTTCCCAACCATCTCACTTCCTGTCCTCATTCTCCGTTCACCTCACTATACAGGCCATTATTTTCCATCAGTTGAGGTAGAACCAGGCACATGGATTTAAGCGATGGCGATGATCAGATTTTTTCCGTATTGCTCCATCAGCAAGGATCTTTTACCACGTGTGTACCATTGGTGTTAATGCACAGTTTGCATATCGATACAAAATGAAGTAATGACAACGTACCACCTCACAATTACTCATTACAAGGCACGTTGACCAAAACCCTCAGTATCCGTCCTTGACTTTGTATGACTCATATAAAACATTTGGGAAAAGGTGCTGTGGAGATTTTGACACTTTATTGCATTCCTAATATATATATATATATATATATATATATATATATATATATATATATATATATATATATATATATATATATAATCTTTTCTACATTTAAATGCATATGATGGGCCTCAGAGTGGAAGTTCAAATAATAGGCTTTCGTGCTGATCACACTTTGGAGTAAATAAAGCAATAAGTTATCATAATCCAGACAAATGGATTAGTGTCTTTTATAGTAGGTGATCCAGGATAAATAAATATGATTAATCCTAAGTAATGTGATACTGACGTACCATTAAATTACACGTCGGTTTTAAAATCATTGACAGGAGCCTAGTGTGGCCTACATGCATATTGGGATGCTTTTAAGTGCCACTTTTACGCCAGTACCTGACGTGGCTGTCTACTGAACAACTGATAGGTCACTCTGGTCGATGACTTATAATTTCATGCCTGATAATTTGCATGTAAAGGCCGATAACGGACCAAATATGTTAAGCTTTAGTCATTCTATTCAAGATGAAATATTTTGTTGATAGTGAAAGTGTAGGGCTATCTTAAAAAATAAAATCAGATGTCATATCAAATATGGAACATAAGGTGGATATCTGTTAGTGGCCGATCCCTGGCACATCGCTCTAAACAGTTTTATATGCCTCATTAAAGTGTGTGTGTCAACACACACTTTTCTGTTTTTCCTGAAATTCTTTTTTTCTTTCTTCTTACCAGAAAATTTGTCCGACACTTTTCTTGGATACTATTATACATAGAAACTCCAAACTTGGCATGATTGTAACTCTATACAAGGAGTTTGACTGTTTTATACAGAGGAATGAAGATGTTTAAGATTATGCAAATTAGGGTATTTGAAATTTTAAATCTTGAATATCTTCCAAAGTATAATAATGATGTCACTCCAAGTTCTACTAGGGGGTTATTGACCATTGTGCATCTAATGAATTTAAAAGTTGTAGCAATTTAAATTATGCTTATTAGCAGCATTGGAAATTTTAAAACTTGAATATCTTCAAAACTATTATGAATAGAGATGTCATTTTAACTTCTACTAGGGGTTATTGGCCATTGCGCATGTAAGGAATCTCAATCAAAAGTTATAGCCATTTAAATTATGCTAATAAGCAGCCTTTGAAATTTTAAAACTTGAATATCTTCAAAACTATTAAAGACAGAGGTGTCATTTCAACTTGTACCAGGGGATTGTTGACCATTGCGCATGTTATGAATCTAAAACAAAGGTTGTAACAATTTAAATTATGCTAAATAGCACCATTAGAAATTTAAAATCTTGAATAGTTTCAAAGGTATAATAGATAGAGATGCCATTCCAACTTCTACTCCTGTGTTATGGAATAGTTGTACATTGCCATACCAACATGCTTTGAAGACACACACTCACTGATTTGCTATGCAGCAAATCATCTTTCCTAGTTTATCCTGTCTGTGTATTATTTTTCACTGGTTATTTTCAACATGTTTGTCCTGCTTCACCTTGCTATTGGCTACCTTTCATTATTCACTTGTCACTGCTCACCTGTTCATTCCCTTGTTATCATTTCTCACACTTCGCCAGAGCTTGTTGACCCTCAGTGACGAGCTTGTCGTCATTGGTTTTTATGTAAATGTGACTGTCGGGTAAAGTACAAAATGTGAAGTAAATACTCTCTCTCGAACTGGGCATTTAAGGTCAGGCCATTTGCCCGGTCATTTGTTCGGTGGCACTTTGGAGAAACATACAAGTTGTCGTGTAATGCTTGTCATGCACATGGAATGAGTTCAAACAGCTTTTGATGCAACGGTTTTATAAATGTATTTGACCATACATAGTTCATTAACTAAGCTGCTTTAATTTGCAATTACGTTTTAGCACATGGCAGTGTGGTAAAATTTTGTTGTTCGTGTGATGTTTTATGTATATATATATATATATATATATATATATATATATATATATATATATATATATATATATATATATATATATATATATATATATATATATATATATATATATTGTGTGTGTGTGTATGTGTACATACATAATATCTTCTGTGCTATATGATTGTAATGTGCACATTTTTATATTGTAATCATGGTTGTGGATAGCGCATATGAAGGTGAATAAATTTGAATGAAATATATCCAAATCAAGCAGAATATGTGAGTAAGTAAATAAACTGGTGAAACCTGAAATTACTCTGATAAATCATTATATTTATAATTTGTATGACAGTTTAAGCATGACAGGTCAACAACTACACGAACTCAATTTTTTAACATCCAGTTACTATCAAAGCTAATCATACAAACTCCTAGGAGCAACAGTGCCACATCGCCCATGTCCTTCTGAACCACCAAAAAAGAGGACAAAATCACAATTCAATCTCTCTACGCTCCATGGCCGATGCCGTCACTGCCTATGTCTAACCTATGTACTAATTAAAATACTCTCACGTTAGATTACAAACTTGGAAAGTTCAAGTCTTCGACAGCCCAGTGAATTACAGACGGGTCATCAGCAGAAAACCATCAAGTATTTTTCCGATCCTTAAATTCCCGGATGTGCTTTTCAATGTGAGGGTTGCTGCTTGCCTTTACCTGCCATTTGGCTCAGATAAGCCATTTATCCCATATATATTCATGAACCTTCTCATGTAGGGAAACCAAATAGACGAAGCTAGAGAAAGTTCCAGACACAGAATGACTGCCCTGACTGATTAAAAAGTAATACAATGGGAACGTATAAAAAGCATCGATGATTTACCTTTCAAAGGCACAACTTGAAAATACATAACACATATTTTAAATGCATCTTAGGAAGACAAAAATCACTTAATGCCTTCTAGCAAATCTTATTTTCAGTTGTACAAATCCCATTATGACGCAACACTATTGTTCTACAGTCTGTTCACTCCGGGTTGGCAAGGGTATGAATTTGTAAGTCGTTCCAGCCTCTGGTAAAGAAGCCTTGAAGCAGTGCCTGACTGTGAGGAATCACATAGCACATTTGTGCATACACATTACAAAGCCAACACTTACTTACAATTATTCCAATATTTCCCAAAGATAATGCACATAGGGTCGTAAGTTGTAATAGCAAACGCTTATTTTGTACAGCTAGCCCTCCAGAATGACGAATTTTAAAGAGGTTTTTGTTTTTTTGTTGTTGTTTTGTTTTGTTTTGTTTTGTTTTTCTGTTGTTTTGTTTTGTTTTTGTTTTTGGTTTTTTTTTTGTTTGTTTTTGTTTTTGTTTCTTTTTGTCTGTTTGTTTTTTTTTTGAGGGAGTGGGGGTATCATGACCAATGAGATCATACTTTTGTTATTCATGAGCTTGAAGTGTAACATGTTCAACTGTGCTTGTGTAAGTTTACTTTATTACCTTTGGGACACACACACACCCACCCTCCACCCCCAACCCCCACTAGCGGGTGTGCACATATACCATGGTCAGTTGACCCTGCATAAAAGGACTTCACACTTTGTGGCAGAATAGTCCATAGAAAATTAGAAAATTAAGTTAAATTTAATAACTGTAAATCATAAAATGTCTCAATAGATCTATTAAAAATGACCAACAACAGTCGTCATGTGCCATATAATGCAGACCAGATCAAGTTTTCCAAGTTTCATT
Organism: Hermodice carunculata; assembly: GCA_964020975.1. Taxonomy (NCBI): domain Eukaryota; kingdom Metazoa; phylum Annelida; class Polychaeta; order Eunicida; family Amphinomidae; genus Hermodice; species Hermodice carunculata. The sequence goes on from OZ026630.1 coordinate 27,787,993, forward strand.
GAAGGTAGTATGTGGGGTTATATTTTGTCTTTCGATGTATTCCTTTCAATGGTAATAATCACTGTCAGCCAGAAACGATCTCTAACAAAATACTTCAAATTACGTTCCCATGCTGGAATATAAGCTTAATACAAAAGCACCCAGAACGCGATGGGCAGTCATATGTAATACTAGCATGGCCTCCCCTGATTTTGTTAAAGGTTTGCCATGTGTTCATGCGGATTCTTTGTGGACTGGGCTTTACTGATTTTCAATGAAACTTGTATCACTGCGCTTTCCTGTATCATTCTGAGTGTCATTTTGTACCCCTAATATATATATATATATATATATATATATATATATATATATATATATATATATATATATATATATATATGATAGATTATAGCATGCTTTGTTGACGATATGAAGTATATCAACGAGCACTGGATGCCATATAGCAGAACGAGTGAGCAAAGCGAACGAGTTCTGCTATATGGTATCCAGTTCGAATTGATTACTTCATATCGTCTACAAAACATGCTATGAAATTTTTTATCTCATGTTTGGGTCGATTTGTACATTTCAATACACAAAGCAACAATAAGAACGACATTTGCAGAAAGTTTTACTCCTCATCAACACAATTACCGATGAAACCGGAAGAATACCGATACCACCGGCGGATTGCCGATACCACCGGAAGAGTACCGATACATCATATCGCGGCACTGTAGCTTTTTGGCCTATGATACGGTATTTATGCAAGCCTGTTATTATACTAAAATCGACCCACACATGAGATAAATATATATATATATATATATATATATGTCAAATCCCCCGCAGCTGTTCTTGTTGAGGTGAGTCAATAATCCTTGCTTGACACTTTGCGTCCCAAACAAACCACCAGTAAAACATGCCTGCAGTTTTGAATGCTTGCATGTACATGCAGAAGTGGCGTGTGCCCTTCCAGATGGGCCGATATCATGCTCCATACATCAAGATGAAAACCATGGCTGCATCACTAGTATGGTCCTCATATTATCTCGTAACTATTACAATCATGACCATTGCATGATTAAAACAAGTAACTCACAAACGCGAATTTGGGTTACATACTACCGTTATTTCCACATTTCTTTAGGTCTCTGACATTTGATGTGTTTGCCACAAAGATAACTGTTTATTGTACAATTATGACATGGTTGAAATTACAGTCAAATTTGGATCGTACCGTACGTATTCCAAAAATATATACTTTTTACATGAATCAATCACTACTGTTCACTGTATGATCATCGATAGGTAGTAGTTACCAAACAATTCTTTAGTGTTTTACCTGTCGTTAAGATGGTGGAGTTATCTTCTGTCCTTAAAAGCCCACATAAAAGAACTACCACAAAACCAAACATCGTTTGGCAAATAATGATATCGACGAGCCAGCAGATTATGACACGGTCATGTCGACACATGCGAGGCATGAGGCAAAGCGCCCATTACGCATAGTAAATTATGCTTTCTATGTTAAATTCAGTATACTAGAGTATAATTATATAGTTGTGCAATTTTGCTTCAAGTTTCAGGTTTATAGTAAAAGCAATTTTTTTTTCATTTGGCCCTTGCATATGTGATTTCTGATTCAATTCGATCCCAAGTTTCTTGTTTGAATGCATTCACCTTGGCATGTATATACTGTCCGGCCACTGTTGTAGAACCGCTCAATGAAATGTAATGATGCAAAAAATAGAACATTGCTTTACAACAAAGCCGTCTGTTTGCTTACAATGAGACGGACTAAAATAAGATCCTGTTTTAAGAACACGACATTTTGCTTCCTCGCTAAAATACCCCCGTAATAGTACTTCGGTTTTTTGTTTTGTTACGGTTTTTTATTTATTTATTTATTTATTTATTTATTTATTTATTTATTTATTTATTTATTTATTTATTTATTTATTTATTTATTTATTTAATTATTTATTTATTTATTTATTTATTTATTTATTTATCTATTCATTTTGTTTTTAAGTGTGCAATTGCCATATATTCAAGAGATACTTTGTCATGTCAAACACTTCTTAACGTAAAACCGATATCTATATCAAAATCAATTTTCCATACTGGGTGACGAAAACTGGATATTCTACCTTAAGAATAACTCTTCCCATGCAAATCACTACAAACGTTGTGCTTTTCTGAATTATCTGGTAAATGATTCCATTCATATTCCTTTCATTCGTCTACCAACATGTGTATATTTCCAGGAAGAAGAAGACAGGTCCTGTCATTAGCTTTCCGTGCCGTAGTTTCAGGGACCTTGCTCAATAAAAATAATAAATTCCGTTCATTTGCGTACACAAAACCCGTTTACCTCTATAACATTGTTTAAATGCTGTGGCTTAAAAGTTAAGACTTATGCCTACGTAACATACAGAATCGTTTCTCTACGCTTTAGAACCAGAACACGTTGACCTCGGGTCAAAAAAAAAAGCCAAAAACAAGTTCATAGCAGGTGCCTACGATGATGATTTATTTTCACCGCGTCTGACCTTTTGTGCAAATAATCAGGACAACATTTACACACCGTCTGTCATATTTTCTCTGAGACCTGTCCATTATGGCGTGAATATATTGATGTGCATCGTGGTATTGTCGAGATTACCGGCACTCTTATGTCGACAGTAAAGACATATGTTGTTTTATTAATGACGCATTGTGTCGGTGACAAGCTTATGTTTTCTAGAAAGAATGGGAAAAATATGTATGACCCTGGGGTTAGCCCTTCAGACTAATTATATAAAAGATGTGTAGCCTGCATGTATATTACGGTTATCATAAACGGATGCCTGATGAATGACAAAAGACCTGTCTCTTTCTTTTCCCATGTAACCCTCTGGTTTTCGCATTCAGTCACTTTGACAGAATCAAGGTGGAATCATCGCCAAACATGACAACTTCTCCATATTTTATCAAAAACTTTCCTTCACCGTCATATATGTCTAATTTGTTAATTGAGTAAACGCCCACACTGAATGAATGTAATTGGCTTGGGTTTTATAAAAGCTATGATGGCTGGAAAAAAAATTCGCAACTAAATTATGTGTGTGCACTAATCTGTCTTTTAAATGACTATTTTATTTCGTCATCAGCTAAATAACGTACATATGACAAAGCAGAACGAAGTTCTTTGTTATCTTAAATAAGAGATAGGATGACTTACTTTTCTCATACTTTCATCAATAATGAATTTTTATCCGCAAGCAGAATTGTCATGAAGGCGGACAACAACATAATCAAGCATGGCGGCCAGAGAGCAGTTAAGCTGAGCTGGGAGAGGGGGAGGAGTGCATGAGTATATGCTTCCCAGAAATGAAGGTATTTTTTACCAAACCTCCGAGGAAGATACTTTACAAGAAATTAGGACACTGAATTTGAAAAAATCTCATAAATTCAAAGAAACTGATGAGCGACAATATTTCAGTTGGAACAGATCCTTGTTCAATCATGTCGAAATGTTCATTATAAAGTCAAAACGATTTTAATACATTTTTAAATAGTCCACGTGAAATGTCCTATATTTTCACGGTTGATAAAATTTGCCTGTCGCTCTTCACTAAAATAATTTTCTCATCATGTACTGTTTACCATACACCAAATAATTATCATCGTTTTTCTTTATTTGAGGCGACGAACTATAATTATTATTATACACAACCGAAAGTTTGTGTTTTTTGTAAACATACCACACTTGTTTACTCTACCGTTTTCTTATACAAAAACATGTTGCAATTTATGTGAGACACTGATCGGTTTTTGCCAAGCCTTAAATTTTTCTTTCAGTACACTTATGTGTAATTTACACATCTGAAGTACCTTTTTACTGTTTACTAAATGAAGATTTCTGTGTGGATTGTCAGGAGCGGAATTAATATAAGCGTTATCGCTTGTTTTCCGATCCCTTTTCCTTTTTTTGCGAAATGAAATATGTCAAATCCAAAATATAATGGTAAAAATGTATTTGCTGACACAGAAGCAACCCCTTCTCCCCAACTGTATTCGGTCGAATAAAATATGTTTAAATCAGAAGCAACAATGACTATGTAACAATATTTTGCACCATTACAATATCACAGATTTACTTTCCACCAGGCAATAGCACGTGGGTCACTGAGGTGAGTTGTGGACGAGAGTGGTTCTGGCTGAATGTTGTGATGGCCTTCTTGGCATTTACCCGAGATATCCGGACGGCAGGTCGTACGGCAAACTCCCGTTATTTTCTTTTTATCCATAGCTGATCTTTATAAGATTCTGTCCACCTCTGGAAAGAGAAGCTACAGTCTCTCTGTCTGTGCTTTTTATCGTTGGTCGTGTAGCACCAATCAAAAGTTGGAAGAACGCACGCAACCTTGGCAAAACATGCTGGTCAGCAGGTTGTAGGGCAGACATGAACGATTGTGGAACATCACTCTATTTGGTGTCTCATAACTTTTACGATCCGTGCATTTCCATTTCCATTTCGAGTGCATCCAGACGAGGTGGTCTGACACCTAGAAACTGGCATTATTTGTCACTTGCTGGACTGCCTGATGTTTGACACCTACTGGGCATATAGAGTAAAACCGGGATTGCAGTATCGCTAGCCAGCGACCAGTCACCTTATCGGAGTGCCCAGTTGGTCAAGCAAAGAAATTGGAACATATCGTTTATAATGTACAATTTTGAAAAGGAAGTCTTTGTTGGGTGGATTACATCAATGATCCTATGTATGGCGTTGTGAGGATAGAGTGATGGCTGTATACACCACCCCCACCCCAAGTGCTCTTCCTGCTGAATGTAACAGAAACAAGTCAAATGCACATCATTTTGAGCGAGTCGTTTGTTCTGACCTTGCTGCAAGTCAGCATGTTACACAGTGTTAGTGAGTCTTACTCGTGGGACAACAAACAGCCTTTACACTGCAAATTACCATCCTGTGTGTCACCAAGGAGGATGAAGGAAATACTATCATATACATCCTTTCTTCATGTAAATTAAGATTTACAATTGAGCAATTAAAACTGATAGGGAAAAACAAAGCAGTGCAAACAGGACATATGGTGTATATTATAGGCGAACATAAGCTTTGGTGTACAAACAAAACAGAAAGTGTTGGGCATTGAAATATCAATACACAGATTATTTCCGTATTGAGTACTATGTTTCATTACATTTCATCCAGAAACGCATTATTCCGATTATTCCATGTAAATTTGAAGAGAAACTGTAAACTCACAGCGATTTGGTGTTCATTTCTATTCAGACCTTTGAAGCAAACGTTATTTTCGAGAAATAAAATGACAATGTTACTCAATAATTAATGTTTCACTCTGAGTTATTTATTGTTTACAGGGAACTGTTAGTCCATTAAGAAACAGACAGACAGACACAAACAGAGAGACAGGTGAAGACAAACACACGTATGTATTTATGTATATATATATATGTATATATATGTATATATATATATATATATATATATATATATATATATATATATATATATATATATATATATATATATATATCAGAGAGTAGTAGGTTTGTATTCTGAAATTATATTTCCTCCTCTCGGGGCCACAAAATTGTTCCTTTTCACTTAATTTGACCCTCTTTACCCATGGCTAAAATAATAGCAATAAAGTATATGGTTCTTATTTTTATTGAATGGTTGAGTATTTCATCATTTCCTGCTTCTAATCGCATTACCCTATTGTCTTATTTGCTGAACTGTACTGTGCATTTTGCATATATACTGTGAGTCGTTCATGTGGAGACCCTCTTGATTAGTACCTGTTGTGCCATTAGGCCATCTGGAATAAATAAATATGTTAAAATGAAATCACAGACCTCTCTGTTACACTATTTCTTGGCAATATATTTACATGCAAAAATGGGGAGACATTTGATTTGTTCACAGATGGACAGCTCATATTATTTACCCCACGCAAACTGTATCTCGTAATTGACAATTTATATCTCTATAGTACGACTTTTTACCTTGTAATTGCGACATCTGATTTGATTATTACGACTTTTTCTTTCGTAATTTGGACTTTTTGTCTTGTTATTAAACTTATTATTTTGTTATTACCACTTTTTTTTCTTGTAATTCAACTTTGTATTTCGTAATAGTTGCTTTTGTATCTAAAAGATGTATGGTGATTTCTCGTAATTATAGTATGTGACCTCGCTATTATGAATTTTCATCTCGTAATTACGAAATAAATGATAAACATTCGGTTCACACCAATAGATCCTCGAGGTTCATGTGGCCTTGAACAAAACGCTGGTAAGCTAGCAGACCAAAAAAAAAAAAAAAAAAAAGGATATCGTCTTGTCATACTCCTTTACAAGAGGTAGCGCAAAAAAACACAAGTTTGTTTTCGTTGCACATGCAGAACTCATGCATGCCTGAACGGCACATATTCATATGCAACCGAAGCTCTAAAAGTCAAAATAACTTGCTGGATGTTGAGGCTTGTTTAACCTTTCCCTGGTTAGCATAAGGAATGGCAAACAACGAAACAGTGTATCCCTACTAAAGAAAATACATATTCGCCCAAATGCTTTGCTTTGGTACAACGCCTTAACTTGCACGCAGTACTAGTACCATCATTTAATTGCAGAACTTCTTTTTTTTAATCGTTCTTTCAATCAACGATAAAATTATGGAATCTCTCACCTTCTGAAATTCGTAATTTACCTACATTGGCACAATTTAAGTGGAAACTTTCTAACCCATGCATACCCTCTGTAAAGTACCCGGACCTTTTGAATGTTGGCACACGGTATATTTCTATCTTTTACTCAAGGCTGCATATGGATGGCAGTCAGCTGAACGGACATCTATACAAAATTGGCGTCGTTACATAACCAGCATGTTCTTGTGGTGCTGCATCAGAAAATGTTTGGCATTAATTTCTAACTTGTCCCCGCTATGCAATCACCCGCGATGTCTTACATACTACTATTAGTAGCCTTGCACCATTTCGTTTGAACACAATAATATTTGGTAGCAGCGCATTTGACTTCAACCAAAACATTACAATTTTTAGCGCAGTGCACGAATGTGTTAATAAGAGTAAACGTTTTGGACCTCCATCGACGCAAGCTGTTCCCATGCTTAGCATTATGATTATTAATGATGATTAATTTGAAGCTATTTCTAATGGCTCTCTATCTGTGGCGTACAGTTTGCGTCCATCTTTTCACTGTTTCTACCGTTGTGGTGCCTGTCTTTGGGTGTTCCTGCACTCAACGGGTGGCGGCGTAATTGTTAAGCGGCTCTTCCAATGACAAGAGGGATTTACATAGAGCCTGGCACTGTTTCCCCACTGCATTCAATTTTAGGGAATAAAACATGTTTAAATCAAGTTAAAACAACGAAGGTGATGACATTTAGCACCTCCCCACCCTGACATGCAGGAAAGATCCTGCCATACAATGGACTTATGTATGAGAATTTGTGATTCCGAGACGCAAAATAAAGCTTTTCAGCTTTTTATTATAATCGCAGATCGTATCATTATTGCATTTATGATATTGATATTGACTACGATGATGATAATTATTTTATAGGGCCCCCTTATCGACTTTCCGTGTGCACACAGGAAGCTTCATTCTCCATTGTGAAATAATCCAGAGTAACACATCTATCACCCAACCCCCTTTCTCTTTCACTGGTTTGCAGTCATTTCTAATACAAAAAGAATCAAAGACATACGTCTGCTGACGCAACCCATAATTTATGATAATCGTGTTGGCGAAATTATTCGCTGGTAAGCGACTTCTCAAAAAGTTAAGCTTGCCCACAAGGCCTTGGTGGACGGGTCAAAATGCAAATCATTCTTTTCATCTCGATGTTCATGTATAGTTAATTTCAAAAGGCTTTTATGCATAGTTGGTCTTAAACATTTTGACGTGTGCTTTGTGCTTACATTTTTACCCTGGACGCATAGCGGATAGGCCACCATCTGCTGATGCCCCTGTTGTAAACGGTTTAATAAGTTGTTGATGTTGTTGTTGATGATGATGATGACGACGAAGACGATGATGATGACGACGACGATGATGACGATGATGGTGCAGTGAGTGAAACCACACAATCAATTGATTTACACATAAATTGTCATTGCTTTATATTTCTTTACCCAATATTGCTAAGCTACAGTGTAATTATGTGCCACTCATCTACTGTCACTTATCAGATTGTGATCTGCCAGGAAATTACCTGATGACAGACTCAGACGGCTACCGCTTGCAGAGAAGCAGCCGTCTGTGTGGAACGGTGCCATATGTACTTATATTAGTCCTGTGCAACCGGTCATTTTTGGAGTCGGAGTTGTTGTTGTTGTTGTTGTTGTTGTTGTTGTTGTTGTTTTAATCAAATGACTTGAATACCCTGAGGAATGTAGACATGAAGATTTACCAAATGTGTATGTATGAATATCGTTTGATACGCTGAATAAAAGAAAAACGTGTCTGCTTTTCTTCCTACAAATTTCTTGTAAAGATAGTTGGAAATTACAAGTACAATGTATCTTCCTCACTCGAATTAAGTTATATATTGTCTGAGAATTTCAGCCACTTCTGCGAATAATCTTTTACTTATTTGAAGTGGAAAATAAATTCAAAAGAAAACTTCTTTTGAGTATAACAACGGGCATGTATATTACCGCACCATGATATGCGAAGACCCAGAAGGTATAAGCTCCAACATTTCATTTAAAATATTGTATCAAATTCAAGAAAAGTGCTGATGCGTATCTATTATATTCCGGCACTTGAGAAAAACCCACCAAGCTCGCATTCCTGGCATAGTGGGCATACCACCATGTCATGTTCATGCGGGATCACTTCATTTTTTGCGTGTTAAATCTCTTCAGGTGTGTTATTTGCATGACGTCACGGTAGCCGAAATACATGCGTTTGAGCCGCATTGGGAGCATGAACAATACTACCAAACAGCTACGGAATTATCTGGCCACTGATCGTGACTGACGTGGTTCCGGTTGTACTCATTTAACTTCCATATATGGGACCGTCAGCTTTCCGTATATGGAAGTTGGCACGGAAATTAATCAGTGCGAAGACTACCGAAGCATCGGCACATATAAAAAGACAGACACATGTTATCCTCATCCTAATCTACCTATAGACTGTTTGGAATTTACAATACGACTGGGAATAAGGAGTGTTACTGTTAGGTGGAAACCTGTGTACGGGACGTGTCATTTATTAGTGTGCCGTTACTGCTTAGTGTATGCAATAATGGGTCGACTTTCATTCGGAGGAACAGGTACGCACTTAGTGCTCATTTTTATTGTGTGAGTTAAACGTGGGTTTACAAGAGTCCAGCTGTGGCGTTGCATGAGATCAATTATGTGGGAAATCATGACAAACGGTATATGAGGCTGTGAAGGAAACATGTGTAAGTCTGGGACACCAGACATGGAAATGCAACAAAATTTGGAATATTAACCCTTTGTATACCAGACAAAAAGCCCGAAGACAATTACAGTCCTGTTCCGTGATTTTGTTTTCATTCTTTTGTTATTTAGTCTTTTTTTTTCTGGTCATGTTTAGATGAGTCATTCGCGAATGCACGATCACAGTGAAATATATTTCTAGCGAGAGTACTAACATTTTTTTTTTAATTTATATTTTTCAGGACTTTCATACAAATGTAACGAAGTTAAGCTGCAGGTCGGGAACTCTCCACGATGTCAAAGATGCGAAGGCCGAGTGTACTTCAATGAAGAAAAACGAGCTTTAGGCAAAGTGTGGCATGACAGGTGTTTCAACTGCGGTAAGTTCCGGCCACGACACTTTTGTATACCACACGGTTATCTACCTCACGTACACCATATCCAATTATATGTAACCCCACTCATCATATACGATCTGACAATAAACCTAGAATTTTGAAGCACCTTCATACAAAATCAAGGTACAAAAAAAAAAAAAAGAAGAAAAGAAAAGAAAAAAGAAAAAATGAAATGGAAGAAAAGAAAAAATGGTGAGGGTGTGCAGTTTCAATTATTTCCTGTAAGAAGGGCCACTTCTGTTCGCTCTTTCTCTCTTTCTTTCTCGGTCTCTGTCTGTCTGTCTGTCTCTCTCTCTCTCTCTCCCTCTCTCTCTCTCTGTGGCAGCAGGGGTTATCTTATTTATCGATAATGCTTGTTTCAAAACTGTCAGTGCACAATAAATTGAAAATAATACTTTTACAACAGAGAAACTTCACGGACATAAACATGATTTCTTCGGTTATACAAACAATGCTTCATCCCCGGGATTATACATAGCTTTTGCCATAATGGGAAAAGATGGCCGCACGCATATAAGGGAGAAGGCAAACCAGACTTACATGTGGAAGTTTCATAACTGTAGTATATACTGACATGTTGTTTTGCATCGGATAACACACTCCAGGGACCTTACGTGACACAGATATTACCGAAGGCTTTATCGTCTTTATGAAAGTGACATACGTTACCTTGGTATCCTTCGAAAAATGAAAGTGCCACTTTCACCACCATCAATACACCATAGCTGAGATGTGGAAAAACTACGGGGACGTAGATTTTTAGATGCGACGTTGCGGAACTTACACATGACTCACAACCAGGAGGGGTCACGAATTTCTTTCTATCGTATGGATGTAAAACCAGTGAATAAAGCAATGTTTGTATTCAACGCAAGCAAAACAGAAAAAAAGAAACGGCATATTTGAATAGAGCATGTCCATACTTGTTGATTAGAACCACAAAAATGTTAGAGTGTGAGCAAATACCGATGTTAATACATCATTTCGTCCCAGCGGGGTACGAATTTATTTCCATTCCCGATGGTATTTGGTGTCAGGATCGTGAGTCTGTTCACAAAAATTATTGCGTGATTGTTCATTATGCCCCTGTGATTAGACTAATGTATTCAGTGTATACTGATGTAACATAGAGGCATGCAATGATATAAGCGGCATTATGCTTAGATCACTCATTGCCCATATGAATAAGCAAAGCTTTATACTTCTTATATCATTAAATTCCCCCTGCTGATCAGACATGAACATTTTTGAATAATTTCTGTCGATATCAGAACTGCAATTTCATGCAGAAAAACGATGATTGAGTTACAGCTCTATGGCCCTCCAGTTGAATGATTTGAGATTTGTAGACTTGATGTCCCGAGTCTACCTGCTTAAAATGAATAATTATAAGTGAGACCCATTCCTAAATATCTGCTTATCACTTACGATAACATGCAGCTGGTCAACACCTTTTCATCAACGCGCGTTGGCCGCTAAGCCTCAGAGCTCAGTGAGGATACAGTTGACTAAATCTTATCACATGGCCGCAGTTAGATCTCGAGTTGCAAATGTGTAACCATACAGGCTTTGATATTGATTCAAATCGTTATCACATGCATCGTTTTTTTTTTTTTTTTTTTTTTTTTTTTTTTTTTTTTGGTTTTTCAGCTTATAAGTATACATTGTTGGATTTGTCTAAACTTGGTCTATGATTGGGTGCAAAAGTCGAAGAAACTTTACACTGATTTCTGAACAAAAACACCAAGACCTATGACATGGTGGGTACGAACCAATGACATGGTGGTGAAAATAATGTTCTGTTCCTAATACTGTGAACTTCAAAGGTGTCCAACATTTTTTTTGTGTGTATTTCACAGCAGTAAATCAAAGCTTGAAAGTTCAAAATCATTAATTTCATGTGACAAAAAGTTTAAAATTTTTAATTTCTTGAGGATTTCATTATGTCAAAACTAAAGCCACGAACAAAAACGATGGGATCTTTAATGTTCATTCTTTCTCTGAAGTTATTGGCATAGTTTTCCGCAGTTTACCGTTGGTTATTAACCTGACACAAAAACAAACAAACAAACAAACAAACAAAACAAAACAAAAAAATGAAATAACATTTATTTTGTACAGTGATATGCAGTTTCAAGTGAACTAAGAATTAAGTGGAATCGTGTTCTCAGATAGCTGCCAATGACTTGGGTATCACTGAACATTGCATGAACAGCACATTGCAATTTTATTCTTGTATTGTTCTGCAGTTTTATATATGGGCCTTTAGGCTGAGGACAAACTTTCGAATTAAATATTGTCACCTCAAAGCTCTGCCACGCTGTTCAGTTTGTCCAGTTGAAAATTATGGTGGAAGTTGCTCTCCCTTTTTAAATCAATAACTTATATGTCACAGCTATGCCGATGAAATAATAAATATTTTGCCCCCCTCCTCCCGAGACATCAGACACAAAGTTAGAGAGCTCTTAAATTATACAAAGTCTGTATAGAGTCCCTAAAACGGCAGGAATACAGTCCTTCTCTTCTGATTTTACTATTGTGTACCGCATGCATGATCGTGTGGCAATGTTTCAACTGCATTTGGGTAAAGATAAATGTTTGTTAAAATTTAATATTTCCGAACAAAGATTATTTCGTCAAATTCATCAAATTTTATACTTCGGTCATTTTTTTCACTTTGCTGTTTCTTCTATTCTTGACGAGGCTATAACCTGTGTTTTATTTACTGCTTTAAGCATTCGTCTATGTATCTAAATATTTCTTGCAAGGAAAAAAGTGTGACCATGGTCAGTCAATCCGTCACCAGTAAATGCAAAGAAATATAGCCAACAATGAAGCTGTATTGTACAATACATTGGAATGCTTTGTATGATGCAATATACAGTGCAAAGGCGCACGACGCCCCGGGGTCGGAATTTTGTATGCAGTAAGGTTGCACAAATATGGGCGAGCAAAATATGAGCAACAACACTCCACCATACCGGCATCTTTCTCATTCCATGCTATTGGTCTCATTTTCTGTTTCTTCTTGTCTGCATATCTTATTTACCTAAGGGCAAGAACAATATGAAAACAAGTACACAGCCTCAAGCAACTGACAACATATTTGCCTTTTATTCATTTCACAGTATCTTGCCATAAGCGACTAGACAGCACCAGTCTCAACGGACACGACGAGGAAATTTATTGCAATTCCTGCCACAAGAGGGAGTTTGGTGCACGTGGCTACGGCTATGCAGGTGGGGCTGCTGGACCGGTCGCAACGACAAACGGCTTAAAATCATATGGCTCGGCCAGTTCGTCTTCCAGCTCATCCCCTACTAGTAAGGACGCACCTTCAAAAATGCCAGCCGCCCCTGTCATCGATATTCACGATAAAGATAATTGCCCCAAGTGTGGTAAAAGGGTATATTTCGCCGAGGAGATTCGAGCCCACGGGAGAAAATGGCATCATTTATGTTTCAAATGTGGTATGTACCCTCAAAATAACACCTGGTAAATGGTTTTATCCCTTCTGGAACTAAATTAGAAAAATAAAGAACGAAACGAAAAAGAAACCAAAAAGAAGAAAAAAAACATGAACAAACATCCTGCCTACACAAATTCAAACACATCCATGTTCAAACTGTCATTTCCTTGGTCACTCAAGTGCTAACTGGACAGGATACTATGAATGTCTCTTTGGATGTGTCTATACACCTGAAATCCTGCATGCTTGGGGCTTGTTGGGGTTACAAACTCATCCAGATTTTTTTCCCGACATTAAAAATTCACTCCCTTTTTTGAGCGCAAAAGAATAAACAAGCTGACACTGAGCAGAGTATTGTCAGGGGGCATTTTGCCGCACCCACTTGCAGTCCAGGAATGTCGACACCATCGTTTGATAGAATAAAGCCTTCCGGAACACAAAGAAACTTATGTGCATTATGGTCATAGACTTGTATGTGAAACTGCAAAACATTAGCCTATATTGTTATTTCTTGTTTATTTACCACATTCAGCTGTGTCCTACTTTTTTTCAAAGCCTCGGGACACTGAATTTATTCAATGGCACCTTGTCTGTTGAAACATGTTTGGCAATAAATCAGGATACGAAGAGGCTATACAGAATGAGTTGGTTACTCTTAGTTGCTATAGCCATGTAATAGACAAATACCGCAATCCATCACTTCAAAATTGAAAGCATAAATTTTAAATACGGCTGACAGGCTTTCAGCGTGGTTGCACAGAAAGTGTTTGACGGGAGGCTAAACGAAGAAAGGGTGGTGAGTGGATGGGTAGCAGTTTGCATCCGAAAGGAAGTAACATCAACATGTAGACCCGGCATATGAATGCATACGCAATAAATACCACTTTATTTTCTACAATAGACGTAGCTTCTTCGAATTTTCAAAACGATATTTGATGAGAAATTAGGTAACTTGAAAGAGCAGTGAAACAATCATAGTTACTCGATCATATCAAATGTACCGTTACTTTAATAAAAATTGCCTTTTTATCTTGGAGTAAACAAATTACTTCTCACGCACCGTTCCACACCTGTTTTTCTCTCTTAATTGTTCTCCTGTTTCTTATCTACCTGTGTTCTGGTGTTTCGAAATTTCCATGTTGTCTCGTATGTAGGTACAAGAGGACTTCATACAGGCTGGTGAGCCCGTTGGGCAATTGTTTTTCTAATAAAATATGTATAAACCAATTATTTCTCAAACAGACATCTTTCATGAAGTGCATCAATAACTATATATTAAACATAAGTTGTCCCTGTTGATAACGTATTGAAAAGTGAGGTCTCCAGCGTTATTAATTGTTACTTTTCAACTTTATATAGCTGACTGCAGAAGGATGCTGGAAAAAGGCCGAAGTGACGAGCATGACGGTACAGTGTACTGCAGGGCTTGTTACACACGTAATTTTGGTCCCAAAGGATACGGATTTACTGGAGGTGCCACCGGCAACGGCTTGTCTCCAGACTACAGCAGACTGAAGCAACGCAGAAATCATTACTACGTTTCTAACGGCATCAGGCGTCGGGCTGAAGAGCAGTAAGTGTCCAGTAAAGTTGCCCGTGAAACTGGCCTTTTTGGCTGCATTTGGTCCTCACTGTTGGCAGGCTATTGTCATTTGCCAGCATGTTTTCTTCATTATTACTGCCTTATGCATCATATTCCCGCGTGATAAAATATGAAAGAAAATAAAACTGGCTAAATTGGACCTTATTGTTGCATGAAGCTGAATTCAGAATATCAGTGACTGACATGTACACATTGGGTTTATTATTGCTGGTCATTCCTCAAGATAATTTTTATTTCCCGCAAAGGTGATGGATTCTACGAAGTCTCCTGTGTCGGCGGGAAATGTTTCAGGTCAAATAAGTGTGGCTTGGTGGCTGTTTTAAATGTCAACAGGTCTGTAAAGAATGTCTGGCGTGAAAATAAAATGGCATAAAACGATTCAGCTGGGTTTATTTCCTTAGCCCGTTGCCTGTTTTGCTTGCAAAATATATCTGTTTTACCACATTTTTTATTTCTTAATTATAAATACAAAAGTATCTAAGACTGAGTCTTTTTTTTAATCCAGCTTCCAACTTTTAACTTAGACACAGTATAAAAATAATGGCAATTTGGACCAGTTTTCTTGCTTCGTGTGCATAGATGGTTAAGGCCTTATGTACTTTGAAGTTAGCGTCATTTAGGTGGGTAGAATTAAACAAAATTTTAGTCTCGTGAAAAAAACTGTTACGACAGGAGGTTCAATGAGACTTGTTGGTACACAGCTTTTGATCTGTTCTTGCAGGCCTGAAAATAACTCCGTTTATGGTACCAAGGAATGGACAGAAGCAGTCTTCATCTGAACAAAACTTGAATATAGTATGTGAGATAATACCTTCAGAGCTTGAGAGAGAGAGAGAGAGAGAGAGAGAGAGAGAGAGAGAGAGAGAGAGAGAGAGAGAGAGAGAGAGAGAGAGAGAGAGAGAGAGAGAGAGAGAGAGAGAGAGAGAACAGTGCCTTCGTATTTTGGACAACCAATGACATAAGATGCACGTGTCGAGCAATTTAAGCCTCGTCGTGAAAGTCAAGTTGACCAACCCTGGACTTGTTATAACTGGAGTTAAACGAAGCTAAAACAAGGTACGATGGCCTTTGTTTTTAGTGAATCATTTATTGTATCTAAGCGGAAAAATGCTGTGCGTCTGGTATTCGCCATGGAGACCCTTGGCAAACCCATCTATGGTACAAGGACATTACCATCCTGTAAACCGTAGCAGGGAACTCCGGAGTAAAACACCAATATGTGACGTGGTCGATGTATTGGAACATTGTTCATGCTTCTTCATATAAATATAAAGAACAGTTTTTCATTCATTTATCATTATTCATGTTAAGATATTCTTTATTTATATTTATTTTGTATATTTTATATAGATGTCTTCATTGTAAATATGGTCGTAATGTCCTCCCAACAAGGACAGAGTATGAAATACCTATGGTTAAAATATATACATATTGTTGACAGCATTTAGGCTGAGATGTTTTAGATCTGGTCTCACCTGAAGAAATGTTCTGATGTTAAGAACAAGCTTGGTGAACTTTAGGAATATTTAAGGACAACTGCCGGATTAATTATTTCAGTTGTCACTATTTAAAAGCAGGTGTTCACAGTGGCATGTAAAACGGATACGAAATGATAAATGTGATGTTTTCGGTCTCGGATAAAACTGATTACATAAAGCTGCATTCAATGAATTGAAAGGATGTCATAAAGTATATAAAGATGGCTGTCTGACGTAATTCAGCAAGCTGTATTATCAAACTCTGGCTGCCAGGCCCTAGGCTTTTAATGTGGGTCAAGAATCTCAGAAAAGCCAATGCAACATTATGTTATTTTACAAAGCATTGATATTCAGTGTCCAAGCTTTTAATTAAACATTTCCTCTTTAACCCAGCCAAAACCGGTAGCTGGTCAAATCTCGTCTGCTCCATTGTTTTCGACTGGTTTCAACAGTGATGAAAAAGAACCTATGTCCCATGCCAAGGAAAGCTGTTGACTCAGTCTTAATTCAAGGGATAAAGGGTCAAATAACAGGCAAAACTTGTATTTCATTCAGGCAAACTAGTTTACATTCCATGTAAGTGCTGCAAGCGGCGCGCAGCTAAAACGGCATCTGTCACCGTCAAGAGACTGGTAGCCTGGCTATGAAGCACCAAGTTATTGTACAGACCAATATAACAATTTACACTACCAATTCACAAGTATTTTGCACACAGGAAGTAAGACGGTTTACAATAGAAAGTAATGTACATAGAATTCCAACAAGAATAGTTTAATGATGTCATGACCTGTGTTGTACTGCCGCTGTCATTCCATACGTCGTGCATCAACGCCAGATGTTCTTGGAGAAAAATATTGTAAAATGTGTATATGTAGCTTGCGACTTGTGTTCAAACAAAACCCAACTTGTACATAAAATGAATTTGTGTAATGTTCTTTCAACGAGTCAATGGAAAATATGGTGCCATGTATTTAAAGTTATATGCCTGGAATGTCTGTATGCATAATAAAAACAATGTTTCTATGCTAGCTTTAACTGTGTTTTCTTTGAGTATACAGCGGTCACTGCCTAAAATTTACTGGATGAATGTGGTCACCACATTCATCCAGTAAATTTTAAACGGACATACAAATAAAGTTACATTTTCCGGGCCCCGAAATGGTCAGTGATACAGGCTTCACAGTCATTGGCACCCTGAGGTACTTGTGTCAAGAGCCTGCTATTCATAATACCTGCAACTTGGCACGGTGTGCACACTTTTATCTGTTAGAGTCTGCTGATCCATTAGCTCATTGAGGACTTTACACACAGATATAATCTGGTATTCCCAGACACCACAATACGTGATGCATATGGAGGACGAAATTTCCAAATAATTTCTTTCTGTTTAAGGAATTCGTCAATTCGATTGGAATTCGAATTTTCAATTGCAGCTTTCAATTCTGCTGGAGCCCTATGGAAGCTATTCCCATTATCAGAAAATTGAAATTTACAATTTCCCCTGCGACCCATAAAACGCACCAATACATTTATGAAGTCATCAGTCTCAAGTGACTGAGCAACCTCCAAATGAACTCCCCCTGATATTAGAGAGGTAAAGAGACACCCATAACGTTTAACAACACCATGGCCTTTCTTTGGACAAAATGACCCAAAGTAGTCAACACGTGTCTTAGAAAGGCGATACTCCCTGGGGTGACTCATTCTAGGAGTAAAACACCCATCTTAATCTTCCCCAGGATGGTCACTTGGATTTGGTTCTGTGGGGACATGGAACCAGGAATCTGGATCTGATTGATCCCTGGTTTTCACCACCCTCTTTGCGAAAAAAAACATGAAACCTTTTTGTTTCATTTACAATTTAAGCTAACATATTGTGCTGTCTGTCCAAAATAAGAACATATCTAGCTGGAATGTCAGATCCTTTCTCAATCTTTGGTCCATTCTAACTGACAATACGGTCTTGGACAATTCTAGCCTAACAATGGTCGCTGGCTTCTTCACGCCAATTTTCCACATAATATGCAAGACCAGTGGGTACTGGTTCATCCCACCCAAGTCCTTTTCTTGTGAGCTGTTGCAAAAGAATCTCGGCCTTCAAAATAAAAGAACTTATCAAACCCAATAGCCCTTTGTTCCTTGGGTATGCTTTCTAGCACCTCCCTGCTATTACTAACCCATTTGGTGAGTATAAACCCCCATACTTCAGCAAGTCAGTAATTCCACGGGTCAGTTTTGTTGCCTGCACAACATTTGGAAGACTTACAAGCAAATCATCTGGATAGGAATTTTGGAAAACATTTCCACTTTCTCCAGATCAAAGTAATTTCTCTCCACTTCAGTAGTTTTCCAGAGAGCACAATTGGCTGCATTGGGGCTCCATACCCCACTGGACAAATGAATAGTCATGTTGTAGATAGAAGGTTTGCTATGCATGCAACTATTCCCCCGCCTGAGACACTATAACACAACATGGTCCTCAGGTGGGACATGAACTTGGTTAAAGACGGCTTTTATGTCAGCCATAACACCTATTGCATTTTGTTGAAACCTCACCAGTACCATTAACTAAATCAGGACCTTGCATAATGTTCGAGTTGAGAGAGATGCTGTCACAAAACAGTGGCAGAATCAAGGACCATACACTATTGCCCAGATTTTTTGTCATTGAGCACAGGGTGATGAGGCAAAAAACACCTTCCATTCCTTTCAGGCAATCAGCTGGCACCTTTTCTGCAAAACCCTTGTCAATTTTTTTTTTTTTTTTTTTTTTTTTTTGCATTTCATCTGTGTAATGTGCATGCAAATTTGTCCCTCAAAAGCTTGTTTTAAGGCACTTCAGTCTCTCCATTGCAACTTCTTGGCTCATGGGTAGCTCTGGGTTAGAGGACCTAAATGGCACTGCCATTTTTTTAATGCCCATCTATGTGTGATGGCATCCTCCCATATGAGGGCAGTTCTATCCTCAACAGATCATTCTTTCTCTGATGAGCTATATGCACTATAATGACCATATATCTCCCATAATTATCTCAGCTGGCAATCTATACTATCTGTATGGGCATAATTGACCTCTGCTACCTTAGGCTGACCTCTGTCATCAGCTATTGGTCCATTAAGGGTCCAGCCTAGCTTCATACATATTCATGAAAGATTGCAGTAAAACCCAATATTTGAGAGGGTCCCCATCGAAATTGGAATTGGATACTTCTGCCTTAGGAAGTTGCAAGAGAGAAAGAAGTTGTCTCTGCAGGGAGGACTGGCTTTCTTTGATCACTGTCAGTATAACAATTTCTGGTTAGCACCATTGGTTATATTGTCTTTGGCCATAGGGTGCTGTTGTGCTGGGGCATCTGCATTTGGTCCTGATGGTGCATATGACACACAGCCTTATCCATCTCCTGGGTCACAGTGGCAGCTGTGATCACAGGCCTCCCCATCTTCCTCAGCCATTTCCTGTTGAATGCTGGCCAGTACTTCTTACCTTGCCCCCATTGCTGCCCTGTCAAGTCAGGCTATGCAATTGCTTGGCTTGTTGTAACTCCAGTTCCATTCTTTGCATTTGCTGTTTATATTTCAGGGCTTCTTGCTCTACTGCTTGCAGGTGGGCAACACTGTAGCATGGGTCCACATTTTCACTGTCTATCAGTTCATTTAGATAATTCACCCGTTTAGTCAGTCTTCTTTTGGCAATAGACTGGGTTCTCCTTCAACTTCCTCACCACATGGGCAACATTATCAATGCTCCCTCCGTTGCTATGACAACTTTCGCCTCTGGACCATGATGTAGGGAGGTTTCTTTGTCTTGATTCACAGACATCTTCTGCTTTCCTATGCTACAAGTCAGGCTAAATTCTTTAAGACAGGTTGTGTTTTTGCAAGTCTCTGAAGTATCTGCTTGCAAATCAATCTGTGGATTCCAACACGTCTCCGTGGCCTGCAATTGCTTTTATATTTTTTCTTTGATTTTGAAATCGCTTTTTGGATTTTCTTCAAACTGGATGGGAATATACCTAGCAGGTGCAAAATATGCAATGAGCAGAAAGAAGTCATGCTCTTTGATCTACCACCAGGTGACGCCAGTAGGTCGGATGAGGCACCTGCTTTTACCATGTGAAATTTATGACACTTGCTGAGTTTTTCAAATAAACATGCATCGGTCAGTGACTCAAGAATATAAAGAGGTTGGAAGTAAAAAAGCAGATCATAAAAAAAACCCTCCCTCCAAAAAACAAAAAAAAGAACTCCCAAAAACTAAAGCACAGCAAAACAACACAAAAGAACACATAAAAATAAAACAAACACAAAGCACACAAAAAATCGAATACAAAAGATACAACAGTTAATATGTCGATCGAACTAGTTTATCTGTGATTAGTAACATATCTAAGTTGTTCCGCCTTCTCTGCGTTCCATGGTAGTCTTTTGATATGCCTCGACAATAATTTGTCATGCTCTTCGATCTACCACCAGGTGACGCCAGTAGGTAGGATGAGGCACCTGCTTTTACCATGTGAAATTTATGATACTTACCGAGTTTTTCAGATAACATGCATCTGTCAGTGACTCAAAAATATAAACAAATTGAAAGTAACAAAGCACATCATAACAAAAACAAAGACCTCCCTCAAAAAAAATAGAACTCCCAAAAAGTAAAACACAGCAAAACAACACAAAAGAAAAAAATTAAAACAAACGAAAAGCATACACATAAATCAAATACAAAAAAAAACCACAACAGTTAATCTGTCAATCGAATAGGTCTATTGGTCAGTTACATATCTAAGTTGTTCCACCTTCTCTGTGTTTCATGGTGGTCTTTTGATATACCAGCACAATAATAAACAGTACAATACACAAACCTTTTATTTTATTATTATTGGAAAGGCCAGATAAATATTTTTGAAAACGGCTTGAATAAAACGCTCACTCTTTGTAACACTTATAGACCACCAACGGACCGAACTGATTCAATTACTTACATATGATTTGTCTAGAATCATGGATGCAATTTCAAAAGAGTCATCAGACAAAATCATCGTCGGTGATTTTAATATTGCTTTGCTAATTTCAACAAGACAAAAAAAAAGTCTGATTATATTGATGTCATGCTCAATAATGGTTTATACTCGAAAATAACTCTCCCAACTGCTTTGTCTGTTAGACGTGCAACATTGATTGATCATATTTTTGGAGCTTATCAAACAGTAATACGAATTGTCCCTATTGTATTATTTTCAATGAAGTTTCCGATCACTTACCCTCAGTCACTTTAATGTATAGAGCGAACATAAATAAGGCAAGACTCCCATAAATTTGCCAAGATAATAACAAAAGACAGTCCATCAATACAAAATTTCAAAGACGCAAAAAAAAAAACAATACAGGCATAATGCAAAGCCTGATATCCGGCCCAAATCACAATCCAAATCTTAATTATGTCAAACTTCTCAAAAGTTCTGGTTCTGGACAAAAGGACACAAATACGAAAAAAAAAAATACTGTGTGAAGCAAAGGAGAAATGCATTCCATAAAGACAGTGAAGTTTAACAAGTACCAACATAAAAGATCTTCTTGGATAACACTTTAGTATATTAAAATCTATAAAATCTATCCCATTTTATTCTGTTGAATACGACAATGCTTAACACAATCTTATAAAGTTTATAAAAAAAACTTTAAAAAAACCCCAATATGTTTCAACTGAAGAAAGACTACTATCACTCCAAATTTGAAACCTTCGCGAATGATATGAGGAAAACATGGGACAATAGAATGCGTTCTTAATTAAGAAGAAGAAGAAGAAGAAGAAGAAGAAGAAGAAGAAGAGGAAGAAGAAGAAGAAGAAGAAGAAGAAGAAGAAGAAGAAGAAGAAGAAGAAGAAGAAGAAGAAGAAGAAGAAGAAGAAGAAGAAGAAGAAGAAGAAGAAGAAGAAGAAGAAGAAGAAGAAGAAGAAGAAGAAGAAGAAGAAGAAGAAGAAGAAGAAGAAGAAGAAGAAGAAGAAGAAGAAGAAGAAGAAGAAGAAGAAGAAGAAGAAGAAGAAGAAGAAGAAGAAGAAGAAGGCAAAGGCAGACTTCCCCCTTTTCTTTTTGGCATTCTTTTACAATGGTTCAAAAGTTACCTGACTGGTATGTTTAAGTATGTAACTGTCGATAACGTATGTTCAAGCCTTCTTCCGCTTCAAACTGGGGTACCCCAAGGAGCTATCCTTGGATCTCTTTTTTTATAATCTACACAAATGACATGCACTTTGCTTCATCAAAATTTAACTCTGTTCTTTATGTGGACGACACAACTATGGTAAATCCTCTCCGTTCTTATGACTCGATTAGCACTAACACACACGGTAACTCGCCAAAAACATCAATAAGGAATTACAGAAAGTGTACGACTGGCTAGATGTTGACAAATTATCCTTGAATATGGGAAAACGAAGGAAGTATATGGTATTCCATTTCCCTCAGCGAAAACTTATACATATTTCAGATCTGAAAATCAGCGATGTTTCAATTTCAAAAACGTCCGAATTCTATTTTCTATGTTTACGCATTCACGAGACTGAATTGGTAACCACACATGAACAAAATTGGCAATTAACGTTCGAAATAGATACGTATTTGAAAAAAAAAAACAACTGAATAAGTATTTACGTGCAAAAACTCCCGTACTTATGTGTAATTCACTTTTTCTAACCTATCTCAATTATGCCACCCTAGCATGGGGCTTCTCGTATGACCGCATTTTCAATTTAAAGAAATCCATTGGTGGCCTGATTTGTCTTACAAGCTGTAACGCCCATACAGATCCACTTTTTAAAACACTGAACATTTTAAAGTCGAAGATTTATTCAAATTATAAGCTCTGAAATTTTACTTCCTATACCTTCAGAATATTTACCCTGCATATTTCAATGACACTTTTGCACCGGCACCTGCAAATCACCCATATCAAACTAGAAACAAAGAATCCATGCAACTCCTTGCCCCCCCCTCCCCCCCCCCCCAAAAACCCCCATAAATGTATCCGATTTTTAATTCCTTCACTCCTTCAACATATACCTCTTTGCATTAAAGACAAATTCCATACTCATTCTCTAACTCTTTTTTTTTCAAGATATGCTAAAACTAATTTTATCCATAATTACATTGAAACATGTACCATTCCAGATTTTTTTGTTTGCAACGACTAAAACGCCTTGTCTTTTCGTTTTTATTAAACTGCTATCCCATCATGAAATCAACCTACTGCTGAAATAATTTATTTAAGCTCATTCATATCTTAGGTGGGCCCCTGTGATAGCGGACATCATGTCTTTAACTGGGGTCATCCTAACTTAACCACTTATTTGTGTCATGTGCTCTTATCTTTCAATAGAACTGTTATGTATGCGTATTGTACTTCACCTGTGTATTGCTGTAAAATTAACCACTTCTTAGTTATGTATGAGAGAAGTCCATACAGGACATAATTTTGCAGTACAAATAAATTAAATTTAAATCAAGTGACGAAAAAAGTGAATGTGTGTCAAGAAAATCAGATATGGTAAAGTTTGCATTTCTGTTTGAACAGAAGGATTGCGGAAGACCTTGTTTCTTTGATTTGGTTTTGATAATGGAATATGGTTTTAATGGCATGAAAATAAACAAGCAAGTTAAGCACAAAAAGTAATAATTATAATAACTGCAAATCTGTCTGTAATGCCTAAAAGTTAACCTGCACGTGCAAGGCGGAATTAAGAAATTGAAGATTTAAAATTTGAACAACCTATATATTTTTAATAATAAATAGCATGAGGTTTTGTTCAAGATTCATCAGGTACACAATGGTCCATAAAAATATATAGAGGTACGATTTGCAGCCTACATCATTATGTTTTTGAAGATATCAGACATTTAAAATTTTTACTGCATGTAATAAGTATAAATCAAAATGATGAATGCTCTTCAATAGTAACAATATGCACGCAATGACCAATGAAATGTATGTGAAGGTTAGAAAACCATTTGCGTCCATAACAGTTCTTGGCTATTTTAGCATAATACAAGTGTGTCGGGCTGTGTCCAGATAGCAAATTAAACTGACGTCAAAGGAGGTAATATGTAAAGGGGAAAAGAATATCCGTTTTGAACATGTTTCAACAAATGTCGAAGTTAACTAATGCCTAACAAAAATATATAAGAAATACTTTATTGCATTAACCTGCCATCTGGCGGGTATGGCAAAATACCAATTACGAGATTTCCCGTTTCATCGATCTGTTTATGCAGAACTCAGTGTAAACATACAATTAGAACATATAATACAAAATGCATCTGTGATATTTGAAAAGAAACTAAAAAAGAAGAAGAGAGAAAAAAAGAAAGAAAGAAAAAAAGAAAGAGAGAAAAAGAAAGAAAGAAAGAAAGAAAAAAGAAAAGGAGGGAAAAAAGAATTTGAAAAGTAGATGAGCGCCTTTTTGAACATGGTCCAATGCATTGTGGGACAGTTGCTCAAAAATGCAATTGATTTGGATATCAAAGTGAAGCGCAGATGCAGCATATATCACGTTGATGCTCTTAAATTTTTGCAAAATATATACTTTTGGTGTCATATATTATAACACCCACCATCCCACCCCATGGTCCCAATACTGTCCTCATTTACAAACCATTGGGTGTGGAATACAAAATTTTCAAAATGACAGCCAAGTCCGTGGCTTAGTCCCGATTGGATATTTTGAAGAGGTAGTATCCAAAATATATGTGTGATTAGTGATAACAGAAGGTTAATTTGAATGAATATGATAAAAAATATATAGTGTGACTTTTCCAGTGTGAGCAGTACCTAAAAATTCAAATACAATAAATACCTTGAAATTACCAGTTGCTGGTGGCAGTGGGCCCCAGAATAGGAATATTTTATCAGACACTTAAGTCGCTCCCAGGCTATGAATAAAGGAGCAGCACCGGGCCCAGGAGCCAAGAGCCTCCACTGAGTCAAAGTTGGACCTTTGTGGAGAAGGTTGCCCCGATAGTGGACAAAGGTCCGAAAGTACCGGCGAGTTTTTATAGAAATGGTAAAAATCGGGTACCAAGAACCTGAACAACTGAGGGCGCCACCATCTATTTTATAACCAGGCGCAACAGTACCACATGTTTTGTGCGGTTCTGTACCTTCTCCTCTCCCACCAACCCCCACCCTCCCCCCACCCCCCCCACCCCCAACCCCCAACCCCCAAAAATCAAATCACAATCAATCTCTCTACGCTGAATAGCCGATCCAGTAACTGTCTATGTCTAAAACTATAAATTAATTAACAAATTATTACAGTCAATTCAAAATTAAGAAATGCTATGTTTCAAGAGCCAAATCAATTTATAAATGTGTTATCAGCGGAGCGGGAAACCATGGAGCATGTTTCGCAGCCTTGAATTCCCGGACATGTTTTTTATAAGTGTTGGCGGCTACTTGCAATACTTTGTATATGGAAAAGACAACCCAATTGAATTTAGAGAATGTATGGACGTGAAATATTAGCAAATACACTCCTGATATTTCACCTTCATATCTAATAAATAACCAGTTCTTTCTCTGTGATTGCCATTGTGTTGCTGTGGAATGTGCACACACGCTTTTGCCTTACATTTCACGTTCATATGTAATAATAAATATAATATGCTCCCTGTAAAATATCCAGCACTGGGTGTCAGCAATATAGCAGTGAATTTTATATGGATATTGTTTAAGGGATTTGGCATTCTGGTGTTGACAGACATTTGACAGGCATTTCCGTTATGAAGCACTGAATTGCTTTATGAAAAATGCCTGTTAACATAAAAATTTGGGACAAAAGTAGATAAATAAAACATAAACCCAACAGTCTTCCGCCTTACAAAATATCCAGAACTTCACAAAATTGGCATAAGATTTATTTCAATTCAGCACAAATGTCTTCGTCTTGATAGAAACCCGATGAATTCACGCTTATGTAAGATTGAAATTAAAGACACCTTGAAATGCTCATGTGGTTCACAGAGTGAAGAGGTGTTTTTTTCTTCGCCTGTACCTTGTATGCTGTCCAACAATCAATTTTGATCAAAATCTTTCGTATTGTTCCGTTTGTGCTACAAACAGTACTGTATGGCAATCCAGAAAGATCTCTTGAACAAAATATTGACATTTTTCAGCCGTTCAGGATTTTATAACTTCAACAAATGGTCTAAAAGGAAATGCCATTTTTAATGGTGATGCCTAATCCTTGAAATTATCCTGTAAAGCTCATTTTCTAAATGTGTAGCTGGGGTATAGTTGATTGAAATTTTCTTTTTGACGAAGTTTTGCAAGACAGGTTCTTGGCCTCCAACTTCTTCACGGCTTTAGGGCTTACTTCCTTCCGTGGGGTTATCGCGTTCGACAGAGGACTTCATGATTGCACTCTTTTTTTTTTTAAATTAATAGTTATACTGGGTTTCGTAACGTCCTGAGCTCCTATTCCACAAGAGAGAGCGCAGGGCTTAGCACTCTTTCCCGATTGTTTTGACGATTGTTCATAATATTTTATATGCAATTCGCAAATGAAATATGTTTAAATCAAATGGTCATAGGTAAAATCGAAATAAAATTCATTAGTTTTATTTGTGTACGCACTGAAAATAGTAAAAAACAACAAAGTTAAAAAACAAAAACAAAAACAAAAAACTTGAATTAAAAATAATTGTGTTAGAAATAGCAACAGGTGGCGCTGTAGATTAGACTGACACGAAGAAAGGAAAGAATTCCAACGTGATGACATTGTTTTTACCAATTACTCTGGCAAGACACATTGAAAATAAAAAAAACACTGCCATAATACAAAATAAATGAACTAGTGAACAAGTAAGACAGATTCTGTCACAATGTGGCATGAATCTGTGGCGTGGGGACGATTAAAATAGCAATAGTACTCACTAAATTATTGATCATTAGACAATGTTAAGCCGCGTTCAACTTGATAGGGCAAGGTACTTGGGGATCGCTGTTATCCCAATTTTTGGGAGGAAGGAAAGTTTAAGTAAATAACATAAACTATACCAAAACTTGGGAGATAAGTTCAATTGCATCCATCAAGGTATTTTTCAGTGGATTCTTTTTTTATTTCCATCAAAGCAAAAAACAAAAAAGGAAAGAAGAAATACATTATAGAGCACAAAACCGAAATCTAATGTGGGGCTAAAATGATGTACATGTTTTGGAAAAGACAAGACACTAAGAAGATTTTTTTTAAAACCTTTTATGTATAATGAACAAATGTGTCATTCTAACCTCTGTGTTTATGCTATTAGTCTTTCCACATCAAGCAGACATCGATCAAGAAATTTGGCATTCCAATTGGACAAATCAAAACTGAACTGTGAACATCTTCAAATGCATTGCAGACAGAAACTATTTCGTCGCATTCCGATTTGTTCTTAGTAATCAACAAGCATGTTATTCAGTGAATGTTCTTGAACGACTTTGAAACAGCTAGGTCTGTGGCAGAAACAAAGTGACAAAATGCTCCTTGTTTCTGTCCTGTTTTTTAAAGATGCAGATTTTGCGCTGCTGTAAGCAACTTTTAACGTAAGACCTCAAAATTTGGCTGCTGAATGACCAAGATAATCAAAATGATGCAGATAAATTTGAAATTTGAAGTCTTCAATAAGCTTCAAACCGCAACAGCATCAATACTTTTGATGATATCATCTTTGCTTGTATATGATCCTGGCCATTATGTGTGTTTGGATGACTGAGTAAAGTCGTAGTATTTTAATTATGACTGTTGGGGCAATCTCAAATTTGCAAGCCGAATCTCGAAAACCATGTTACATGGAATTTTAATCATCAACATCTGCTTATGAATTCTTGAACAGTATGCATCCAATAAACATCGACCAAAAGTTGTAGCATTTGAAAGTATTTTATCAGGATTATTTTAAATTTCGTAGTTTTAAAAATCTTAAAACCACATTAGATAGAAATGTGACTCTAACTTCTAAATGCATTTAAATGTTATTCGCCATTATGCATCCAATTAATATTAAACAAACGATGTAGCCCTTTAAATCATGCTAAATGGGGCCGTTTTATTTTTTTTCTTTCGAATATCTTCAAACCTGTGACCAATATAAATTTCATGTCAACATCAGTTACACATCCGACAAATATTGAACAAAAGTGA
Organism: Hermodice carunculata; assembly: GCA_964020975.1. Classification (NCBI taxonomy): domain Eukaryota; kingdom Metazoa; phylum Annelida; class Polychaeta; order Eunicida; family Amphinomidae; genus Hermodice; species Hermodice carunculata. Next base: position 27,816,568 of record OZ026630.1, read on the forward strand.
TTGCATTTTTAATTATGTCTTTGAGAGGAATCGGAATAACAAATCTTTGATATCAACAACACCATAATGAAAATGTTAAGGAAATTGAACATAGTTTTGGAATGATAACTGAGGAACTTTTTATCTAGGACTTATGATGTGTGTATATATATATATATATATATATATATATATATATATATATATATATATATATATATATATATATATATATATATATATGCGCAAAGCAACTTCGGTATATTCAGTTTTCGGACAAGCTAACATTTCAGTATTGCACTTGATCATGCACAAACACCAAGAAACTTAAAAGCTGCAAACAAAACGAACAAAAACAAATACAACAACAGAAAGAAAGAAAAGAAAACAAAGATTTATATTTTTATCATTATTTTTGTAAGAGCTTGAAAACCACTGGAGCTAAGACTTCTGAAATGGCTAATGATTATGGTCCTTTATGGTGCTTGGAGTAACACTGACCTCGACCTAATTTTCAAGGTCACTTGTTACATTCACTGAAACATATGTTCAGATGAAAAATTGAAACCTTGATGAGTTGGGACTTGAATATTGCACAACATGAAGACCCTATACATACGCTTGGTTGGGATTGCATTTTGGTGACCATCACCTGATACTCAGGGTTTAGGATTTTGGATGATAGATAACTCAATAACTGGTTGGTCATAAGGTGATCAAAGAAATGGAAATATAGGTTTTTGTAATATGTAAATACGGAATCTAAGGCTGAGGAATCAGACAATCATTTGACAAAATGAGTGAAAACTGCACCAAAAAAAAAAAAAAAAAGAAAAAAAGAAAAATAACTAGCAGTTATAAAGGAATACCAACGTGCAACATTCAAGTCGGTGTTCAAATAGGGATCAAATTGTCATTTGAAAATAATATTCAGTAAATTGTCATTTGAATATAATATTCAGTAAAGAGATCATGAACATTGGAACACGGTCAGCCGCATGTCATGTCAAGCTATGTCAGATACAGTACCACATCATGGAAAATATCAAAGTAATTAACCTTTAATACTTCGCGTAATGTGTCAATTACTATGAATTTTTTTTTTGGCAATAACCCCACCAAGAATCAACTTCTTTGAAATAAAATGCATATTTGAGAGTAGATGTAACCATGAGATACCTCGAAGTAGGCCTAGGTCATGATCCTAAAAAGAGATAGTATTGTGTAAGTCAGTCTTAGCTGGTGGTTGTGTGTCCTTCTGGAGCAGGGTACCATGCACTAATACATGTAAATCCTTTAACATTTTTCAGCTATGGACTTCTGTATTTAAAACCAAAATGAACTGGGCTCAAAACACAACCAACAGACGGCGTGCAGCAGCCTTGAGTTCGAGATAACCAACGAGTTGAAGGTGTTGCCAGTCCGTTGATATTTCCATTCCCCTTCCACCAAACGTGTCTTTAAAAGCATATATAATTTCTGATTTATGCCCAGAATGCATATCCCTTTCTTTATTTTATCGGTGGACAAAGCGTTTTCCTTTTCTTTTAAATTGTTTTTATTATCCAGTCAAATGGGTCTTTTTCCCCGATTCAGGCTGGTGCAAAATTGGACCCACTTTAATTTTGGATCTTTATTAATTCTTAGGTGGTGTGACAACCTGCATGCCACTTATATACACGTGAATATCACGTTAGATATCTACCTGTCATAAACAATGTCTGATAATAATAATAATAGTAATAATAATAATGCTAATGATAATAATAATAATAATAATAATAATAATAATAATAATAATAATAATAATAATAATAATAACAATAATAATAACAATAATAATAATAACAATAACAATAACAATAATAATAATAATAACAATAATAATAATAATAATAATAATAATAATAATAATAATAATAATAATAATAATAATAATAATAATAATAATAATAATAATAATTTTTAGGAAACTCTATCCTTTACATCGGGGGCACCGAAGGTTCGGGGTTTATCTCCAGTGCGTCCACAGTTAAAATTTAACATAATACAGATATATACAAACATATTTAAAATGTATTTACAAGTCACAATCGCACACATCTAAAATTACTGTTTTAGGTCGGATCTGGCTGGTCCACACAGGACTCGCTCCTAACATAGACCTCGATATATTGACCCCGGGGCGGGGTCAATATATCGAGGTCTATGCTCCTAAGGTTCCACGCATTAAATAAAAACTCTTTGCATATTTTGTCAAACACAGCTCCAACTTCATTACTATACATATATCCATGATCACCTCAAAATAGACATTGCTTGCCCAAAACAGAGGATCCACAAAAACTAAACCGTATCTCTTCATGTCCCAAGAGTCTTAATTCACTTTCTAATTTTTTGCAACTTGCTTTTCTTATCTCATTCAGGGTCGGACAAAGAAACAGGAAATGAGTTAAAACTTCCTTATCACTTCGACATAGATCACAAACTGCAACTGAAATTCCCCATCTTTCCAAATTTTCGTTAATTCCTTAGCAACCTGTACGTGCTTTAAATTTTAGATGCGTTACATAAAAATCCTTCACATTAAACAAGTAATTTTCACCAAAAGTGGATCTTTTTAAATATCTGATTATCATTGCCAGTATTATGGCATACGTGCATACCCAATGTGCGTAAACAGGCAAATCCATGTTGTTTGTTCTCTCTCCAAGAGTTATTGAGTGCTGCAGAGCCACAGAAAGCAAGATAGAACTTTGAGTGATGCGAGACACAGCCTTATGTATTTGGCTGCAGCAGGGACGGATTTATTGCCCAGGGGTTAAAAGTTTGTAATTTCACGTCGAGTTATTTATCCTAGATTAGATATAAAATGTGTTGCTCAATTTGAGAATTAACGCATGGAACTTGAAGCATATTCTGCTTTCTATGGTTACGTCTAGATTCAATTTTTTATAACATTAGGCCTACATGTACACTGGTTCAAAATTTTGTGAAATATTTGCGGGTCTTCATTTTGAGAATTATGGCATGTATGTTAAGCCGTTTTGACATTTAGTCCTCTATGGCGATGTCGCTAAATCATTCAGCGGTATCATTAACTTTTTAGCGATATCGCTTAATCGTTAGTGATATCACTAAATGATTTAGTGGTATCGTTAAATGATTTAGAGAAATCACAAAATCGTTTAATGATATCCCTAAATGTGTGTCATTTAGCAATATCGCCAAATGATTCAGCGATACCACTAACTCATTTGGCGATACCACTAAGTAACAAATTAAGTGATATCGCTGAATGTATCTCGACAGATTTCTGTCCCATTTTCGTCCAATTTAACGGTTTGAAGGGAAGTGCGATGGCTTCATCCTCTTAAAGTGTTCTGTCGAGAATCAATCGTCTTTTTTAGCATTGTCAATGATTTTATTATCATGCTGCGGAGACATGCAGTGTATGCTAATGGTTTTGTCGTCAAACTTAACAATCAGGCCCACAGGTCAAAATGCTTGCTATTTCGCACCAATCACTATCCAGGCACAGTACAATTACCGAGCATTCACATATTTAGGGACATCGCTAAATCATTTAGGGATATCTCTAAATCATCTAACGATATCACCAAATGATTTAAGGATGTCAGTAAATGAGACCATTTAGTGATATCGCCAAATCACTGGGCGACATCACTAAATGATTAAGTACCATCGCCAAATGGGACTGAATGTCAACATTTTGCCATATTACGGCACTGGAGCAAAATTTGTTTTCTATCGTTACGTCCAGATACAATTTGTCCTTAATTTGTTACAATTTCAATCCATTCCCGGTATGTACTTTAACTGGTCACTTTCACGAGTTGGATGTAACCTTTGTGATAATGATATTCTACACATCTGTCATCATTGTTTTTACAGAAAACAGACATGTCAAAGTTCTCCAACATAATTGCATGCAGATCACAGCGGAATTATAGCTTATTCCTCCATGGTCAGATGTAGCAGCCAACAAGCCATATTGGACAGCACGGTAATTTTCTGTGATACAACATAATGTGAGACTGGTTGGATTGTGACTGTGTTTATTGGAAACTCTTCAAAAACCATGGCCAAGTGCACATATCAGGAGAGAATAGGCCTAATTAACTTCCTACTTCCCCTTTTGCCGCATCAGTGGAGCATTCCCTATGTATTACTGGACTAAATCTTGACAATTAAACATGTAAGGGTCTTAAAGGAACATTTTGATATTTCTTCGCCAGGTTATGACTACCAATACCTTGCAACAGACCATGTACGTTTAAATGCACCATATAATCGTACGGTCTCGAGGTGTCAATATGGTACGTCTTTCTGCGGTAATGAATATTTAGATTAGGGCGGTGCTGGTCTGCGTGTTTACCCATGTGCTGCATATATTACACTCCACTTAACTGGATCCGTCGAAAGAAGGTCAACCTTTAAACATGGCGACGTCGCACCTGACCAGGTGATAGAAAATGGTGCAAATGATGGGTGCCAGGCGGGGCACAAGGGCACTCATCATACCACCAACCACGCCAAAGGCACTGGCCGTCACCTGGGTCCAGCTTGTGGTGGCGGCAGTGGCAGTCAATCAAGTGATCGCCGGTATGTATAGTTTTCTACATCTCGCTGTATAAACAAAAACTCGGCCGCTGTATCGGTGTGACTCGTGCGTGTTCATATCATACTGTGTGTGTGGGAACAGAGATGTAGCATCGCTTTTCGCATTCACTTTTTCAGACCTTCACCACAGCCGTATTGTCTTGGACAGACTGAAATTCAGAATTCATGACAATAGGAGAGCGCTTTACTTCATGACGATTTCAAAACCTTTGTGACAGGATATGCATATTGTGCACGGACTGTAAGGGCTAAGGCATTTCACTAAGGACATTGAACTAAAGACTTGCTTGATCATACTGTGCTTCACTGACATATATCGCGTTCACATTTTCAACTCGTACCATGTAAACAGACCCATAGACAGACATCAATAAAATGCTGTGATAATTGGATCAGTTGAACGGAAGAGGAGGAAGAGTATACCATACGCTGCTGCGTGGCTCAATCGGTATGGTCTGTCAATTGTCATTTTACATGTAGCACGACAACATATGGCAACGCAACCTTTTCGCAGACTTCGTAAGCCTTCCAGTGTAGTTTGATGGTGTACTCCAAAATCTGACCGCAAATTGAATATGTGCCTTGATGTTGAACATCTTGTGATAAGAGAGAGAGAGAGAGAGAGAGAGAGAGAGAGAGAGAGAGAGAGAGAGAGAGAGAGAGAGAGAGGTTGGACGCATGTTGAAGATCATACGGCATTTTCTTGTCACTTGACATCTTTCATACTCTGAGGATGAAACCTAGCTACCTACACTGTGTTTGAACATGGAGCTACTATGGAATAGCTCCATGGTTTCAATTACCTAAGAAACGGTCAACATGTATGTGTATATTTCAGTAAAGATCCATTCAGGTTAAGAACCACCTTTTCCATCATAGGAAACATATATCCAAATTCTATGTTCGTCTGAGAAAGCGATTAAATAATTCGACAATGTCAATGTAACTGTGCATTGTGCACCCATCGGGCTTGCGTATTATATAGGTAGATTTGCATTATCATTTCATCAAGGTTGCTGTAAGTGGAGCATAGCCAGAGGCCACGTCGAAATAGGCTAGCATGAGATAGCTAGGGTTAGGGTAGGCTGAAGTAAGGGTTTGGTGCCGTTGGAACATCTTCATGTATACACATACACCTTTAAGCGAAACTCCTCATTAACCCAACACAGGTTTATGGAGTCCGTATATCCCCAAGGTGTGTACACATTACATACCGAAGATGGCATGAGTATAAACAGAATTCTTTCAACTGTGAAGTGCAATGACCAGATAACGGAGGCAGGAAACGCGTGTGTAAGGAAGTCTATCACAATCTGAGAGGAAAGGCAGCATTTTAAAACTTACAGAAATATTGCGAAGGCATATTGTTAACACTTTAGACTGCTAGTTTTACCTTTTCTTTGATTGGAGAAGTTTATTTGAAATGGATACAATTTCGAATCAAATTTAGCATTTAATTGTAGAAGAAGGATAAAAAACGAACCATATTATATGCAAAGGTAAACAATTCAGTTCTTAGGCTCATCAAGGAGGGTAGTAGCAGAAATCTGCTTCTACCCTCCTTGAGCCCATACACAACGGAGCCTCCCTGGAAACTTTTCCAGCCACAGGCAGCACCACTCGGGGTCACGCAGTACAAGTACAGTAAAACCTGTCCTTGTGGACACCTCTATAATGCGGACACCTGTATAATGTGGACAATTATGTCCTAGACCGAAAGGTCAATTTTCTTGTTAAAAACACATGTCTATTGTGGACACCTGCCAACTGCGGATACTTTTTGCCAGTCCCAGAGGTGTCCACAATAGACAGGTTTCACTGTACTGCATGGGTTACCCTTGGAAGGCAGGGAGAAATTAGTACAGCTTAACATTCCTTTCTGTTTTGTCTCTTAGTTGCTATGTAAGTTTTTGTATGTCAACAAAGCATTCATTAAAAACAGGGTACCTCGGCTAGTTTGAGAGGTGAATGAAGACTGTTGGCCTGCTGGACAGACCGCTCTCGGTGTTGTTTCCACAGGGGTCAGTCATGTAATAGAAATACTACAGAGCTTGGTCGGCTCAGGGGGCAAGGAGACGGTTGGTTTGGGATTTCAGCATTCCTACCATTAGTTTTGTTTTGTCGTATGTACATTTCCATAGGCCCTCGACGTTCCCGTAATCTCAACATGTGGGCATTACAGCTTCTGCCTTTGTCTCATTAAATCTAAGTCCACTAAAGGATGTTCTGATACACATATTTCCTACGTGTCGATCAAGTTTTGTGTGACGATTGGCATGTCAAAAGAACCATGTCTGGTTATTCCAGGCTCCGAATGTTACCTACTGAGTACTCATCAGTTGGCTGGTATGGGTTTTAAAGAAAAAATGTTGAATGTGTTTTCGTGAAAGTTTAAAAAAAGATTTTTTTTCGATGTGTCTGTATTCATATTTTAGGGGTAGGCAGTGACGTGGGGAGGATATATCTTGGGTGGGTCTCTAGCAACTTTGTTCAAATGGTCATGCTCCAATGAATATTATATTGTTTATGATTTGTTTTTGTTCCTTTTTTGGGCAAAATCTTCAAAAATTTTCTTCAACACCACTCAGTCAATTGCTTTGGAATTGCATAGGGACACTTCTTGGGACATCCAGACCTTAATTTGTTTAACAGATGGCGCTACGATTTTGTTTCTATTTTTATTGATGTGTGTGTGTGTGTGTGTGTGTGTGTGTGTGTGTGTGTGTGTGTGTGTGTGTGTGTGTGTGTGTGTGTGTTTTAGGGCTATTTGCCTTCTCAAAACTATCACTCATGTTGTTCTGAAACGTCATGGAAATGTAGCTTGTGGGAGGTTTAAAAAAATTGTTCAGCAGGTGCTGATACTGTGGATTCCTGATTTTGAACGATTTTTTAAATTTTGGTACCTATCGGGTAAGGCTTGCATTCCTTTTGATTACCATGTAAGTCCAAGGGATTGCAATGGAAATTCACATTTTGATTTACCCAAAACATAAGTGACAGTTAATGTCTCGATTTACCCAAACAAAAGTGACAGTTAACATGTCTCGACTTGTCTCATGGCGACAGACCTCTGATTATGAGAGAGGAACGATTGTTGGTATGCTAATTTGCACGCACACGCACCAGAGTATGCCCAATGTAAAACAAGCAGGATCGCTCACTTTTTTCTCTCCGGAGGATAGTGCTGTAATTGCATGTCACAGTTTATCACACATCTGTTTTTTGTGCAGTATTTTTTCATAATGTACAACTGGAATTCTAAACCCTGGGTTTTATTTTATTTTTTTCAAGTATTTGTACATAGGCTTATTTTCACAAACAAATCGTTGCGTTTCGGTCAATAGAACCTTCAATTTTTACACGTTACTTAGTCTGCTCCGAAGGTGCTCTGAGCAAAAATAAGAACTGAAAAGAAACCAGATTAAATGTAGCCAGCTTTGCATGTAATATAAGAGAATACCTGAGTAGTTAAAAAATCTACAAATGTCGTATGTCCAGGGGGTATTTTGTAATATTTATTGCCTAGAAGCTGAAATATATCAAGGTATTTCAATATGTTGCTATAAATATATTGTTGACATATTCACATTACCTATTGCACCTGTGCTTGCTCCGGAAATCATATTACATAAGTAACTTATGGTTATGTTTTAGACTAATTTTTTTCAAATGTGCTTCTTTTCTATGATATGATCAGGCTTTGCTGTACATATTTATCACACAATTAAATCTTCCCTCATACGGGACAGACTTGTAGAGACCGTGAAGGCCGTGCACAATCATTTTAGACTTTCTGGAAGATTTAAAAAATAACTTAGATTAAAGTCTGCAAATAGTATGAGTATTTTTTTTTAACAATGCTCACACATCATCATCGTTCCCCTTTCTTCCTTTCTTATTGTTGGTCCCGCATGTCACCTATACGTGTACTGATGTTCACAATTTTTCTGTTTCATGTTGTCCTGTTATAAATGTACAGGAGGTCCTAATATAGGCTGGTGAGCCTGTCGGCCAATTGTATTTACAAATAAAATATGTTTAAACCAAAATCAAAGACCAAAATGCATTTTTTGTGTGTAAAATTTGATCTTTTTGTGCGTGCAATCTCGAAGAATACAAGGCTATATATGATGTCCCCGAACCACAGAGTAGGCTATGATTATCACTGAAGTTGTGATATTTGATGAGTGACCTTGACTACTTTGCCCTGCCATGACTATATCTTTCAAAATGAATTTATGGCCATTCCTGGAAAGGATGACCAATTTGAGTGATGTTGAGCTGTATGGATAGCTTCACTCAAGGCGTATAATTAGTTTATTTCATTACCCTTCAAGATTTCAAGGTCAGGGTCTTTGAAGGTCAGGCTCATACGGATTTTTTTCCCCTCAACAAATTTTGCACGTGCAGAATGTTGGCGGGGACTAGAGTTTCTGCTGAAACATGATTACACTTGTCCACTCTTTTTTGTGCTATCTTGATATTGACATAAAGTTGAGTTTCATGGATAGCTTGGTGCAAGACGCACGTGTCTCTTGCGCACATTTTCCCAGGATTGAAGAATGTAATTGTTTGCACTGGACTAATAACATAATTTACTCCCCATCCCATCCCAGATCATAGAAGTAAATAAAGTTTTTTTGCAAATTTTAAAATTAACTGCGATGACCAGGTTGCTTGCGAAGCCATTTTGTGTTTCAGACGGATATTTAAAGTAAATCCACCAGAAGAGAGAAATTTTTCCTTTTTTAGCTCACGAAGACCATGACGAACATTTTACTGCATTGCAGTTGTTTTAACATGATCAGAAAATATGTTTATTTAAAGCAAAGTAATGCTGACTTCGCGCTTAACCAAGGAGGCAAAGAAATCCTCCTTGCTGGTACTCTACAAAGCTCAGCAACGGATGTTTGTAACAGACTTGATTTGACTGACACAACAGCTTTTTTGAGAATTGAAAAAGTTGAACAAATGATTCAAATTGACTAGCATCTATAGACTCCAACAAATGATTCAAATTGACGTGAAAACAGATCAAGTGAACATGATGAATGAAACACAACAGCAATCTAACTTCCAACAAGTAAACACCATTTACGTTTTTTCAAGCTGAAAGAATATAACTGCCAAGATAGTCTTATTGTTGCATCCAAGTATTTTTGTCGAGTGGTTAAACCAGGTCATGAAGAATACCTGCTTCTCATTGACAGCCTGACAATTAATAACTTGGGGAAATGGCTCCAACAGTGTGGATATATCAATGAAAATTGTGTCTGGATTTTGAGAGGCAAAAACAAAATATAACGCATATAACGAAAAATAAATTCGCTGTTGCCACTTTTTTTGCCCCTCCCCCCCCCCCCCCCAAAAAATGCTGGTGGATTGGGTGGGCATCAAAATGCCGCCTGTCTTGTTGTACGAAGGCACGGGCATCTGATTTGACCTGACCACATGCCGACATGGCAGAAATACAACCTGTCTCCTTGTCGTGAATTAATTTTGGAATCCGTAAGCTGCTTGATTGGGGGCACACGCACGCACACAGAAAATTCCACAGTGCAGATGTGTCAGTCATTCAAATTAAGAGCAGTCTTTGCTTGCTCACTATAGCCTTCAGAACAGGCGACTTTGTCTTGTTTTCCTCGATATGAATGAAAGATAGATTGTCAGTTCTTGTACCATCACATAGGGAATGTCATTGTTACAGCCTGACTTTTGGTACATCCTGAACACATTTAGTTCAAATTTTCAAGATATTTCTCAAATTTGTGTAGACCGTTTAATTTGTCAATATGATCTTGAAAGAAAAGAATGATGCGTTGTTTTTACACCTCTTACATGACGCATAACAGATTAAACAAAGATAAAAGGTGTCAGCATTCATGCACTGAAATTTAGCAGCTTCTGTCATTTAATCGAATTTGAGGTGGGAATTGAATATAGCAAGGGGCCTGTTGAAAATGGATTTATAAGATTTTTTTTGCAATTTACTCCATGATAAAGTGGAACAAATTATGTGAAAATACTTAAAATTACCTGCCAACTATACCACAAGTCAAATGTTTTCGAATCCTGATAGGTGACTGACAGATGTCAAGTTGATTAGGAATAAATTAACAGAAGGAAGTGGTCTGTTGTGGGGTGCGTGTACATTCAGTGACTGTCAACAATTAGAAAAGGTAAATTTGGTCGCTGCAAATGTAATTACAGGAGCCAGAGTTGGGACTAATCAAGATGTCATTTATGAGGAATCTGAAATTGAATAATTATCAGAGAGTAGAAAGAAGAATAAATTAATCGTTTTCTACGAAGTCTTAAATGGTGGTGCACCTCAGTATTTGAGAGATTTACTGCCAAGATCTTTTGGTCAGCGGAACCGGTACAATGTCAGAACTGGTTATGTCCGTATGCCAACACAGACACTCTGTTCTTTCTTTCTTTATCCTTCCTTCCTTCCTCCTTCCTTCCTTCCTTCCTTCTTTCTTTCTTTCTTCTTTCTTTCTTGCCAAATTTTGTTCGCCAGTTTTCTCTAACACTAGTACACTCAGAAACTTCAAGCTTGGCATGATTACAGGTCTGTACATGACTTTGTACCTTTAAATTAAGCAGAAAAAGTATGTGGAAAATTATGCAAATTAGGTGCATTTGAAATTTTAAATCTTGGATATCTCCATAATTATTATAGGTGTATGTAACCAATCCAACTTCAATTAATAAATTTGTAACACTGCACAATTTTGTAATCAACATGTAACCTTCAATGGTCAAGGTCATTTGGGCCTTTGAAATTTTCATCTAGCCATAACTGTGTCAATTTTCATCCAATTTTGACCTGTTATACCCAAATTGTAGGTATTACATCGCTTCACATTTTTATAATTTACATGTAACTTCTGAAAGTCGAAGATCAAGGTCATTTGGACCTTGAAATTTTCATCCAGCCATAACTCGGTCAATTTTCATCCAATTTTGACCATGTTGGACCCAAAAAGTAGGTATTGAAACACTGCATATTTTTGTAAATACATGTAACCTCTAAAGGTCGAAGGTCAAGGTCATTTGGACCTTTAAAAGTTTCATCAGCCATAACTTGGTCAATTTTCGCCCAATTTTAATCATGTTTGACTCAACTTGTAGGTAATGCAACACTGCATATTTTTGTTATTAATATGTAACGTCAAAATTCAAGGTCATTTGAACCTTTGAAAGTTTCATCTAGCCATACCTTGGTTAATTTTGCTCCAATTTCAGTCATGTCGGGCTCCAATCGCAGGTAATGCAACACTGCACATTTTTGTAATTTACATGTAACCTTTAAAGGTCAAAGTCATTTGGACCTTTGAAAGTTTCATCTTGCCATACCTTGGTCAATGTTCCTTCAATTTGCAACACTGCACTTTTTTTGTAATTTACATGTGACCTTGAAAAGTCAAAGATCAAGATTATTTGGCCCTCTAAAGTTTCATCAGCCATAAGATGGTCCATATTCGTCGAATTTTAATCATGTTGAACTCAAATTGTAGGCATTGCAACACTGCACATTTTTTGTAATTTACATGTGACCTTGAAAAGTCAAAGATCAAGATTATTTGGCCCTCAAAAAGTTTCATCAGCCATAACTTCGTCAATTTTTACCTGATTTGGTTCATGTTGGGCTGAAATTGTAGATATTGTAACACTGTACATTTATGTAATCTACATGTGACCTCTAAAGGTCGAAGATCAAGGTTGTTTGGGCCTTTGAAATTTTCCTATCGCCATAACTTAGTTTGCCTGATTTGCTGGAGGCAGCAGGCCTGCTTCGCAGACAATAACTTCGTCTTTTTTCCAATTTTAGTTATGTCGGGCTCAAATTGAAGGTATTGCAACACTACACATTTTCGTAATTTACATGTGTCCTTCAAAGGTCAAGGTCATTTGGACTTTGAAAATTTCATCTAGCCATATTTACAACTTTTGAAGGCACACAGACAGATTTGCCTTGAAGCAAATCTTCTTTTCTAGTTATAATTTATCTTTAAATCGAGCCCGGACCAATCTATTTAATGCATCCTTCTTATCATCAGTTTTTCGCGTTTGGAACGACTCATCAACTGCCACTCGAGATGCTGAGTTTGTAGGTGATTTTAAAAATAAATTAAACCGTAATAAGTTAAAAGTAAATCCATTATTTTACGTTCGAACCAGGCGAGCAGTTGTTTTAAGCGCGCCTTTGCGCATGAAATGCAAACTTGTTTGAAGTGATGTCCACTCTTCAGTGATGTCCACTCTAGGTACCAGCGTCTTTTTGTTGCATATGGTCTTCTTCTCTCTTATTTTTTCATGTGCAAAAGGGATTCATATAGGGCTATGCCCCTTTTCCCAATCGCCTTTTTCGAAATAAAAAAATATGTTTAAATCAAGGAAGTGGTCTGGTGAATGCTTGCATGGTATATGTCACACTCATATGTACAACAATGGACGTGATACAATAGGAGCATAACAAGGTAGAATCACAGTTCATTCATAAATGTCTTGTCGGCTGATTGGCATACTGTCAGTCTACTGTCATACATATCATAAAGTGCAGAGCATTTATGCCTCAACGTGACTGTAATAACAATGGTACTTCACCATGTTTTTAGATTTACACGCTGCATGTCGTTATTTCGGCATCCTATGTTATTGTGACGAAAGTAGTTTTTAAAAACATTGTGAAATCAACTGTTATACAGTAAAAAGTACGATGTGGGTTTTTGTTTTGTGTGTTTGTTTGTATTTTTTTTAATTGGGCGGTGGGGTTTTTTTTCTTTTTCTTTTTTTTTTAAACGTCCACGTTTATTTTGTACATCTTATACATGGGAGCCTGAAAGAAGCACAAGGGAGACAACGGTTTTTAGGTCAGCTGACTTGTCAGGCAGGAGGCTCGGTCGTCCGTCCACATCGTGGAAATGTCCCTTGTGAAAGGGTCAAACAAAGTTATTCCGTACATGGCACTGCTGTAAATTCATGATTTGTATCGATTTTTTTCAATTGCGCCACTCAGTTAATGCACCTTTCCTATTGATTATTGTGTAAGTCAATCGGCATTCAAATGCTATTTCAGATTTTCGACGTCTTCTCTGAAACCGTCATTCAGATATCACTTCAAACTAGGTGGCAATGTACATTTTGTGGGTCTCAACCAAGATTATGCAAATGGTCACGCTCCAGTGATTTTTGGATTTTTTAAAGAATTTTTTTCTTTTTTCGCGCAAGGCTTAAAAAAACTTCACTGAAAGCGATTACCCAATTGCTTTGAAATCACACAGAACATTCCTAATGACTCCTAGTTCTTAACTATTCACCAGGTGGCGTTACAATTAAAAAACTATGATTTTGTGTGTGTGTGGGTTTTTTTGTTTTTGTTTTTTTGTTTTTTTGTTTTGTTTTGTTTTGTTTTTGACTTCTCCGGAACTGTTGCACAAATTAAGCTGAAACTTGGTGGATATATTCCTGGTGAAAGGGTAAAACAAAGTTCTTCACTACGTGGCATTGTATGGATTCCTGATTTTAACGATTTTTTCCATTCGGTTAACTACCGGTAAATGTACCTTTCGTATTGAATACTATGTAAGTCAATGAGAATTTTTGTGCTATTTCACATTTTTACTTCATCTCTGAAACTGTTGGCCAGGTTCAGTTTAAACTTGCTGGCAGTGAAACTTAGGTGTGTCTCTGCTATATTTGTTCAAGTTGTCATGCCTCAGTAATTTTTTATTAAACAGAGCCATTAAAGTGGAATTGGCATTCTGCATATGTCAAGAACTTTTTGAGGTAGGGCATTCGTATTACACATGATTATAGTCCTCTATAAGGGCAAGGTTATGTTTGGGGATAGGTGACTTTGAGCTATTTTCAAAGGCCATAGGACAATTGTTGTGAAATTTGCTTTCCGCATGATATGTCAAGAACTTTTTGAGCTATGACTTTGATATTACACAGGATTAAAGTCCTCTATGAGGGCAAGGTCACATTTGAAGATGGGTGACCTTTACGTAATTCCCAAGGTCACAGAACTGTTATAGTTGATTTTGCTTTCGGCATGATACGTCAAGATTTTTTGTAGCTAGGACTTCATATTACACAGGGTTATAGTCCTCCATACGAATTTTTGTTTGTTAACGCTACTTTCGAACTTCTCCAAAACTGTCAATCAGATTTTGCTGAATATTCAGTTGCAACTTTGATTTTGTGAACAAGCTTAGGTCAGCTGACCACGGGCTGCTCATAGCCGTCCAGTTTCTGTTTCCATTCAACTGCAAACCAGATATGAGCGTTTTAGGGGCCGTGTAGGGGGCGCGCTAAGGCAACAGTGTATTAGTATTAACACAATTCCTGCTAATTAAGTTCAAGAAATACGCATAATGGGTAAAGCTGGACTTGCAACAATTAAAACGAAATTAAAGGGAGAGAAAAGAGGGAGAGTAGGACAGAACAAAAGAGAAAAAGATCGGGACCCCTTTAATGCGCACATTATAATATATCAAGGGCCTAGACTCACTGTTCAATCACCTGATGATCCAAGTTTAATTTCACACAATGTCATTTTAATGTTTTCAGATTTAGGGCGTGGTTCAATAACCTTATAATTTCACGTGTTCTCAATCTGTAACAAGGGGAGGTAGGCACCGATTCAATTAAAAAATATAGGTTTATCGCTTTTGCAATTTTTCAGAACATAGGCCTGTGACAGGTGGTTTCGACCTTCAAGAGTATGCATTTTCGCCTGCCTAGTGAGGGCACTGATATTATCTAGGCACTATTTTGAATATACTCCATAAGAACACATGACCTTTAACCATCCCGGTCAAGGGAGTTCACCAGTGGCTTATTTGCCTGTATGTTGAGAATTAGAACATGTACATTTTGAATCTTACATCTTCCTTAAGCTACATAGACACGACCTTTGACCCTGACTGTTCAAAGTGATTGATGGATATATTTTCCAATGTGACGAACACCATATTGACTTTTGCTCATAGGTGTGTGTGTGTGTGTGTGTGTGTGTGTGTGTGTGTTGTAACAGGGCCCCGTAGAAGAACAGCCTCTAAACTGGTCATCGTGTATAAATATGTTCAAATATGTATTTTCAAAAGCCACTGCAGACCCATGTGACCAATGCTTCTACGCGCCTTGCCACGGACGCTTCATACACATCTGTACACGTGCTTAACTGATTTAATGGCAACAGATCCCTCAATCAGCCGAGCACCAGATACTTCCAGCAATTGTTCTTTAAATTTAATATTCTTGTATCTTCCGGTATCCTCTGCAATCCTATAAAGTGAGTACACTAAGGGGTTATGGAAGGTCAAATAAAGGACTGACAGTCTAATTGATATATCGTTATAAAATGCCTGAAGCGTCTTCCCACAGGCACCACAGGCAGCTGCAGACTTTTGTGACGGTAATGCAGACTTGTACGCTGTATGTATGTAGCAGGCGAACTACTGATGCTGAGATAAGGTTATGTATGCCACTCCAGGCAATGCACGTGATATGACAGACAGATTAGTATTTATTAGCGTCCTCAATGACGCTTATTGACTCATGCGTAGCAGGACTGAGACTGGGAAGTTTAAATGTCAAAGTGTGAAGCACTGCCAGAATGTTTATACTCAATAGTTCTTGACCTGACTTATTTCATCCTGTACCTACATACTTCATTCACTTGAATATCCAAGATAAACAATTTTAAAGACAAGACTTGTAGAAGGGCCCCCTCAGGACAGCACGCCCCAAGGTAACCGCCATCTTTAGCGCGGGATGGGCGCCGAGGTCCCAGTGCTCACAAACTGAATGAAACATGTTGATCGACTCTTCTTGTAACTAGCAAAAGGACTAAAACCTGGCACCAAATACAAATAAGTGTGCTCTTATTAACTAATCTATTTTCCTTGATTCAATGTTAGTACCTAATTTATGGTGTCATCTTCATGTTCAAAGTTTCCTTTCAATCGGTCATGCCGAATACGCGGTAGAAAATAGAATAAAGATCTTTACTTACGAATGTCATATAGTTATTTTTTTTACCTCAGAACTCATCTGTATCAGATAAACAATTTCAAAATTGGGAAAAACAGTACATGCTTGCACAAGAATGATCACAATTTGTGCATACAAGCTAGAAGGCACGCATAAAGACTTGAAAATTGTAAGATTCAAGAAAGCGTTTGCTCCACTTGCCAGGCAATGGAAAATGCTCGTTATTGTGTTATAACGTGTTTCTGAAATCTCCGTCTGTAACAACAAAATGATACAAATTGTAAGGGAGATTTTTGTTCTGGGTAATGTATATAAGCAAGAACTATTAAATTTCCTACTTTGCTAAGACGAATCGGATTAATTTCAAAATTCTCTTTTCATAAAACAATATGTACGGATTGGAATTCTGACAAGTTTTTCATCCCAAACCTACCCCCCCCCCCCCACCTGTTATCTTCATCTGTGGCATCTTCTTATAGTTATAATTCATTAGTTAGATTCTTTTGGGTGTTATTGTCTTCGAGTATGCCCTGTATGTTTTAATTTTGATGGACGGTATTATGATTCTGTTGTATTATGTGACATTTTATCGTGTGAGTATTGCGTTGGAGCAGTCAATAAAGTTGATGTCTTATTGAAATGATATAACATATAAAATACTTAGCGGCCTAACGACCCTGAAACCAGATATACATTTGGTTTTTGCAGATTCAAATGGAATAATTACAGTGCCTCTTGAATGTACAGTTTAAAAAAAACAGTCGAACACATAAATAGGCTAAACACCTCCATAAGCCGAACGCCTTCTGGTCCCAGTTTGCTTTCTGAACACTGTATGAACCTCCCTAAGCAGGTGTCACTCAAATGATGGTATGTAAATAATAAGTGCACAGAGCAATAGCCATGGAACCAATAATAGTACAAGTGTAAGCATGGAGGTATTACAAGATAGTTCCATGGTGTGAGCAAATGAAAGGAAACATGGAAACATGAAAATAACCAAGTGAATAAGGGGGTGAGCAACATGCTACCAGGAAGGGTCAAAACAGGTTCTCTGAAAAATGAATACTATATTTTGCAAAATGTTGGAGGGTGAAGGTGAATGCGGAAGTAAATGTAGCTGGTGTGGATTACCAAGTGCCCGGCGTTATTAGATCCAAGTGGTACCTGCCAAGAGAGTTATGTAACCAAAACTAAGTTGCCATGAATTACTGTTTTAATTTTGGAGAACAATAGAACCACAATTTTTGCTTCTTTTCTTGTTATATGTGGGGAAACAAATGATATATATGTGGAAATAATTAAATCCGGAAAATATGAACAAGGGACCTGTAAAATAGTCCAGTCATGTCGTCCATGCACGCACTGTCAGCTTTAGAATAATTTCACTCCGAAGTTCGTAATTCAATGAGCTATCGAACTGTACAGTAGAAAACTTTTTAAACCAGAATTGGAAATAACTTCTTTTTATCATCAGTGCATCTGCAATGCTACTTTGTACTTAATCAGTCATGTGATAGAGACAAGGGAGCCCAAAATCAATCAACAAAGAACCCTTAACACTTATATGATATTTAAACAGGTATTCTGCTAATCGCTGCGAAAGTTGATGCTAAATTTCCTTAAAACTGCCGTAGTCGGTAGCTGTGCTTGTCAACTTGTCAGCGAAAACAGAGCAATCTTTAACCAAGACCCATTTGAATATGCGCGTCGTAATTTTAGCTGAACTAAATCTAAATACAATCTTATGTGTTATAAAGTCCTCTGAAAATTGCAGTATTATGATATAACCATGGTGCAAGTCAGAAAGGTATAACAAAAGTTATGATCAAATAAAATGCAATATTCTTACATTTTTGCCTCAACACTACGGTCAGACAGCTTGGCCAAATATCAATCCCGCTGCTGCATCTTTGGATATATTGCTGTAAAGATGGCAGTCTCCGTGTCACAATATATGTAACGCTTTAAACTGCCGTAACATTTATTCTAATGGTCTTATCTGCATAGTCTTTACATCCAAATATTTCCATTCTTAAGAAGTTTCATACAAGAAAATGTTCTCAGTATGGTTTATTTTGACTTTAAATGGTTTATTGCTTTAGCATTGTGAGATTCTATATGTATGTATTCTAGAATTTGTTTTTCTTAATTGCAGCCTGTGACCCATGGGAGTACAGCTGTGCTAACGGGGAGTGTGTGCGAGGCATTGCGCGCTGTAACGGCATAGCTCACTGCACGGACGGGTCGGATGAGCAGGGATGCCCCACACAAGGATCAAACCAATGTCAGTATCAATATTACAGCTAGGAGCTATAATCGACATTATCAAACATGTCTGAAAGGATATACTAGCATAAGCAAATACCTGAAGATAATATACATACATGTACTGGACATGTAACCTTCACTGACAAATCGTACCTTGGTATGCATGTTGCAGATAGGCTATGAACATTAGAACAGTTCTTAGAAGGCATTGTTACAGCACATTGCATGTTCTACTGTCATAACGACGGAAACTTAAAAGGTCGATTTATCTTTTGCAAGGTTTTTCACTTTATATGCCCGAGGGGAAGTAACTCAGTATCCACTACGGATACTTAATTTAGACATATATATTTTAGCAAACATTATATGACACAGAATTTGCGTAACTTTCTAACTTTTTGATATGCGTGTGACAGAGAAAGGGAGAGGGGGGAGTGGGGGTGCCAGTTATTTAATTGCTGACTGACTCCTTTGGTAATTTTTGCTCTGCCTCTTTTGGCCCTGCAACTGTAGTGTGCAGGATATATGTCCCAACGTACGCTGGGAAATTGCTGTAGGTTGTCCCTCTTACTTTGTAGTCACCCCATACCCGTGCCCCAAGGATAAATTCCAATGTCGAAATGGCTACTGTATCTTTCCTGGGTGGCGATGTGACGGAGATGATGATTGTGGAGACAATTCAGACGAGCTGCACTGCCCCACAGTTGGTGAGTCACACAGCACTTCATAATGTCTTTCCATGTGTCTGTCGAAGCAGATGATTTCGTCCAAACATCTGTTGGCCATTTTTGTGTTAAACTGATGTACCTCAAAGAATTTTCTGACAGATTTTTCTCGAATTTGGCGTAAAAGTGCCAGACAGTAAGGTTGAGATGAATGGATTAAATTACTGGGTCACTATGACCTCATCGAGACCTTATGGGAGCACATAAAGGAATGCTTGCAAGGAATTTAATGTAATTTACTTTGTTCACGTTGGCGTGAACACAAGCTGGGACACCTTCTAATCGTTAATAATTTAATGTAATTTACTTTGTTCACGTTGGCGTGAACACAAGCTGGGACACCTTCTAATCGTTAATAATTTAATGAGATGTTCCTGGTCACATGCGGTCGAGTACAGACTATGGTGTTCATTTTCCCTAGGAGAATATTTTGTGTTATAGACTTCCTCATTGGTACAGTTGCCAATATATTTGGATGGAAAACATAATCTAATAGTCTGTAATCTGTTTGGCGACCATCCATGCTGATTATTTATTCATGTGATCAAGTGTTCACTCGCTTGTTTTTGAGCAAAGAAAAGTGATATGGAAGCTATGTTTAATGCAAATGATAAAGCACATTTTTCAATATCTCAAAAAGACTCTCGTTGTCAATAAAGATCTGAGACATACTGTTATTAGTGATAAGAACGCTCAAAATGGGGTCATACACTTGTAATTGAAAATAACCTCGAGATATATCAATGTGTACACATTTTGGCAAGCGAATTATAATATATAAGGTGTCAGATCCTTTTTTATTTTGCTTATATCCACATATGGTACTAATTAGTAAAAAAAGAAACCATTCGTTTGTTTAGTGTAAGTGTCATTTCATATAGACTGAAATTCAGAACACTTCATGATACAATTTGATCTATCTTCTAATGTTTGGCCTATGGTACAAACTCTTTTTGGAATTTCATGACCTCTGTAGTGCCGCCCAGTTTGTACACACAAGTTGTAAGCACTTATGCAGGGACGCACAATGTTGTGCGTGTGTGTGCGTGCGGGTGTGTGTGTGTGTCTCAAATGTGGAAACACTGTTTATTGTTATGTGTTGTACAATATTAATGTACGTCAGGTTGTGTTGTGTTTTATATGTCAACATATGTATTATAATATATTGCAGTAGAATATTCAAGCAAAATTAATTTCGTTTGAGTAGGGCAGACCTTCTGATAAAGTAAAACTATATATAAATAAACCCCAAACGTCCTCTTCAGGTAGCAAAACGTAACATCCAAGAAAGAAATTAGTAAACTGGAGGGCTTTAAGCAGAATACTTTCAAACTTTGGAAATCTATCCGGCTGGAAGAAAAACAAAACGCACACAGAGCATTATAACATGATGATGCTGATGGCCAGAGTAGCCACAATAGGAGGCATTTATATTTAACCGGATCCCGCTCACTTTCTGTGTTGCCGGAGCAACGACTGATGATTCCACCATGATCAGCGCATATGCGTATTGTATACTACATAAACATCCACAAATAACACATTTTCAACCAAAAAAAAAGCCAATTTCTAGTCAATCTGGGTATGCTTTATGTTTCAAAAATATGTTAATACATTTTCGTAAGATTATTCTGTGTTCGTGTTGTTAATTTTATTGAGAAAGTACTTTTGACCATGCTAAATACATGGATATGCCCTGGTGCAGGTGGCTCCCTCTTTAGCTCAATAGGTGCTAGAAGAGGGCCGCATTTAAATATGAATACATGCTATTGTAATGTAGATTAGAGTCGACAAGCCCATCGTTATTTGAAGGGATGGATGAGAAAAGGTGAAGCTGTAAACTGATAATAGGGCATTATTAAAATTCTACACTTTCTGATTGTAAAAACGTAAATCGTAAAGTAAATGCCTCAGGAATATCTGTATAGATTGAGATAAAGTGTTTCCTTGAAAAAGCTTATGATTTCAGAGGTTTGTTTCACACAAGTTGCAGAGAGTTTCTTTGTTCAAATTATATTTCCTATGAAGAAAAACTGAAAAAACTGAGATTCCATGCTGCAGGTACCAGGCAAACTAATGTAATAGGACAGTTTATTTCCTGGAAGTTGTGACTGGTTTCAAAGCTCAAACAATGATCCCATAATGTTCAACTGAAGTGTTATTGTAGGAAATGCATTCTCAAATTCCTCATGGTAACAACCGTCTTCCAAGTGCACAAAAATAGAGGACCGTGACTGTGTGCTCAGCTGACCTTGCATACAGAGATTGAGTCCATGTGCATTCCCACCAAGTTTGAAGAGAAACCAACATGCAGTTTGGGTGTAGTCCAACAAAGTGAAAAAACATGGAAATAATGAATGGTAACAGCACCACCTGTCAAACAAGTTAAGGTCTAGGGGACTCCAGATGTGTGCCTGTGAAATTTCAAAGCAATTGGTCGACACTTGGTAGAACATTTTTTGTAATATTTTACAAGAAACAAAAGCAACAAAAAGAAACAAACAAACAAACAAAAAACCAAACAAGAAACACAAATAACAAACAAAAACACCCCCTATTCATAATAAAAAATCGAAATCACCGGAGCATGACCATTTCGAATACACTCAATAAAGACCCACCTAAAATACATCCCCGCCAAGTCTGAAGGGAATCTAGTTGATGGTATTGGAGAACAAGTAGAATGTATGAATTACCATTTTAAACCCATTGACTTGCATACTAACCAGTAGGAATATATGCATCAATTGACAGGTTCCCAAGTTGAAAATTCGCAAAAAAAAAATCAGGGTTCCACATTGTCACCACCTGGATAACAACTTTTTATTTGACCCTCCCACAAGGTACATTTACACAAAGTTGCAGCACAATCCGAGTTTGGGTTCTGGAGAAGTCAAAAATAGCTTTAATATACAAAGCTTCGTTAAAAAAAAAAAAAAAAAAAAAAGAAGAAGAAGAAGAAGAAGAAGAAGAAGAAATTAACAAAACAATTCAGTGAAAATACAAAAAATAATTTGATTATAATCATTTTAACAAACTTCGTAGAAACTCGCCCAAAGTACATCCCCACCAAGTTTGAAGAGGATTTGGTTAACAGTTTTGGAGAAGTAAAAAATACGAGTTAGGATTGCAATCCCCAGTGATTTACATAGTCATCAATGGATATATGTGCATTAACCGACAAGTACACGAAAATCCCGGATTCACAGCAACACCATCTGTAGAACAGCTTTGTTTGACCTTTCCACAGGCTACATTTCCACCAATTTTCTGGACAATCTGAGTGACGGTTATGGAAAAAAATTAACAAATAGCAAAAACACACAAAGATGCGTAATTTAATTAAAAAACACAGGACCACCTGGTGAACCATTTACGGTACAGGGGTCTGAGAAGTGTTCCTATAAAATTTCGAAGCAATTGGCTGAGCGGTTTCGGAGATTTTTTAAAAATTTTGTCAAAAACTGAACCCCCAAAAATCATTTTAAAAATTGGAACATCATTGGAACGTCACCAATTGAACAAATTTGGTAGATACCCACCCAGGGCAGGTTCCTACACAATTTGAAGATGGTCTGGTCACGGTTTTGGAGAAGTCGACCATGTGAATGGACGACGCCTACGACCCACGACGACGTACGCTTAACCACCGTATAAGCTCAGCTCACTGACGATTCGGCTGAGCTGAAAACAAAACTGTGTAAAGTGAATGGTTTCACGTTGCTTGGCGTGTGAGACGGTACCTGCAACATAATTTGCAAGATTTGGGGGGGGGTGTTTTTGGTTAGAAAAACAGAGACCAATGTTTACTGCTGTAGAGTGGGAGGATTAAAAATTCTAATGATGAGTAATTGTGGCTGAAATAGACTTATATTTCAAATGATATCCTCAATATTATGATCTGCATTCTTTAACACAGTTCTATATTTTATAGCGCCGCCTTCTGGCATGAGCAGTGGTGCTGCAGCAGGCATTGGAGTAGCGGGCATTGTACTTGGATTACTAGTGGTTGGTAAGGTAGTCTTTCTACTGTACCGACGAAAAGCAACACGAGAAACAAGAACACGTGAACAGAGCACCATTACTGAAGTTGTTGGGGCTTTTCCAGATGATCTGCCAATACCTCGTAGTGCCTTACGACCCGCACCTCCCCCGATGTACTCTTCCAGACCAGATGTTTCTGACAACCAAGTCACATTATTCAACCCCGATACGGCAACAACTCCACCACCACTGTATTCTGAGACTCCACCACCGATTGCTACTTTATCAAGTGGATATACCATAGAGTTCCCACCTAGTTATACCTCCCGAGAAAATATAGCTAATGGCCCCATTGGGGGAGCTGCTGATATTACAGGGAATTGTCACACAGCTCCAGGATTCCGGAGTGAAAGTTCTTCCAGGATCAGTGTCTTACATACAGGTGACGGGAGGTCACCTTACCCTTCAACCCAATCAATGAACATCAACTTAGAAATCCAATTACGAACTGATCAGCTTGAATCCACGAATCAGAGCACCAGACAAATTCCTCCTGCCTCAAGCCAACATACAAGGCCATTGGCCGACTTGGGACACAGGCCAGTGGTCTTGACAGCAGCAAGTGGTGCCAATAACAAAGGAAGTGCTACGAACAATAAGTTAATGTGTCACAGTATGGGAAAACAAAAGCACAGAACACAAATGGAAGAAGCAGTACATCGTTGCAGGATGGACGCACATGAAGTACCTTCTACCAGCAACCGTCAAAGCAGTGGCCAGAGAAGAAACGAAAACACTTCCAAAAAGCCAGAGAATGTTGGAAAAAGAAATCAAAAGCCCAATATGAGAAGTATGAATGGGATGAGAGACGAAATCCAGAGAATTAGACTTACTCGTATGACTACAGACAGACCTATGTCTCGCAGTTTGTCTGACTTCAGTCATGTGCATCTCAATGTTTCAAGAGCAGGCTCTGAAACTAGTATTAACTCCTGGAATTGTTGATGCCAGGCAAGATACATTCTGTGTCACAGCTGACTACAGAAGGACCATGGCAATCGTGGTTATAGTTTGTAACTTGTACATGCGGTGTTGGTGGTTGTATGGACAAGGCATGCGCAGCCTGTGTGGAATATTCATGTCAATCATAAGAATTGTTCATTATGGTAACCATGCTTAAAAGTTTGTGTAATTTCACGTTTTCCTGAATGGTATGTTTATCAGATTTTTAGGCCCTTGACTTAGTCCTCAGCACCTTCCCGGTCAACAGCGTTAATTTTAAAGATCTTTGGTTTCATCCCACTTTTTTTTGCCCAAATGTTTTCAATGAAAACGTCATCATGGACCAACCAGAATAACCTGCCCATAGTCAACAGCATTCCTTGGCGTACCCTCCGCGCTGAGCGCCCAGGGTGTACCGAGAAAATCGTTGACGAGTCCAATAATGTGACTCTTTGAGGCTTAATCCTGTCATCAAAATACGTATCAGGGCGGAGAGACATATAATAAGAAAACTTGTACGTGTCCTTGTAGATAACATGGGTTATCTCTTGATATAAAACGACCCGCTTAGCTCTTGATCATAGCAAATCCATATGTGGGTTACATGTATCCAAAATATGTGTCCAAGTACTGTTGAAGTCTCAAGGACATTTTGCATCCACATTGGAAAAAAGGCAACGATATGTTTTTTTGTTTTTGTTTTTTTTTATCCAAGCGTCGTGTTATTTAAAATCACACCTAGGACTGAAAGTAGGTCGACTTCAGTGCGATTTTAGTAAACGATTCTGCTAATACGGTAATAAGTCTGCTGAAAAAACTTATCCTGGCCTCCTTTTGCCCTCTTGTACGTTTATACATTCATGTTTCAGCCACCACTAGGATACCTTTTCACTGCTTTTTTTCTGTATTCATTGAAACATGTTGAAAATACCAAAGACATAGTACTTCAGTAATTGTTAATAACTATAAGCAATAAAACGTTATGTATAACCTGTATCATTAGTGTACCAGAACTCACTCTTGTGTCATGCCACTGTAGTCTTCAAAACGCATGACTGCAATAATACTCTAGGTTCTTGGAAACAATAATTGTGTTTGTGATGTACTGTGGTGTATAGTAATCAAATACCGGAAGAATTTAGATTCTTCAATTTTGTAGCGCATAAATCATCACCAGTTCATCTTCATAACCATTTATGTTTATAATACTCATTGTGCATGCAAGCCATTATTTGGTATGTTAACATACCAGAAACTTATAGATTAATAAAAATACAAAGAATTTTATTA
This sequence comes from Hermodice carunculata, assembly GCA_964020975.1. Classification (NCBI taxonomy): domain Eukaryota; kingdom Metazoa; phylum Annelida; class Polychaeta; order Eunicida; family Amphinomidae; genus Hermodice; species Hermodice carunculata. The sequence goes on from OZ026630.1 coordinate 27,842,469, forward strand.
TAAATGTCAGTTATGTGTGCATTTAAGTGGATATACGTGAAACATTATAATGTCAGTTTACATCTGCACCAGAATCGTATTATGTCCATTTCTAAGGTGACTAAAATATGTTGCAAGAAGAGAGCTTATGGGTTCAGAGATCATTGCGTGTTGCAGGGACATGACATTCTGAATAACATGCCACTGCTTGTAAAGAGTGTGTAGCTTTATAATGTCTGGGATTTTGTACCTTTAGGACTTGTTTACTGTCGCCTCGAGTTGTATGGATTTACTACAACTTATTTGAGCAGTTTTTTGTCTGGATCCTGCGAATGTGCGCATGCTACCCGATTGGTACTCATTTGTCATCAGTACAATGGTTTTGTGATGTGTATATAATCTTTCTGGTATATTATGGGTACATGTAAAATTTTTACAGTAAATTGAAATGAACATGGAGCAATCACTGTTGCCAATGGAGAAAGATGCATGTGTACGTTGGAAACATCCACGAAAAATCACGTTTTCAACCGAAAATCTAATCTAGTGTTTTTGGTCGTGCAACTGTACAGTTTGTAAATAAAATGAGATTATTTCTGGGGAAGAAACAAAACTAAAACATATCTCATAATTGAACACGTTCTGAACAGGTAAACGTGTTGCCTGTTATGTGGCACAAAACCTAATACTCTTTTATTGTTGGTCAATATGAGTTTATTTTCACCCAGACGTTAACGACTCGCTATACACCAATCCGGTCAGCATAATAAGCTGTCATTCCAACTCTTTCGATGTTGCGTATATATGCAAATACAAGATAAATTTTGTTGCACACGCTGATCACTAGTTTAACTCATTCCATACTAGCCCTTGATTTTTCGGTATGTTTACCTAGATTTGAGATGGACAATTGCTATTTAAATTCTTCATGAAAAGAGCTTTCATCAAGTACCAGCATGCCTATAGTCTTAAGTCAGTAGTTCTGGCACTGCCTGGCAAATCATGCTGCAGCTGCTCTTCGAGCAGCTGCAGCATGACTTGCCAGGGAGTGCCAGAACCACTGACCAAGGCCTGTCACCATAGTATGGAATGAGTTAATGTGTGTAACTTGTCACAGGCTTCACTCATTCAGCAGGTAAACAGAATTTTATGGTCACCGCAGGGCCTACAAGATATGTACATATAATGATGTGAAAAAAGTCTCACAGGAATGTACTTTAAGATGGGTGGCTATGAAGAACATAAATGGCTACAGAAATAGATAGACAGTGAGGCTAAAACGGCATGGAAACAAGTAGACTGAAACGGCATGGAAACAAGTAGACGTGCGGCTCGCTTAGTAAATACATTCAGAAAAAAAGACCAGAGCTTATTTGAACAAACGGGCATGAAGTACATGGTTGTTAATGATAATGTGTATAGGTCCATATTGCAGCCTCTCAGAATTGCACTGGCAGTTAATTATGCTGTTTTTATGCAAGCTATCGATGCCGTCAAAACATTTGGAGCCTCTTTGCCATATTGGTACATATGGAGTCTTCTCTTGCTCCTTTGCACGCCATCCCAATACAATTACACTGCTGGAAATTATAATTCATGCAGAACATTGCAAAACTAGTGCCGATTACCATGCAGAATACAGTGTCTCATATACTGGACGTTTGTGATGGGGCTGTCACTTGGTGAAGTTCATGCTGCACATTTGATTCGGAACCAATGTTCAGGGATCCAAACTGTGGGCGTTTGGTACCTGCCACTGACAAGAGTACCAGTTTGAATACAATTATGTGGAACCGGCTTCCGTACGATAACTATCGAAGAACTCAATAATCTTGGTAGAATTTGGTAGGATTAGGCAAAATGTCAAGGTGAGACACAGGATGGGATAGTATCTGGGTCACCTTGACCTAATTCTGAAGGTCACAGGGTCATTTATGTTAAAGTCATTTCTGTGCAATACCTACTGAAGAAAAAATATGATGAAGCTTGGGAAGATAATGTATTTGGGTGAGACTTAGGTTGGGATAGTATATAGGTGTCCTTGACATAATTCTCAAGATCATAAGGTCACTTATGTACATTTGGTTTCTATGCAATGATGTTTACAGTTATCTTCTCCAGGGACAAAATGTTCCACCAGATAAATATTTGATTTTATCCTGCAAAATCAGTACGTTCTAGTTCACAATTCTACGTAAAATAATGCATCGTTTCCACATGTAAATGGTTAGTTTTATGATTTTATTGTTGAATTGTAACCAGGAAAGGATGCTAAACTCACCACATGATAATGAGATCAAACTGAAGCCATTCCGATCAAAGATACCTAAGTGTGGTCAGGCCCATATTGTAGAAATGTGCGATTATGTTTTTGGTAACTATGGGTTTATCCCGTAGATCTGCAAACCCCAGGAGACACGTTGTCGGTATATACAGCAGAGGTTTACACCATATCAACTTATGAAGGTAGATCAAACAAAATCTGGAAGCTGTGGGAAATCTGCACAAATGTTAGATCCCAATTCAGCTCATGCAAGCAAGGTGCACATTCTCTGAGGCTGTTGCAGGTAGGGTTCGCGTGCATTATGGTTGGACGGTGTGCGTGGTCTCTGGCAGCTACAGGCAAAGTACACGTGCTCACTGTGGCGCAGGTAAAGTGAACGTGTTCTGTACCTGTTGCAGGTAAGAGGCACATGCTCTGTTGCATACCCTACTTGCGTTTATTCAGTTATTGCCTAGTTGCAACATGTATACTTCTCTTCAAAACCTACGTTTTTAGCATATATTCTACTAATGTGTCCAAATAATTTAAAATCTGCACGAAAATGAAGGTGCTTTAGAAATTCAGCTTTTTAGAAAAGCAAACACGGGCATGGTATTGGGTGTGAAATATACATATACATATACATATATATATATATATATATATATATATATATATATATATATATATATATATATATATATGTATATATATATTTATATTATGTGTGTGTGTGGTGTGCACAGTGGAACCTGGCTATTGCGACCATGAGTAAGTTTGAAAAGCGATCTCGATAAACGGAATCGTTTTTACAACAGGGCTGCAGATTGTACAGATCGGGAATGTTTTCACTTCATGTTGTAGTTGTGGATAAGTTCACATCGCCACATTTCCCTACAAAAATAAAACCACTTGTTATCTTAAGAAATTCTGAGGCAAATAAATTGTAAAAAGAAAGAGGTAATCAAACCGAAAAACACAGGCGAAAACTCCACAGAATGTTCAAGCACCTCTGGGTTTGGTTGACAAGGCTCAAAGTTTGTATTTTTCATTTTATATTCAAGCAACTAGTCTGTTTTTTATGTGTCTTGATTGCATTGATTGTATCTTCCAAAGTAAGATCCTTTCTCGTGTGACTGGGCTTCAGACCTGCCATGTCTGCTGTGGCGACAAAACAAGAGATGAAAAATGAAAACGAGGCTGGCATATTATGGAAGTGGTTGCAAAAGCAGGTGTGTGTGTGTGTGTGTGTGCGTGCGTGTGTATGTGTGTGTGTGTGTATGTGTGTGTGTGTGTGTGTGTACGATTCATGGCATCAACAGCAACACTCTTTCCCCATATGTACCCCATTGAATTTGGCTCGTTGTGGTATTTAATACTAAAACTAACAATGTTAAACGAACAGTGGATATCAATGGAATTCAAGATTTGTAATAATCCGATTTCAAAGAAAGATACATTGGCATTAGAATAATAATGTTATTATTGAATACTCAACGATGTGACAATAATTTCTATATAAAACAGTGTTATAAAGTCTTTCATTGAAGCTATCTATGCAAATGCAAAACCTGTTTTAAATGTATGCTCATAAGTCATAATTGTGCATCGAGTCGAAAAGGGTCCAGCATGTTTGAAGGTGTTACTCTTGTAATTTGATATCCGCACTTGTCCGGGGAAATATATGTGTGAAAAAAACACAGTGCCACTCTACCCATGCACGGCCACGCGAAAAAGCTATCATTTGTACCGTTTCATATGGTTATATGGTTATGAAATAGAAACAGCTACCAGGACCATGTTCTTGCATTAAAGACAAAAACACATAAACTTCAGCTATAACTGGGACGTGAAAATAAGTTTGACCAATCAACAGGAATGAAAATGTATGTAATCCATGTTGCTATGCCTATGGAGGCGGTACTTTATGACATTATGTAACAGAAACTCCGAGAAAAGGGGCACGCAACATTGATGAAGCTGACTCTCGAGAAAAATTATTAATCAACACCATAATAAAATAAATGAAAAAAACCTTCAAGCATTATCTTGTATATCTTCCGTAAGATTGATACTCGCTGAAGTTACCTTGTGCCCTTGTCTTGACCGGTAACTGTCACAGGAAACTTGTCCCCTCCAGACCAACTCTCCATCACGTTATACATTGGTATAATTTTCTTGAAGAGACATACATTATAGATTTTATTCTTGCGCTCTGAATACCCATAAAAACAGATCCATTAAACTCACAAGAATCATCACTGTTTGCTTCTTTGATCTGCAATCATCTTAATATTTATGACAGGAAAAATGTGAATAGTTGTGCACATGATCGTGCCTTCATAAGCTTTGATAGAGTAACGATGTTTTATAACGATGAAAATTATTTATTTCATTTGTTGTCTGTCTGTCAGCTGATATATAAGTGTACTGCGTATTTTGTAAAATTGTTCAGATGTACATTGTGATCAAATATAGATAAAGATAAATATATACAAATAAAAGCTTATTCTTTGCGTGTGTGTGTGTGTGTGTGTGTGTGTGTGCGCGCGTACAACTCCTTCATATTTCTCGAACAAAGTGAATTACAATGCAAAGTTTACCACAAAACTGAAACCAGATTGACGTGATTGCTAGTTGTACAGAAAATATGTGCAGTTGGTCTCAACATAATTTACTCAAAAAAGGAAAAAAAACAAAAGCTTGGCCTAATGGGTCATCTGTCGAAGACTATAGTAAGACTTCTTGTACATAATTTGACAGCAAGAATGGGTAACATCTAGATAACCAATACCCAGTAGATGATGCAAAGGGCATTATACGGATACGGTGAAAAAGGAACAGAAGAGAAAATGAGTGGATATTAACAGTATCATAAATACATAAACGTACTTGGCAACATTCTATTTACAGAAAAACTAATACAACGGCCCTGAAGTATCTATATATTAAGTTTCATGGAAACAAAGTTCAAAGTTTAATTTGTGAATACAAAATATTGGTAGATATCCGTGATAAATGTCAAACTTGGAACTTGTGTTTTTAACATGTGTGAATATATGAACTTTATTGGCTGAACCATGTATATAACAAACTGGCATTTTGCCAACACAATACAATATGACACTACAAAAACACAAGTATATGAAAAATTAACACAAACGGTAAGGTATGCTGAAGCATGTATAGAACAATGTTGCAATGGCAGGGCAAATTTACACAAGTAGAGGTTGGTGCGGGGGGGGGGGGGGGTAAAACGTAAAGTAAAGTCAGAGAGGTCCATTAATTTCTGTGCATTCTTTTATGTATGTGACAAATTTGGATATCAGTTCTGTATCATTAAGGCTCACGATGAATGTGAATACGCTTTCCTCGTCAAGGCTATCTGAATTGAAAATTTGTGTTATATGGTCGAAAAATTTCTTTCTTGGTTGGTCGAATTTAGAACACGCCAAAATATAATGCCTTTTGTTTTCAATTTCTTTACAGGTATCACAAAGTCTTTGCGTAGCGGGAATTTTGTTGGGTCTTTTATGTCGACCAGTTTCAATATATAAATTATGAGCGCTTATGCGGAGTCGAGTGATATTTTTACGTATTTTGAAATCTTTTACGTGGTAAAGATACATTTCTGTATTTAAATTCGATTTGAAAAGAGAATAAGTTCGTAATTTTTTATCTTCACCACTTTTTGAATTTAGATCTTTCTTCCGTTGTGTATGAAATTTGTTTTTTATCGCCAAATTGAATAATTTAGAGGGAAATATACCTGTATTGTTTCCTTTGTTGTGCCAAATATCTTCTCGATTTAAACTTTAAAATGTATCTCTGATTGTACTGGCCCATTGAGGGGAATGCGTATTTGGGGAATCTATATTAGATAAATAGCAGTTATACAGTAAGCTTTCTGGTGGCATATTAACAATTCGAAAAAAAGTTTTTATTCACTAGAGTTAGCATCTTTAAGGAAAGGGGTACCTTGCCAAGTTCACTTAAGACTGCAATGTTAGAAGCTTTACGGTGGTGTACATGTACTGTGTTGATATTTTGTTTAAATGGGGAGATTCTAACATCTTTGCAATTGAAAAGATAAATAGTTTTACCTATGTGAGAGAAGAAATAAGGATATGAGGCTGACTTAGCGCAATTTGAGGAAATGCGCGGTGCTTGATCTTTACCACCTTAATTTTTTTTAACATATTTATTTCATGTGGATTGCCCTACAGTACATCGAAATGCTACTAATAAGTTGTAATCTCCAGAAAATGAAGATACACACACAATATGTACACAACACACAGGGCAGACAATGTTACCAATTCAGCGTGGATAAACAACTGTAGGGATACAAGGTACATTGTTATGGACTCCCATACCCATAATGATAAATTACATACATATTATATTGCATGAATATAGATTAAACAGAACCATGTATCATTATAATAGAGAGTGGAACAGTCACACGAGGTCCCATTTTTTAAATTAGTATAGAAACCTTCTGGTGTCCATAATGTACTTTTGGAATGCTTCACAGATTTGAAAGTATAAGGGATCTGAGAGTTCCTTGCTGCCAAAGAGGAGAATTTGGATTTATCTGTTATTTGTAAGGTGCATAATCAAATTAGGGTGGACACCCCGAGCTAAGATTGGAAAAATAGAGTAAAAGAGATTGTTTCTAGGTATGGAATACAAGGGGCAGAAAAGAAAAAAGTGTTCAAGATCTTCAGCAGGGTAAGTACAAGAGCAGGTAGGGTTTGGGATGATTTGGACTTTAACAAGATCGAAGTTAAGCCTTGAGAAGCCCAATCGTAGATGGGTATGGCAGATATTGGCAAATCTGTTACCATGGAAATAGTAATCAGGAACGTCATCCATGGCAAGCAAGGATGCTTTCAGTTTAGACTTAAATATTTGAACGGAGATTGAATCGCGAATATCAGAAGGAAGGTTATTTCATTGCTTGATGACGTCTTACATTGTTGCGTTAGACAGCAAGAAATACCAGAAAAGAAGATTTGCTTTAAAACAAATTTAATCTGTTTGTGTGGCTTTAAAAGTTGTAAATCTGGCTAGATGAAAATTCCAAAGTCAAATGACCTTGACCTTTAGTGGTTGCATGTAAATTACAAAAATGTGCAGTGTTGCAATACCTACAATTTGAGCCTGACATGACTTAAATTTGGATGAAAATTGACCAAATTATGGCTGGATGAAAATTTCAAAAGGCCAAATAATCTTGACCTATGACCTATAGAGGTCACATGTAAATTACAAAGTTGTGCAGTGTTATAATATCTACAATTTGAGCCCAGCATGATCAAAATTGGATAAAAATTGACCGAGTTGTGGCTTGAAAAATCTTTAACAGAGAGTGAAGATTGACCGAGTTATGGCTGAATGAAAATTTCAAAGGTCGAAATGACCGTGACCTTTGACTTTTAGAGGTCATATGTAAAATACAAAAATGTGCTTTGTTAAAAACCTATAAATTGAAATTGGATTGGTTACCTACACCTAAAATGGTTTTGGCGATGTGAAAAATTTAAATTTTCAAATGGCACTAATTTGCATAATTTGATTTTGAATTGAACGAATGCTCACAACAACAAAAATGAAACTCTCTGAGTAAGGAGCTTTCGAGACGGTCTCTGATCGCGTCACCTCGTGACCCTTATGTCGTGGGGTCAAAGGGATGACAATCTCCCAGCAGATAGCTGGTCAGGTGGGGTGCCGGTCGCGGTATCTGTTTAGGGCATCTGTCTGGAGATGTGAATGGACTTTGCCACTCCCCAACGGAACCAGTCTGCGTTTTGACGTAGGACAGACACATCTTGGTCCGAGAGCGAGTGTCTCCTGTAATCAAGGTGGTGTCTTACAAAGACGAGCTGCGATGGTGCTTAGCTTCTCGTTTGCTAGAGACTTCGTTCCGTTTCCCCGACACAGGAGGTCTCACATTCTGCACACTTAATCTGGTACACCATTCCTGACTTCTCATCCTTGAATATGGTATCTTTGGGATGTACCAGTTGGCATGTGATGATGTTAATGAGGTGGACTGTAACTCCTGCTTTTCGTATCGGGGGAGGGGAGGGGGGGGGGGGGTCAGAAGCCTTTGCTTTCTTATGAGTCCTGTTGACCTTGCGTTTTTGTGCATGTGATTTAAACGTAAACCATGCAGCATCATTTTTGTCTTTTTTGTCATTTTCTTGGTCGAAATGGAGTCTCAAGCATGAGACTCCATTTCGATTAAGTCCACACACGGTGATCTTTGCCCACATCACCAGTATTGAAACAGGCGTCGCAGTCAAACTATTGAAACTCTGACCGAAAACATCAGTCAGCCCCTGAATTTCCCCCACATAAATTTATCAGAACATTAATCGTTTTCAACTTAAAAAAAATTGCAACTATCGTACAGTTGTCGCTCTGTGCAACAGGTGGCAGCACACACACCAATTTAACAAACTGGGCATATTATTTATTACCTGAGCTAGCCAAGATGTGTACCTAAGTTATACGCGTTAGCTCTGTATTACAGAAAAAAAAAAAGAAAATTCGAATTACAGACTGCAATATAAATTTTCAAATTATTACAGTTTGAAATTATAAGTTTTTCTACACTGATAGGTTTTGGCAAAAAATTCAGACGTGTATTCTGCGACTTTTACGCCACTTCCACTTTAAAAACACCAACTTTGGGAAAAGATGGAAATAAAACACTCATACATACACAGACCTTAAAAAAGAATACGCCGATACTCTCAACCCAGAATAGATTTACATTATGTTGTCCAGGTCTGTCAGGTGGTCATTAATAAAAATAGCGTTTGCCACACTCATACCACCCCAACCTCCGCCAAAATTTTGATAAACTACAGAAAGCATAATAAGGTTATCAGCACAAAATTACTTGTCTTTCAGAAAACTGGAACTTCGAAGTTCTGCAGCAACATAACAGAATTAGTAAGATAACTGCCACTAGATGGCAGCAAGGGCTGGTGGCAGTTGGGAAAGCAGCCCTAAAATGAAATTAATTACGGGACCTGTATAGTAATTTCCCATCAAAATATCTAACGCTGGTGCTGAGCAACGACGACTATTAATCAGCCGTTATGATACGGGCGTACTAATGGGAAACCAAACATTTGGAATAAAGAATACTTAACAATATGGCGATATCTTATATCAACCTCGTTAGTGTGTGCGTGACCGTCTGAAGGAAGTAGCTATGAATGACTTTTAAACATCTAATTTTATCCAAGTTGATAGTTTGGCTGGAGCAACATAATTTGCTATGTTTGATCAAAAGATGCGGCACTACTTTGTTTGACAATACGGAGAAGAGCTGCACAGTAACTAATATGAAAGAGCAGTATACAAATTCATACAGAGCTATCCTTTAAGAAGTTTTAAAGGATTGTCAGAAAACGAAACGATACTACAAAAGACGATTTGCTTTACAGCAAATCTGTCTTGGTGCCTTCAAAATGAGAACAGTTTGAAATGCTACACTTCGCAATTGTGGCATACTGTATAATAATAATTTTGTGTATTGGTCTTATTTACATCAATTAAAATGCTACAACTTTGGTTCTTGGTTCATTGGATGTGGCCTAGTCACAAACTTATAAACTTAAGTTTGAATGACACCACTATTTATAATATTTTGAAGCTATTCAATATCTTAATTTTGTGTATTTGCCCAATTTGCACACATAAAAAGTCTACAACTTTGGCACATGGTTCATTGGATGCTGTTATGTCACAAACTAACAAATTGAAGTTGGAATGGTACCTCTATGTATAACAGCTTTGAAGCGATTCAAGATTTAGTTTTTGTGTGTTTGCCTTGTTTACATAAATTAAAATCCTACAACTTTGGTTCATGGTTCATTGGATGCACCTATGTCACAAACCTATGAAGTAAAGTTGAAATGGCACCGCTATCTTTTATACTTTTGAGGCTATTCAAGATTTAAATTTTGTGTTTTAACCTAATTTGCATTAATTAAAATTTTACAACTTTGGTTCATAGTTCGTTTGATGCAACTATGTCACAAACCTACAAACTGAAGTTGGAATGGCACCTCTATGTGAAATAGTTTTGAAGTTGTTTAAGATTTAAATTTGTGTTTTCAGCTAATTTGCATAGATTAAAATTTTACAATTTTAGTTCGCTGGATGTGGCTATGTCACAAATTTACAAACTGAAGTGAGAATGACCCCTCTGTCTATAACAGTTTTGAAGCTATTCCAGATACAAACTTTTACTGATGTAGACCTTAGATTCAAAGAAAAAACACATACCAGAGGATGTTTTAATGAAAACTTTCATTTTTCGAGAGTCTGTCATAACCCTGAAGACTTTGCTGAGTTTCTCTTTCTCTCTCTCTCTCTCTCTCTCTCTCTCTCTCTCTCTCTCTCTCTCTCTCTCTCTCTCTCTCTCTCTCTCTCTCTCTCTCTCTCTCTCTCTCTCTCTCTCTCTCTCTCTCTCTCTCTCTCTCTCTCTCTCTCTCTGGTGGCGGGGGGTAATGGTGGTGGTCAGCTGATTGTTTTGCTTAATTTATATTGATATTTTTGTGGGGTTTTTTATCCAAGGTTATGTTAAACAGCTTGTCGAGATAAAATTGAGAAAAACAATTTTTATCTGATAAGCAATCCAAATAAATTTAAGACTGAAATTTCATTGTCTGTAGAATTAATAAAATTTGTGGATAGCTCCCGAACTATAGCTATATATACCCGGTTTATGTGCACCAATTCCAAACATCCAAGGGAGTCAGTTTGGTAAGCCAAAGTTATGCTGACGCATCCTGGTCAGGCCACCTCCCACTCACTACACTGCGCTGAAGAGAAGAAACGAATGACGCGGAGGTATTGCAAGCCTTTTTTACTATGAAATGCAAAATTTCAGATATCTTCAAATAGATTGAAAATAACTAAAATTCACTTCAAGATATCTCTACATTTACAAAATTTTTAAAAAGTATAAATTCAATTAAAGGTGGCTAATATCCAACTTAGGACATCTTCAATTACATTCATGTATATCTTAAATTTAATTACCTATCTTAAATTCAATAAACAAATATATCTTGGATTAAATTTTAAGATGTCTTACATTCAACCTTAGATAACTGTAAAGTAAATGAAAGGTATCTAAAGTACTACTTGAAGATATCGGAAGATATGTTTTGAATGAATCCTGAGGTATCTTTAATCAAACTTATCTTAAAATAACATACTTCTTAGACATCTAATACATACATTTAATATGTATCTTGAATAAGAGGAGTTAAGGACCCCAGATGACAGCAGTTGACGGTGTTCGTTTGCATAAATTTTGCTGTTTGTCAATCCAAACTTCAAAAAGATTTGTTGTTACGCAAATAAGTAAAACTACACAAATGATCACCCTGAAGTGCTGCCCTCTGGGATCATAAAAAGGCCTACTCAAGCCATCTTGAAATAATCATCGATATGTATATTTTTTTAAATCAGATTAACGATGTCTTTAGTTTTTTTTTTTAGTAGACTTTAATATTTTTCAAAACATCTTAATTTGTACATTTTGAAAGTACTATTATTCCGGTCTGCCTATACCCAAAACTTAAGCAAAAGTAAAACCTTAAGTGAGGATTTGAAATAGCGTTCTTTTGACAAGGACAGGAATCCGCTCAAAAATACATTAACACACTGTCATGTGTCAAACTTTTTTCATATGAAGGAGCTGCATGGATTTGAAGTTGGGTTAATTCCATACCAGGACATCTTAAGACTCCCAAGGCACTCGCGTCGAGGTAAGCAGACGACAAACATACGGCATTTCTTTAAGCTTCCGCTGTTCCAGGCTCAAAATGTACGATGTTGTATTCTTCATTCCTGATTTCCAGTTTTGTTTAGTGGAAAATGTTTAGTAGTATGCATGTACTGTATTTCCTCCTCAAAAGACCGGTATGCACGTCATCTCCCAGGTCTGGCCTAGATAATATCTTAGTTTTCTTTGGAGGAACAGACTGAGTTGTCCCAGGCTCCTAACTAAACGAAAACAAATTCATATTGCCCTCCGACCGATTACTGCAAAGGCAAATCATTACAATTTTGTATAAAGTTAAATCAAAATCTCGTTATTTTTGTAAATTTGACAGAGTAGTATATTTTACGGGGAAATTTGTGGATTTTACTCCGTTTTTTTTCCTTCCTTCCTTCCTTCTTCTTTTTCTTCTTCTTTTTTTTTTTTACATTTCCGTGTGTATTGTTCCCTAAACTTGAGTATGAATTGCATGTATGCCATGGCCATTTCTTACCAATACATCACATTTGTATACGAATAGCATACAATAGCAATATCAAAATGCAATCAGAGACTGTTTCATCATTGCCTGCAAATATTCCAAACGTTTTTCCTGGGGAAAATGCTAGTGTATTTGGAATCGAGTAGGCTAATCAAATTTCTAACACTTCCGAAATATGGGCTAAAACATTTACATGTTCTACCTTGTTTATACTACATATAGGCTACTTCTTTGTAAGTAACCAATAGGCATATTTTCCCGATGTATATTATTAAAGGGTAATACAAACTATATAGTTTACGTGACAAATGAATGACAACAGCAGCACAGGCGTGGAGAGGCCTTGTAGATAAAAACCCTTTACCTGGAACCATTTGTACAAACAGGAACAACAGTGCCATATTTTCCGCGTAGTTCGTAAGCAAAAAAATATTGCCATCCAATTTCAATTCTCTCTATAGCCGTTCCAGTCATTGTGTAAATGTAAATTAATTAACATATTATCATACTCGATTCTAAATTTAGAAAGCCCTGGGTTTCAACAGCCAAATGAACTTATAAACGGGTTATCAACGGAAAACTATCTAGCATGTTTGACAGCCTTCAATTCCAGGACATGCTTTTAATGTGATAGCAGCTGCTAGCCTTTATCTTGTATATGGTACAGACAACCCAATTGAATGTGAAGAATGTATGAACGTGAAATATCAGCAAATACATAAATCAGTAGCATTGAAGTCAAGATAGCAATAGAGCAGATGACATTACGCAAAGCTCCAGGAACAGATGATATTTTGAGTGAGTTTACAAAGATGGGGCCACACGAAATTGAAGACCATTTACGGATGCGTTTCAATATTATTATTGAAAAGAAACAAGTACCTAGGGAATGGAATAGGCTTAGGATATCATATATTGGGAAAAGGGTCAAGGTGACCAACTGGACATGAGTAGGGGTATTGGTCATGCATCTAACTTGAGCAAAATATTCAGTCAGAATATGCATCGGAGACTGAGCAGAATAGTTGAAAGACTTGGGCTTCTGGGGAAAAATTAAGAATGATTTCCAAGGAGACTGGTAGGCGATGATGTCTTTACAGTGACTCAGGTTTAAGAATTTGCAACGCAAAAGTGGAAAAGTTTTTTTTTTTTTTTTAGATGTGAGAAAGGCTTATGATAAGGTATGGAGAAATACTCTATGGGACTTAGTGGTTTAGGATTTGGAGACAATTTTCTGGAAAAAGTGAAAGCCCTCTACACGGAAGTGGAGTGCACTGTTTCATAGGTAATTGTTGTAGTAGAACATGCACAGCTGAACATAGACCTAAAGCAAGGGCGTGTGCTTTCCCCAATTTTGTTTGCTTGGGAGTTACAATAGGGCACCAGAAAATTCCTGAGTTACTTTTGCAGATGACATTGTGCTCACGGCCGAGTCTCAAAAAGAATTACATGACATGTTGAAAACACTGCAGGGGGATACGAGAATAAGTGGAGAGTTTAGCCAAGACAAAAGTCAATTTATGACACTGGAAAGCAACCAGACGGCAATAGAAAATAGAGACTTGGCGTATTCCAAATTCCAGAGGGTAGAGAGCATTGGATTGAAATTGGAGAGGTAGACGAATATGAGTATCTTGGGGTAAAAATAAAAGCAAACGGTAAAGGTATGTTCAGGTATCATATTGTAAAGATAAATCAGATGGTGAACAGTACAAAGGAAATGATAAAAGCTACAGCAATAAATTATAGGACATTCGATTGCTGTGGAATAGAGTTTCAACACCCGGAATGCTATATGGTTTATATGTTATCGCGGTAAATGAGGGGGAATATCCAGGGTATGGAGAAAGCACAGAATGAAATGGGGAAATGGATTCTGGGAGCACCGCCATGGGCAGCAACAGAAACAATCTTTGGGGAGTTAGAATGGAATAGCATAACTGGCAGAATTGCCAAGCCCAAGTTGAACTACTGGGGATATTTGCAATCAGTCAGGACAGGTGATACAAGAAAATATACAATGAAGTTGTTATAGAACAGACAAGATGGATCAAAGACATAGATAAGTTAGCTGAAAGGTGTGAATTGAAAGGTTATGGTGTGGTCAAGGATTGGAAAACAATTATATACGGAAGGTAGTGACAGAAGGATGGAACAAGGACTAAAAAAAAGGAATGAGGGGAAAAAGTACACTAAATGCATGTAAGGTTTTAGAGAAGCCGAAGAAAAGTACATGCTGGCATGGAGGTAAAGGATCCATCTTTTGTTCCAGAGTAGGACAGGAGTTATAAATTTAGAAAAGAGAAATCAGAAATGGACTGCAGGTAACAATGCCTGTTTAGTGAGTGTAGAGTTTGTTCCCTGGAGGCAGATAAGACGGCAAATCATTGGTTGGTATGGTGTAATGCATATATAGAGAGACGAGGGGAATATATACTTAGGGAATGGCAGATTAAGGACCAAAACTGTAAGGGCTTAGAGGAAGTACGGTGCTTAGGAGAAGAAGGGTGTGTGGCACGAATTTCAGGTTTGACAGGGGGGTTATTAGGACGAAAGAAAGGGGTCAGTACTGTACATGTAACTTCCATGTCTTTAGACATTTGTAACTAATTGTTCTTGACACTTGTGTCTTTGGCATTTAATTATTATGAAATAATCTTTTCTCATCACCTGCAGTATTCCATCTCATCTTTGGGCTATTTACGTAGCCACACTGTCCGCTAGCGCTATTTTTACCCTGGGGAGAAAATCTGTAACTGACTCTCTCTCAATTTTACTGGTTTACAGAAATGTTAACAGATGGCGCATCAGTTTTTGTTCCTACCGTTTTGACATCAAAATTTGTTATATAAAGTTAAATTAGGAATTATCTTTAAGATTGATTTTTTTTTTTGGAATTACAGAAATGTCCAAATGTAAAACTACAGACTTTAGGCTTATTTTATAAAAAAAAAAAAAAAAATCGTATGTTGCGTCACTCGCTCGTTGACGTCATATGTAGGCATTGCATGAGGTGCGGGCCGTTGCGATCAACGCGTTGGGTTGATTAGCAGGCAAGCCAGCTAGACGTAGGATAGCATCTTAAACTTTTTGGTTTGTTTGTAGGTGGGTAAAACTTTTTCAAAATACTTTGAAATGAATCTGAATTAAATGATAATGAGACACTATATAGCCTGAGTGAACGTGAATATATTTTAAAGGAATTTTTGATAAATTTTTCACATCATTTTTGGCGAGACCAACAAATTCATTGTTGTTAAGTTGTGAAATGGTACAAGTAGGCCTAGGCCTAAAAACCCAATCATTCCTCATGGAAGAAAAGGGATTAATTTTGTCTATTCAAGATTTGTAATCATTTCTGCTTACCAAAAATATTAAATGTTTCAACTCATGGTGCACGGTTCAGTTTATTCAACTATCAAATTCTTGTATATCACATCACCATGCTCAACAGAACAGTTTAGTTTTGTCATCTATTTAATAATGACTGGTTAAATCATTTTCAACATATTTTCAAATAATTTGCTGCACCATTTAGAATATTTTGAAAGCAGTTTCTGAGATGTAATTCTTGTATTTGTGATCTGAATCTACAAAATAATTTTAAAAGAAACCATTTATGAATAAATGTCAGAATTTTCACACACACAATTGAAACATAGTGTGGTGATCCAGCACATTTTATTTACAATTCAGGAATGTCATATGATTATTTTCAAATTGGTCAGGGCTACAAACAATTTGTGAAAGACATGCAGTTTTAAACAATTTGCTTGATTTGTCAAAGTGGTGATGTGTTTTTTGATGAATAATATCCTGCAGAATTGATTTTTGATAATTTATCAAATTTATTAAAACATGAGATTATTTATGCAAATCTCATGTAAACATATTTATGCAAACTATCAATTCATTGATTTATTCAGGTGTAAATGTCTATGCAAAATTATTGATTCATCAACTTATTTGGCTGATCAATGGATGAAGTGATAAATGTAAATAATGTACATATAACAGAGTTCCTATATGTATAAATATTATTGTGTCATACATGTATGTGTTCAATTTTGGAAGTTTTCGGGTTTGTGAGGGTTCAAATTGTTAAGTGCCGGTCTTGAGTACAGTTTCTTTGTCAATTGCCACGGTCACAGATAGCATATAGGTTATGTAATCTTTAGGAAGCATTCTACTATGTAAGGATGTTTTATTTCAAAATATGATTGAAAGAACAGGCATAGATTATATGAATCTTTTTCTCAATTATATAAAATATGACCCAGAAGGCTATCTGAGATACTTATATAAATTATTATGAAGACTGACTTAATATATTTTAGATGAAATGACAAAAATGATAATTATATTTAATGTACAATAAGTCAACATCAATCTATAATCACATGTGTATATTATTCCATCCATGTGATTTATTTTAAGTATTTTTGTATTTAAAAAAAATATTGAAAGAACGCGTTGGGTTAATTAGCAGGCAAGCCAGCTAGACGTAGGATAGCATCCTAAACCTTTTGGTTTGTTTGTAGGGGCCCACAGCTGCTACATGTCCAGGCTGCCGCTGCTGTTTGTCTACATGTTCAACTTCCAGTGTTTCAAGTGTCTACTTTAATCTACAAATTATAGTACCGAGTAAGGAGATGAATACTCGTAGTATTCTCAATGTGTGTCCAAAAAATTGATGATCACTCGGAGTTATACCAATTTTCATTGTATTGTCTGTGTTATTACGTCTCAATAAATGTATCAAATGTAAATTTTTATGTATCAGTTATATGTTATTAGTTAGCGAAGGTAAACTTTGGGTTGGTTAGTATAGGTATACATAGCTGCCAACTATTCCAAATTAAAAAAATATTCCACTTTGGGATAATTGAAAATTTGCATGTTTAGATTTAAACTATTTGGAATTAAATTGATTATTCTAACCTTTCATCAGAAATCCTCTGATTTTGGATATTCAAAGGTTGGCAGGTATTTGTATACATAGTGTAATCTAAAGGGGAACTTGAACCTGGGGACTATTGGTATTCAACGTAACTGCGCCCCACAGTTAGATTACATTTGACTTGTTTTCCACAAACAGCAGTTACAAAATGGGGGCTCGTCCGGGATGTTTGTTTAAGTGTTCAGTGTAAATTGTGTATATTCTGTCTCTGTCTTTTGTCATTTTTTTGTGTGGAAAATAGCAATTTACTCAATATTTCCATTACAATTTTGGTATCAAAGTGAAGGAATTATTCTGAATTATATTTGGATATTATCAAAGTTTCTGATAAATATATATATTTGGACAACTGAAAATCACCAAAATGTCACAGGAAATTGCAAGATTGTCTGATTGAAAATCTTAGGATGGAAAAAGAGGCAGTAGCGAAACAATGGCTGATTCCTCGAAGGAATGGGAAGAAAGACAGAAAATTAGAAGCAATATTTGCCCAAAGGTTAACCTCACAGGATAACCAGGGAGACTGTACTTACAATTCCCATAAATCCAGATTGTGCTTCACAAAGTTCTATAAATGTACAGGTTGAGCACATGGTCAGAGGTGACCATGGGGCATCATTCCATTTTCGAGTCCAACCATTTTCTGGCCATACACCAAAAAGTGGTGAGGTGTCATTCGAGTATGGGTAAAGCAGGTTGAATTATTAGTAGAAGATAACAGCCTGTCAGAACAAGGGAAAAGACAAAAGATCTTAGGTAGTTTGCATTCTCCTGCATTGGACCTGGCTCGCAGTCTTGGCCCAAATGCAACAGCTCAGGAGATATGTCAAATTATGGACAAAATATATGGCTCGACGGCCAATGGTGTCCAACTACTACATGAATTCTTTCAGATGAATAGGGAACCAGCAGAAAAGATCACAGATTATTTACAGCGCCTATACATTAAAATCTGTAAGGTAGCTCAGAAAGGTGGGCTAAAAGAGTTGCATGTTGATGAAACATTGTTGACTCATTTCAAAACAACCTGCAAGGATGACAGAGTTGCACATGTCTTACATGTGAAGTTCGATACTGAAAATCTACCAAATTTTGAGCAACTAATGAAAGCTGTCAAAAAAGTAGAAGCAGAATTTGGTGATAGTTCAAAAAGAAAAGATGATAGATTCAAACCTAGAATAAATATGCAACAGGCTCAACAGCATGATAATGAATGTGATATCTCGGCCAGACTAAACAAATTAGAAAAACAGATGAGTGAATTTACTGACAAATGCACCACTGCTCTACATACTGTGGTTGCACAAAATCAACAACATCCTGTAGTACAGAAGGTTGAACATGATAGGCATCGTGATTTTGAAAAAT
Organism: Hermodice carunculata; assembly: GCA_964020975.1. Taxonomy (NCBI): domain Eukaryota; kingdom Metazoa; phylum Annelida; class Polychaeta; order Eunicida; family Amphinomidae; genus Hermodice; species Hermodice carunculata. The sequence continues at coordinate 27,861,337 of OZ026630.1, forward strand.
CCACTCGCAGTGGTACAAGAGACATGCATAGTAAAAAGGGCAAACAAAATATTTTTTGTTATAATTGTGGATTGTCAGATGGACATTTTATTAGATCTTGTACAAACCCAGCCAACCCAGTTTTGGTGCAGAAGCGCCTGATTGAACGCCAGGCTAAGAGGAATGAACCTCAATCAAATAATGCCTCGCTACATTTAAACTGGAATGGGTCCCTCCAGGTTTAGAGGGCAGTGATGGGACCCTGAATAAGAACATTTTAGTTCCAAATTATTCCTCTTACAAACATACAGAGAGTGTTAATACGGATGCTCCTTCGGTCACATTGGCCACTAGTCATGTTATGGTGATGCGGGCAGGGCAGTCTATGGATTTAAGAGGGCCTATATGGTGTAATTCCAAAATCCTTGATGAGGATATTTTGGCCCAGCCTATTAATTCATCAAAATTAAGAGTGAATAATGTAGAGGTTCAGAAGGGCTTTTTTAAGCAGCCACCAACAGTTAAGCTCAATGTGTGCAATGTTTCAGATTCTAACATTGTTGTTTATCCAAAAGATGTATTGGCAAATCTGTTCTCATTATCTACTGGGTATAATGGTGAAAATGCTGAAACTGAAAACTTGCCAGTGAGTGGTTTGGTTGGTCCTGTATGTGAATCAAAAACCTGGGTAAATGGGGTCCCGTGCCACTGTTTGCTTGACAGTGGTTCTCAAGTCACGACTATAGCTAGGTCTTTTTATGAAGAGAATTTATCCTCATATGTTGCCCTTGAAGATTTGAGCAATTCAGGTTTGAAGGTAGAAGGGGCAGGGGGACAAGCTATATCATATGATGGATATGCCAGAGTCAAGATGAAGTTCACAGAAGTTGCAGTGGGTACAGACTCAGAAATTGAGACTGTAGCCTTAATTTGCCCAGATACTGCTTATACGAAGGAAACTCCTATTATTGTGGGGACAAATAGCTTCAAAACTTTATCAGACAAATGTAAAGATAAGCATGGTCCAAATTTCCTGACAAATTTACCTGTTAGGCCCGAAGTTTGTTACGCTTATCAAAAGGCATTTGAATGTAGAAATTCTGATAAAATGGGTTCAGTGAAATGCTTTGGTAAGAAAGCTGTAAAAATCAAAGCAGGAGAAATCCGAGAGTTCAGAGGAAAATGTAATCAACAGATACTTACCCGAGATGTTGTCTTGGTTCAAGAAAACCCACATAAGAATTTACCTTCTGGCTTGAAATGGGCAACACTCTAGTGCCAACTATAAATAACCTACCTAAAGTGAAGTTATCAGTGCAAAATGTGTCGGCTGTTGATATTAGCATCAAACCATGCAATGTAAGTGCGCAAATATGTCTCGTTGACAATGAAGCACCCATTGACCATGTTAAAGAAAATATGAAGTGTTACTTACAAGGTGTCAAAAACGACAATGAGAATGAAGACTGTTCACATCAATTTTCTAGCTCCACTACAAATACTGGAATTCCAATAGAGTTTGATTTTGGTGATTTTCCTTTATCTAAAGAATGGAAGGACAGAATTAAAGGTCACTTGAATAGCTTTAGTGATGTATTTTCAAAACATGAATTTGATGTTGGGACAACTAGTGCCATAGAACATGAAATAAAATTAATGCCAGGTCCACCCATCCGTGAGAGAGCTAAACCCATACCAGCCAAAGACTTTGAGGATGCTAGACAGTACATACAAGGTCTCTTAGATGCAAAAATCATAAAACACTCAAACAGTCCATTTGCATCTCCTATTGTCCTGGTGCGAAAGAAAAGTGGAAAATTAAGACTATGCATTGACTATCGTAAAATTAATTCCAGAACCATCAGAGATTGTTACCCAATTCCTAAAATAGAAGATATGTTTTCCTGTTTACATGGCTCGAAGTATTATATAACAATGGACATTAAACAAGGTTTCTTTAATGTACCAATGGCAGAAGCCTCGAAGGACTTTACTGCCTTTACTTGCCCATTTGGACTCTTTTCCTTTGAGAAAATTTGCCAAGGACTTACAAATAGCCCTTTTACTTTTCAAAGATTGATGGATAAATGTGTGGGAGACATGAACGTGAAAGAGGTGATTGTTTTTATCGATAATCTGATCATTTATGGTAAAACCTTGGAGGAAACTGAAGCAAGGTTAATCAAAACACTAAAAAGACTCAGAGAATTTGTATTGAAAGTGATCCAAAAAAATGCACTTGTTTTCATAGTTCTGTCAAACACTTAGGGCACATTGTCTCAGCTGAAGGGATCAGGCCAGATATTGACAGTTGTCAGCACTCACTACATGGCCGATACCTAAAACAATAAAAGAGGTGAAGAGTTTTCTTGGTTTCGCAGGGTATTATAGGAGGTTTGTCAAAGATTATTCGAAAATAACAAAACCATTAAATAATCTGAATGCAGGTTATATACCCATGAAATCACGAAGCAAATATATAACAAAAAGTCAGGGTAAAGCATTGAATTTAAATTCATCCATTGAGCATCTCTGGAATGACGAATGTAAGAAAGCCTTTGACACTATAATTCATAAATTGACATCTCCTCCTGTGTTAGGCTTTGCTGATATGTCTCAACCATTCGTAGAACACACTGACGCAAGTCACACAGGTTTGGGATCTGTACTTTATCAAAGACAAGATGGTGAACTTAAAGTAACTGCCTATGCTAGTCGTGGACTTTCAAAAAGTGAACAAAATTATCCTGCTCACAAACGAGAATTCTTAGCTCTCAAGTGGGCTGTCACTGAGAAATTTCACGACTATCTTTATGGTGGCCAATTTACTGTAATAACAGATAATAACCCTCTTACGTATGTGTTGAGCTCAGCAAAACTGGATGCTACAGGCTATAGATGGCTTTCAGCAAAATCTGTATACAACTTTGATATATGTTACCGCCGAGGTATTAATCATGTTGATGCCCATTTTCTGTCACGTAGACCTTGTGGGCCTCCAGAATCGGATGATGAATATAGAAAGATCTTGCAGGATATTGATTGGTTAGAGAAGCGCTTACATGGTCCTCTCGAAGAGCACCAACCCGATTCTCTCACTGAAAATCAGAAAGTAGACCTTCACACATGTTGTGAAAGAAATGAAGTTAAAGCCATTATGCAAGCTCATGGGGTAAAAATGGAATCATCTAGCACTGACAGTCCCATTACATGTAATGTGGCACATGTGATATCAAACTCTGTGAATTCTAAATCAGATGAAACAGATCAAGAAAACACTGTTTGGGTCGAAGCCTTGACTTGTGATACAAGTGCTATTCCTGACACTTTAATTACTCCTGAAATGCAACTTGGCCAATCCTCTTTACCAAAAGTGACTAAACTAGAGTGGGCAGATCTGCAAAGAAGAGATGGGAGTATTGCTCAGATAATCAAATGTGTAGAACAGGGCAAGCATGCTGGTAAAGAAGGGCCAAATACTGCAGATTTAAAGGTGTACATTAGGGAATTTGGCAAGCTAGTCTTACATGGTAGAGTCCTATAGAGAAAAGTAAAAGATGATAAAGGGTTGGAGTGGATGCAATTAGTCATACCTCCCAGTCACCGTGATCATGCTATCAAAGGAATTCATGATGAAATAGCTCACATTGGGTGTCATACTGCAATAAAACTTGCACGGCAGAGATTTTTTTGGCCCTATATGGCAAACCAAATAGAAGCAAAATGTAAGGGTTGTGAGCGATGTGTGCGTCGAAAAGCACCATCACAAAAAGCTTCTATGAATTCAATAGTTTCCACCTCACCCATGGAATTACTGTGCATTGACTTTTTATCACTTGAACCTGATAGTTTGGGAATTGCAAACATTTTGGTTATGACAGACCATTTCACTAAGTATGCCATAGCAGTTCCTTGTAAAAATCAGACAGCTAAAACTGTAGCACAGGCATTGTGGGATAATGTCATAACACATTATGCATGGCCTACACGCATCCATTCTGATCAGGGCAGAGATTTTGAATCGAAAGTGATAAAAGAGCTTTGTAAACTGGGTGGACTCCGGAAAAGTAGGACTAGTCCCTACCATCCACAGGGAAACCCTGTTGAAAGATTTAACAGAACCTTGTTAGATATGTTGGAAACACTCCATAACAGTCAAAAGCCACTAACGCATGCATATAATTGTACTAACAATGATACCACCGGATTCTGTCCCTACTATCTCATGTTTGGTCAACATCCCAGACGTCCAATAGATATAATGTTTGGTACAGATCCTGATTTACCCCGTTCTAAGGATCAAGTGCAATATGTACAAGATATGTGTGAGAAATTGAAATACGCATATAAATTGGCTCAGGATAATATCAAGAAAACAGGTGAAAAGAATAAATCTCAATATTATAAGAGAGCTCGTGCTGCCATTCTCGAAGACAGAGACAGAGTTTTAGTTAGAAACCTTAATTTAAGGGGAAAGAATAAGATAGTAGACAAATGGGAATCAGGAATTTATAGAGTGTTGAATAAGTTGCCTGGTCTACCAGTGTACAAAGTACAAAATGAGAATGGTGAAGGCCCTGTGCGAACTCTGCACCGAAACCACCTTTTACCATGTGGAGCTTTACCACTGGACATTGAGGTAGAAGTACCGGACCCAAAAATCCAGAAAATGCAGACTCGCGCTGAAGCAAAACAACACATACCCACAAGTTCTGATAGTGAAGATGAGTCTAATAGTGATATTGGGGAGTTATTTGATCCTATTCTTCATTCTGGGAACGACATCCCAATAAATGTAGAGTTCAAAGTATGCCAACCCCAAGTCTCATCAGCTGATTTCCCTCGTAGGGTGACAACACTAGAATCCTCCCCTCAGAGGATAGATGTATATAATGGTGAAGATGTCCCCTGTAGCCCTGTCATTGATTCTTTCAATGATACTCTTACTGATAGGCCCCCAAATTTTAATGTCAATGACAAAGAAATGGTTGAACCTCTCGAAGTGGAAGAGAACAGGACTATACCTCAAAGGTCTCATCGATACCATCGACCACCACAGAGGACTGTTTATGAGGTTCTAGGAGAACCCATTCAGAAACGGTTGAAAGGCTACCATATTAGATCAGTGCATCCTCTGAATTCGTATGTAGAATGGATGCGACAGGCATTAAGTCAGATTTCACAAAGTGAAATAGAATTAGGAAGACTAATATTGACATCTGCAGAAAGGGAGGCTATGATCAGAGTATTAAATCCCACCTGTTAAATGACAATTAACCTCATCAGAAAATCTAGGTATCTGACATTTATAAATGTTTAATTGATTATACTTAATTCGATGGATTATTTTCTCTTTTGCAGTAATAGAACAAACATGGAGCAGGCCTTAGAACACCTTCGGCTAGAGTTAGAAACCACAAAAGTCGAACGGGAAGTGTTCAGGGAAATGTGCCTCATTGTGGGAGGGCATTATAGGCAACTGATGGAGAGTAGGCTGTTCGCAGGTAGCGAGCAGACTTTCACCCCTCCTCAGCCCTTGCTGCAAACTCAACTTTCTTCTGTCTCAACTACTAGTACTTTTATGTCTACGCCTCAGCCCCTGCTGCAAACTCAACTGCCTTCCATTTCTCGAGCTGAATCACGAGGTTGGCTCCACCTGAATACTTCTACCTGTCAAGACATTGTTCTTTTAACAGACTCTCTTTTCCGTTCCTTTGATCCTGCATGCATTCAAGGACAAAAGGTTGAGCTATTCTGCTTTTCTGGTCTAAGGACTGATGAACTGTTGGAAGTTGTTCTTCATAATTTTTACTGTTCTTCTGTCAAAGTGAACACTATGGTACTCTGTGTTGGTAGTAATGATTATATGTGGCCAGAGACCACAGCTCTTATTGACATGCTCCAGAAGATAGTTGCTTTAGCTAGGAAATTGGCAACCACAGTGATTTTGTGCACTATTACGGATAGTATGTGGAAACGGACATCCTCTGCAACTTTCTCCTATGACCAGATTCAGTTCCCGCGTAATCTGCTGAACAGAGAAATAGTAAAAATGGCTGATCACCAAGTCAAAATCCTGGATCTGGCGAACATTTTCGATGGTCACCGTGGCTTTCCCTCTGAAGTTGGACCTGGATGGTACCATAAGGACTCTGTACATCCCAACTTCAGAGGGACAACTGCAATTAAGATATGTTTAGGACAATTATTAAATGATGAAGAAGTGAATCCACTCGCATATTACCACATCCAGTTACCTTTGGGGGAAGAAGAACTTCGGAAGAAGAAGCAGAGGCGAGCCCACTTGATGGAAGTAAACAGAAAGAAAACAAAATTTGAACTAGGAAAGATGATTTGCTGCATAGCAAATCAGTGTGTGTGTCTTCAAAGCATATTGCCATGGCAAGTACAACAATTCCATAAAACAGGAGTAGAAGTTGGAATGGCATCTCTATCTATTATAGCTTTGAAGTTATTCAAGATATAAAATTTCTAATGGTGCTTTTTGACATAATTTAAATTGATACAACTTTTATTTTTAATTCATTAGGTGATTAGGTGGCGATGGTCAACAACCCCATAGTAGAAGTTGGAATGACATCTCTATTATACTGTTGAAGATATTCAAGATTGAAAATTTCAAATTCAGAAAGAAAGAAAGAAATTCAGAAAGAAAGAAATTCAGAAAGAAAGAAATTCAGAAAGAAAGAAATTCAGAAAGAAAGAAAGAAAGAAAGAAAGAAAGAAAGAAAGAAAGAAAGAAAGAAAGAAAGAAAGAAAGAAAGAAAGAAAGAAAGAAAGAAAGAAAGAAAGAAAGAAGCACACACACACTTTAATGGTAGTTTTGCATGAGCAGGGATCTTGAGCATTTCCAGGACTGTGTAATTGTATATAAAAAAAGGAGCCCAAAATGTTTTCTTTAAGAGCCACTGAACTGACTGGTGTCCAGAAAGAAAATATTAACTTATAATTAAATTACCAAACAGACATAGCTATACAATCAATGCAGCCAATGTTTATATGACAAAATTAACTCATTCAGTGATGAACCCAAAGGATATGCTCTTTGCTAATTCTTTCAAATTTGCATTGCTAATACAATGTGTGAAACAAATAAAAAAGGTCAGAATCTCACAAATCATGAGCAGATATTATATTCTATTGTGATTGTCAGAAATTTTAAATCAGAACCCCCTTATTTAAAACATAAGAATACTTAGTATATCCCTTTGATACAAATTTTACTGACAGTAAATGAAGACTTCTGTGCTGAATGAGTCAAGGGATGCCTCATTTTCAAAGGGTCATTTTGATGTCACATCTTGTAAAATATATACCAGGATTATGGCTTGTTTGCAGTTTACTTGAGATGTGACACCCCTGTAAAAATTTAGCAACGCATTTGTTACCCCTAACTATATATATGGCACATTTTGAAATCCCTGCCAGTGCCTGATGAGACCTAGACAGGTCGAAACGCGTCGCACAGTTTCCAGTTGCCTCTTCTTGGCTACTTGCTTTGTCTAAATCACCCCTGTAAAAATGTCCCACAGGTCTTACGATGTTGATAAAGGCTGTGGATTATGAGTGAAATCTATTGGGGTAATAAAATACACATAAACCTAAGGCGGAAAGGGTAGGGTTTATTTTGATGTGGTTACACTTGCCAGGACTTTGGAATAAGCTGGCCATTTGATACCAATCATTCACTGTCACTGGTCATGTGTGTTTGGTGGGGTGGCAGACACATAGCAGGGCCAGCTCCACAGTAAAATGGTGTCCCTGTAGCCGGATTATTTTGTAAAAAATCCAATTATTTGAGGCTACAAAAGTGAAAATAAAACCCATATAAATGTCTACAGCAGCACCCATGTGGACCTGTTGACAAACACCACTAATTATAGCTGCCGGGTTGAGTGGCAGGGCAAAGAGGTCAGTGATAGGCTGTTTGGCCCATCAGCACTGTGGTCACAACTAATGAGACAGCCCCCAGAGCTCAAGTTTGAATGCACTGTATAGTATATAACATATTGAAGATTTAAAACTTTAATTAGTCCTCATTTGCATAATTTTGAAAAGCATGACCTCTCATTATAAAAAGGCCAGACTTTATCAATAGAAGTATAATTGTGCCAAGTTTGGAGTTTCTACGTGTTATACTTTTCAAATGAAATGACGGACAAATTTGCCTGTAAAGAAAGAAAGAAAAAAAGAAAGAAAGAAAGAAAGAAAGAAAGAAAGAAAGAAAGAAAGAAAGAAAGAAAGAAAGAAAGAGAGAAAGAAAGAAAGAAAGAAAGAAAGAGAAAACTAGGAAAGATGATTTGCTGCATAGCAAATCAGTGTGTGTGTCTTCAAAGCACATTAGTATGGCAATGTACAACTATTCTATAACACAGGAGTGGAAGTTGGAATGGCATCTCTATCTATTATAGCTTTGAAGTTATTCAAGATTTAAAATTTCAAATGCCCTTAATTTGCATAATTTTAAACATTTTCATTTCTGTGTATAAAACGGCCAAACTCCTTGTATGGAGGTACAATCATGCTAAGTTTGGAGTATGTAGAGTAGTGTCCCAGAAAAGTGTCGGACAAATTTGCTGGTAAGAAAGAAAGAAATAAAGAAAGAAAGAAAGAAAGAAAGAAAGAAAGGAAGGAAGGAAGGAAGGAAGGAAGGAAGGAAGGAAGGAAGGAAGGAAGGAAAGAAAGAAAGAAAGAAAGAAAGAAACTGGAAAAGAAGATTTTTTTTAATCTGTCTGTGTGCCTTCAAAGGTTGTAAATATTATATGCTACAACTTTTGTCCTTTGGTACTTCACATTCCATTAAGCTTATGGCTGCATGCAAATTTCAAAGTCCAAATGACCTTGACCTTTGACCTTTGACCTTTACAGGTCATATGTAAATTGCACAGTGTTACCTTACCCACAATTTGAGCCGGACATGATCCAAATCGGAGTAAAATTGACCAAGTTATGGCAAGATGAAACTTTCAAGGGTCAAATGACCTTGACCTTTGCCTTTTTGAGGTTACATGTTCTTATAAAAATGTCCAGTGTAGCAACACCTACAATTTGAGTCCAACATGATGAAAACTGGGTGGAGATTGGCCACGTTATGATTGGATGAAACTTTCAAAGGTCCAAATGACCTTGACCTTTGAACTTTAGAGGTCACATGTACATTTAACAAATGTGCAAGGTTACAATAGCTACAATTTTAGCCCAACATGATCAAAATTGGATAACAATTGACCAAGTTATGGCCAGAAGAAAGCCAGCACCGAAAGTGGCCTTTGACCTTGAAATGACCTTTGACCTTCAGATGACCTCTACCTGAAGTGAATCTTGACCTCAAAAATGACATTTTGGCTTAAAATTGACCTTTGACCTTGACATGACCTTGACATTTGAGATGACCTTTACCTTGCTATGATCGAACTCCTATACACTCGGAACCACATCTACTATAGTATATAAGATATTGAAGATTTAAAATTTTAATTAGCCCTCATTTGCATAATTTTGAAAAGCTTGACCTCTCATTATAAAAAGGCCAGACTTTATCCATAGAAGTATAATTGTGCCAAGTTTGGAGTTTCTACATATAATACTTTTCAAATGAAATGTCGGACAAATTTGCCGGTAAAGAAAGAAAGAGAGAGAAGAAAGAAAGAAAGAAAGAAAGAAAGAAAGAAAGAATTCCTAGAAAAACAGAAAAGTGTGTGCTGACACACACACTTTAAATAGAAAGAAAGAAAGAAAGAAAGAATTCCTAGAAAAACAGAAAAGTGTGTGCTGACACACACTTTAATAAGTTACAAGCATATACACTTGCTCGCAGCAAGATATTCACGATGATATATGTATAGACCACTCTTCAGATTTTTACTTAAAGAATATGATAACCTTTTGATACTTTCTCTATACATTTCTTATGTTAATAGTTACCAAACAGTCTCTGTTGTATCATTTTTCTCATGGTTACCTAGTAAGAAAATCATATTTTTCTCTTTTCCTAGGCTGAGGCACCTACAATTTTTGATGTTGTAACTTCCTTGCTAGCTGCAGATTTTTCTACCTGCACTGTACTCTCGGGGGGAAGGGGGGGGGGGGTAAGTGTAACTTCCATGTCTTTAGACATTTGTTACTAATTGTTCTTGACACTTGTGTCTTTGGACATTTAATTATTATGAAATAATCTTTTCTCATCACCTGTAGTATTCCATCTCATCTTTGGTCTATTTACGGAGCCACACTGTCCGCTAGCGCTATTTTTACCCTGGTGAGAAAATCTGTAACTGACTCTCTCTCAATTTTACTGGTTTAGAGAACTGTTAACAGATGGCGCATCAGTTTTTGTTCCTACCGTTTTGATATCAAAATTTGTTATATAAAGTTAAATTAAGAATTATCTTTAAGATTGATTTTTATTTTGGAATTACAGAAATGTCCAAATGTAAAACTACAGACTTTATGCTCATTTTCTAAAAAAAAATCGTATGTTGCGTCACTCGCTCGTTGACGTCATATGTAGGCATTGCATGAGGTGCGGGCCGTTGCAATCAACGCGTTGGGTTGATTAGCAGGCAAGCCAGCTAGACGTAGGATAGCATCTTAAACTTTTTGGTTTGTTTGTAGGTGGGTAAAACTTATTCAAAATACTTTGAAATGAATCTGAATTAAATGATAATGAGACACTATATAGCCTGAGTGAACGTGAATATTTTTTAAAGGAATTTTTGATAAATTTTATCATCATTTTTGGCGAGACCAACAAATTCATTGTTGTTAAGTTGTGAAATGGTACAAGTAGGCCTAGGCCTACAAACCCAATCATTCCTCATGGAAGAAAAGGGATTAATTTTGTCTATTCAAGATTTGTAATCATTTCTGCTTACCAAAAATATTAAATGTTTCAACTCATGGTGCACGGTTCAGTTTATTCAACTGTCAAATTCTTGTATATCACATCACCATGCTCAACAGAAAAGTTTTAGTTTTGTCATCTATTTAATAATGACTGGTTAAATCATTTTCAACATATTTTCAAATAATTTGCTGCACCATTTAGAATATTTTGAAAGCAGTTTCTGAGATGTAATTCTTGTATTTGTGATCTGAATCTACAAAATAATTTCAAAAGAAACCATTTATGAATAAATGTCAGAATTTTCACACACACAATTGAAACATAGTGTGGTGATCCAGCACATTTTATTTACAATTCAGGAATGTCATATGATTATTTTCAAATTGGTCAGGGCTACAAACATTTTTTGTGAAAGACATGCAATTTTAAACAATCTGCTTGATTTGTCAAAGTGGTGATGTGTTTTTTGATGAATAATATCCTGCAGAATTGATTTTTGATAATTTATCAAATTTATTAAAATATGAGATTATTTATGCAAATCTCATGTAAACATATCTATGCAAACTATCAATTCATTAATTTATTCAGGTGTAAATGTCTATGCAAAATTATTGATTCATCAACTTATTTGGCTGATCAATGAATGAGGTGATAAATGTAAATAATGTACATATTACAGAGTTCCTATATGTATAAATATTTATTGTGTCATACATGTATATGTTCAATTTTGGAAGTTTTCGGGTTTGTGAGGGTTCAAATTGTTAAGTGCCGGTCTTGAGTACAGGCTCTTTGTCAATTGCCACGGTCACAGATAGTATATAGGTTATGTAATCTTTAGGAAGCATTCTACTATGTAAGGATGTTTTATTTCAAAATATAATTGAAAGAACAGGCATAGATTATATGAATCTTTTTCTCAATTATATAAAATATGACCCAGAAGGCTATCTGAGATACTTATATAAATTATTATGAAGACTGACTTAATATATTTGAGATGAAATGACAAAAATGATAATTATATTTAATGTATAATAAGTCAACATCAATCTATAATCACATGTGTATATTATTCCATCCATGTGATTTATTTTAAGTGTTTTTGTATTTAAAAAAAATATTGAAAGAACGCGTTGGGTTGATTAGCAGGCAAGCCAGCTAGACGTAGGATAGCATCCTAAACCTTTTGGTTTGTTTGTAGGGGCCCACAGCTGCTACATGTCCAGGCTGCCGCTGCTGTTTGTCTACATGTTCAACTTCCAGTGTTTCAAGTGTCTACTTTAATCTACAAATTATAGTACCGAGTAAGGAGATGAATACTCGTAGTATTTTCAATGTGTGTCTAAAAAATTGATGATCACTCGGAGTGATATCAATTTTCATTGTATTGTCTGTGTTATTACATCTCAATAAATGTATCAAATGTAAATTTTTATGTATCAGTTATATGTTATTAGTTAGCGAAGGTAAACTTTGGGTTGGTTAGTATAGGTATACATAGCTGCCAACTATTCCAAATTAAAAAAATATTCCACTTTGGGATAATTGAAAATTTGCATATTTAGATTTAAACTATTTGGAATTTAATTGATTAACTGCGCCCCACAGTTAGATTACCTCTGACTTGTTTTCCACAAACAGCAGTTAGTAATGTACATACAGGACTTCCTGGTAGTGTGTTGCACTGCTGGGATGCAAATTTATGCAAATTAGAAGAATATACAAAATATAAATCTTAGAACAACTTCACCACCATTGCCGATAGAAGTGTCTTTTCAACTTCCAATTGATAGGTTGGCGAGATCGCTGCATCCAATGAACAATGAATTAAAGTTGTGACAGTTTGAGTCATGTAAATTAGGCAAATACACAAAATTTAAATCTTGAATAATTTCAGAACTGGGCCTATTACAGATAGAGGAACCATTCCAACTTCAATTTATAGGTTTGTAACACAGCTCAATTTATTGTTTATGTCTGTTTTACACAATTTAATAACAATTACTGTTACAGGAGATACATAATACTGAAGATGCAATCTTTTGAAGTTTTCTAGACACACAGGCTGATTTGCTGACAAGCAAATTAAATTTCTGTAGTTCTTGTTGCTTCCCTGAGGTCCGTGCATAAAGAAGACGCAGTTCGATATCCGTCACGCAGAGCCACAGCCTGCACAGGCGCTCGTAACTTTCGGTCAGTCAAGCTTATCAAGTTAATATACGCAGGGGGTGTGGGGGGGGGGGGGGAGAGTGGGTAAAGAGGTTGGACCTGAAACATCTATGCGTTCAATGACCCACATAGGGCCATATCTGCAATAAAATATTGTGTAGGAGCTGCATGTGACGACGTTGTGGTTTTAGGCCCATCCGCCACCATCATATTAGCACAAACAATTGACTGCACAGATGAATACACAATATTTTATTGGATATGGCCCTATGTGGGTTATTGAACGCATAGATGTGCCAGGTCTAACCTCTTTACACACTTCTCCTCCTCCTCCTCACCCCTGCGTATATTAGCACGGAAGCTTGACTGACTGAACGTTACGAGTGCCTGTGCGCAGAGCTGTGTTTGTGATGTACTGATCATTAGCTGGACAGGCGCTTTTGGATATACGAGATCGAAGCCTGTCAGCCACTAGCAGGCTAAGGTTCAAGAGACTGGTGTAGGCCTATAGTATACCAGTCTCTTGAACCTTACTAAAAGTCTGGAAATGACGCTCTGTGATACTCCAAACATGTGCCAGATCGGTTTGTTTTATTCCCGCCTCCAACTATCCATGTGCCCATTTACGCTCCGAAGAAGACAGGTGCCGTGTCAAATCAGTGAGTGCCGACATATCGGACTGTCAAACCAGGAACTGCCTGCTTTGAATGTCCTGTCTTTTCACCTGTGCACACCTGGTTGGACTGGCACCACTGGCGCTCGTAACGTTCAGTCAGTCAAGCATTCGTGCAAATATACGCGGGAAGGAGGGGGGAGGATGGCCCACATAGGGTCTTATCTGCAATAAAGTATTGTGTGTATTCATCTGTGCGGTCAGTCATTCGTGCTAACAAGATTGGGGAGGGTGGCCCTAAAACCACTAGGGCCTACATCGGAAGACGGAGCTCCTCTCTGTACCGTGTACGAGCTCCGTCTGACGACGTAGTGCCTTTAGGCCCACCATCTCCCATTTTATCAATAAAAATGATTGATTGGTTTTGTGTATCTTCCTGCTTCAATCTGAAGAGTGTGTGTACACATGTATGTATATATATGCGACATCTGTCGGAGAAGAGCCATTATCTACCACAATGGATCAATGTTGGTGTCTGTTGTTGGGGTTTATGTCACAAATTCACAACTGGAAAAGAGGTGACAAGGAAAAAAAGTACATTAAAAGCATACAAGGTATTAGAAAAACTAAAGAAAAGTGTGTGTTGGGCCGGAGGGAAGGGACCCAAGCTTCTTTTTTCAAAATAGGGCAGGAGTAATCAATCTAGAAAAGAGAAAACAGAAGTGGACAACAGGTACTAATGACTAATGATTCAGATTTTTTCAGATTGCCTTTATTCAACCAATAAAATTCATATTACAAAATATAAATACATGATACAAGAGGTCAGGGAGACCCACGTTATGACAAAAAGATGTCGCTCACACATGAGCCACCCTAAGGTAAGAATGTATAGTTTAATATACATGTAACAAGATTTGATAATAATGATTTATGTATAAAAATATGGGTATATGGCAGGCTGAACATCTGAGAAAGTGAAAAGAGAAGAAATAGAGAAAAAAGATTCTGTGTCGATTCCATTGAAATGAGTAATTACATACATATGTGGCTGTAATAAAGGATGTGGTACATACTATGAGATAAATTTGCTATTATTAATTATTTCTCTGACACACATAACAGTTTAATCTTGAGCATACAAATTGGTAGCTCCTCAAAAATTCTTTTTTAACATAGATACCAAAACCCTGTAAGCTGTGAGTGTGAAATTTATCCGTGATATTTTTTGCAGTACTATTTACTACCACGGGGATATCATATTTCAAGCTTTGTTTAGCTAAAGTAGTATTGACTCTATTTAAAAATAATTTACCACTCCCTCTTGTACTATGACTGCGGGCGTCTTGCCTTGATTTAAAGGAAAGTGATAAAAGTTTGCTTGGAAGGTTTCTTATTTGTGAATTTATGATAAAATTTTAGCTTCATTTGAGTAAAGACGTCATTTGCTTTCAGTAATTTTAACTCTTTAAACAATAGATCGGTGTGGGCATTATATTTACTACATCTTATCCATCTTAGCGCTTTCTTTTGCAATTTTTCTATTCTATTCAGTTTGAACCCCCAATTCAAAATTCCAAAGTTAAGGTGTGGCAGTATTAACGAATTGTAAATCATGAGCTTTGTATGGGTGGGCAAAAAATATTTAAGTCTGTTCAAAATTCCAACTGCCTGGGAAATTTTGGTTAGATGATCAGCCCAATTAATATGATGGTCAAGAGTTAGACCTTAGAAATTAAAACTGTTAACTGCTTCAATACGAATACCATCCATGAAAACATCGGGTAAGTTTATTTTCTTTCCAATATGGTGGAATACCATAAATTTTTACTTCTTAATATTTAGAGACAGTTCATTTACTTTCAGCCAGTCATTTATATTTCTCAATTCATAATTGATAAGAATGTTGCGATTCAACATGCTAAGATTTGTTAATAGAGTGGTGTCGTCAGCATATAGAATAAATTTGAAAATTTGGCTTGCATATGAAAAATCATTCATGTAGATAATAAATAACAGAGGACCTAGAATGGATCCTTGTGGAACCCCAGTTTTAATGTCCAAAAGTCCAGATTTGGTGCCATCAAGGTCAACATATTGTTTTCTGTTTGATAGATAGCTTCTCAGTAGGTTTAGAGAGTTATTATTGACACCATAATATTCAAGTTTTTCCACCAAAACGTCATGATTCAGGGTATCAAAGGCTTTTGATAGGTCTAAGTATATACAAAAGGGGTTGTTTCTATTATCCATTTCTTTAATGGAACGTGCAAGATGTGTAGACAAGAGGCAGATGAGACGGTGGATCATTGGCTGTTGTGGTGCGATGCATATCGAGAGATAAGGGAAGATTTTTCAGAAAATGGCACAGGGAAGATAACTATTACCTACAAGGGTTTAGAAGAGGTTCGGTGTTTAAAGGAAGAGGAACGTGTAGCATGGGTTTTAGGTTTTAAAGGTGGCTTTCCGGTTTTTCCAAAACAATTACTCAGACCTGAGAATATTTCTCAATCTTGGGTTTCTTTACATCTGATTGGCTGGCTCATATTCCTGAACCTATCAACGGCAAGATGTGCTGAAAATTACTCAGTGAGTAATTACTCAGAAGTTTGAGAAACTGGGAAAGGTAATAAAAGTGTACAGGACCACCCGGTGTGATACTGGGAGAAATTAAGGAATTCAATAATAGTTAGAAGGCAACAGGTTAAATTAGAATTCCAGAGAATGGTGGTTGTCCTTATAAGGGCTCCCATGGGGGCCCCATAGGAAATGCCGGCGCCTAGAGGCCGGGATACGTTGTGTGAGGGCCTCCTCCTCCTCCTCCTCCTCCTCCTCCTCCTCCTTCTTCTTCTTCAACACATTGTTGTGTGCGTTGCAAACGTGATTACTCGAGAAAGATTTGACTTGGGAGGCTGAAATTTTTGTGAAGATGTTCCTATATAAAACCTTGCTTGGGATTGCAGATGGGTGACCATGACCTATTTTTCAAGGCATGTCATGTAAAATTAACGCGGACACAATAACTCTGCAAGGATTTGACTTAAGACATTGAAATTTTGCATGCATATGTACCATAATATGAACTAGGTTGGAATTGTAGATGGGTGACCTTGACCTATTTTCAAGGTCATGTGGCCACTTTTAAAATCATTGCAGATGCACTCACGAAAGATTTGACTTAAAGAGGATGATATTTTGTGTGATTATGTTTCTATGTAAGATTTTTGTAAGACTTTGCTTGTAATTGCAGATGTATGACCTTGACCTATTTTTCAAGGTCATGTGGCATGTCATGTAAAATTGACACGGACGCAATAACTCCGCAAGGATTTGACTTAAGAGGTCGAAATTTTGCATGATTATGTACCATAATATGAACTAAGTTGGAATTGTAGATGGGTGACCTTGACCTACTTTCAAGGTCACGTGGCCACTTTTAAAATCATTGCAGATACACTCGAGAAATATTTGACTTAAGGAGGATATTTTGTGTGATTATGTTTCTATGTAAGATTTTTGTAAGACTTTGCTTGTAACTGCAGATGTATGACCTTGACCTATTTTTCAAGGTCATGTGGGCATGTCATGTAAAATTGACACGGACGCAATAACTCCGCAAGGATTTGACTTACGAGGTTGAAATTTTGCATGATTATGTACCATAATATAAACTAGGTTGGGATCGCAGATGGGTGACCTTGACCTATTTTTCAAGGTAACATGGGCATGTCATGTAAAATTGACGTGGACGCAATAACTCCGCAAGAATTCGACTTAAGAGGTTGAAATTTTGCATGATTATGTACCATAATATGAACTAGATTGGGGTTGTAGATGGGTGACCTTGACCTATTTTGAAGGTCATGTGGCCACTTTTTAAAAATCATTGCAGATGCACTCGTGAAAGATTTGACTTAGAGAGTTTGACATTTCGTGTGATTACGTTTCTATGTAAGACCTTTGTAAGACCTTGCCTGTAACTGCACACGTATGACCTTGACCTATTTTTCAAGGTCACGTGGGCATTTCATGTAAAATCAATGTGGACGTGATAAGTCAAGGAAGATTTGACTTGGGAAGTTGAAATTTTCTGTGAAGATGTGCCTATATATTATCTTCCTTGGGATTGCAGATGGGTGACCTTGACATATTTTCCAAGGTCACGTGGGCATGTCATCTAAAATTGATAAGCATGCAACAACTCTGCAAGGATTTGAATTAGGAGGTTGCAATTTTGCATGTTTATGTACCATAATACCAACTTGGTTGGGATTGTATATGGGTGACCTTGACCTTTTTTCAAGGTCACATGGCCACTTTTTAGAAATCATTGCAGATGCACTCGAGAAAGATTTGTCTTAAAGAGGTTGACATTTTGTGTGATTATGTTTCTATGTAAGATTTTTGTAAGACCTTGCTTGTAACTGCAAATGTATGACTTTGACCTATTTTTCAAGGTCACGTGCGCATTTCATCAAAAATTAACGTTTTGAAATGTCATTAAAGAGTGTACCTTCACCATATCTGTAGATCATTGGAATGGGTATGCCTATTTATAAAAATAAGGGTGACAATAGTAAGCGCGCACGGGGAGACATTTGATTTTCTTTTGGAAAATCAGCCTGTTCTAGTTATTATTATTATTAGGCCTATGATGATGATGATGATGATGATGATGATGATGTCTGGGTGCCAACCCAGACATATTTTTTTTGCAAAGTTCTTTCTTTCTTCTTCTTTCCGCCAAATTTGTCAGGAGCTTTTCTCTGACACCGTACAAGCTACACTGTTTCAACTTGGCATGGTAATACACCCAGTAGGGAACTTGTCTCTCTGATTTGGAATAGTCATGATGTTCAAAATTATGCTAATTAGGGGCAATTAAAATTTTAAAAGCTCCATATCTTCAAAACTATGATAGACAAATACAAAATTCAAAGTTCAGCATATAGGTTTGTGACATCTGCCAATCTAATGGACAGTAAACAAAATCTGTAAAATTTTAAATTATGCTAATTAAGGCACTTTGAAAATTTAAATCTTGAATATCTTCAAAACTATAATAGATAGAGATGTCATTCCAAATTCAATATACAGGTTTGTGATAGAGGTGCATCCAATGAACCATGAACCAAACTTGTAGGATTTGAATTTATGCAAATTAAATGATTACCTAAAACTTAAATCTTGAATATCTTCAAAAATATTATAGATAGAGATGCGATTTTAACTTCCGCATATAGGTTTCTGCTATATGCGCATGCTGTGAACCATGAACCAAAATTGTAGGATTTAAATTTATGCAAATGAAGTGAATACACAAAATTTAAATCTTTTCTATTGAACATGAGTAGGGAAGTACATAAGCATTCATCTGGTGTTGTCTTTTTTTTATCTAAAGTGACCTTGAAAGGTCAAAGCTAGACATCTACCTATATCATTCTGCAACACTTTTCACCAACTTGGTCATACTGTTAACATGCCATTACACATTTGAAGCTTATGTCACAGCTGCATACATTGCATTGCAGTTTCTCCAGGCACCCAGACTGATTTGCTAACAAGCAAATCAAATTTTCTAGTTATTATTAAAGTGTGTGTGTCAACGCACACTTTTCTGTTTTTCTAGGAATTCTTTATTTATTTTTTTCTTTCTTTCTTCTTTCTTTCTTTCTTTCTTTCTTTCTTTCTTTCTTTCCTTCTTTCTTTACCGGCAAATTTGTCCGACATTTCATTTGAAAAGTATTACATGTAGAAACTCCAAACTTTGCACAATTATACTTCTATGGATAAATTCTGGCCTTTTTATAATGAGAGGTCATGCTTTTGAAAATTATGCAAATGAGGGCTAATTAAAGTTTTAAATCTTCAATATCTTATATACTATAGGAGATGTGGTCCCGAGTGTATAGGAGTTCAATCATAGCAAGGTAAAGGTCATCTCAAATGTCAAGGTCGTGTCAAGGTCAAAGGTCATGTCAAGGTCAAAGGTCAATTTTAAGCCAAAATGTCATTTTTGAGGTCAAGGTTCACTTCAGGTAGAGGTCATCTCAAGGTCAAAGGTCATTTCAAGGTTAAAGGCCACTTTCCTTGGTGGCCTTCTTCTAGCCATAACTTGGTCAATTTTTATCCAATTTTGATCATGTGGGGCTCAAATTGTAGCTATTGTAACCCTGCATATTTTAAAATTTATGTGTGACCTCTAAAGGTCAAAGGTCAAGGTCATTTGAACCTTTGAAAGCTTCATCCAGTCACAACTTGGCTATTTTCCATCCAATTCTAGTCATGTTAGACTCAAATTGTATGTATTGCAACACTGCACATTTTTATAAGAACATGTGACCTCGAAAGGGCAAAGGTCAAGGTCATTTGGCCCTTTCAATGTTTCATGTTGCCATAAATTGGTAAATTTTCATCCGATTTGGTTCATGTTCATGTCAGTTTAACTTCTACTAGGGGGTTCCTGACCATTGGGCATGTAATGAATCTAAAAGAAAAGTTGTAGCAATTTGAATTATGCTAAATAGCACCATTAGAAATTTTAAATCTTGAATAACTTCAAAGCTGTAATAGATAGAGATGCCATTCCAACTTCTACTCTTGTGTTATGGAATAGTTGTACATTGCCATACCAATATGCTTTGAAGACACACACACTGATTTGCTATGCAGCAAATCATCTTTTCTAGTTACTACTTCTACTACCACCGCTACTACTACTTGACAGCTTCTTGTCGCCTTCTCTGATCGAATACACAATCTCGTGTGGTGATAGGCCTGATCAAAAGTGTGCTGCCTGCCTTCCCCTCCTCCAGTCATATTGCTCCGCCTATCAACATTACGACACACGACCCACTTTTCACTTGTCCTGTTGCCGGTGTCTGCTAGTCACACAGCACGCTTGCAAAATGTCGTCCTTTGCACCAGCTTCCAAACGTTCCAAGAAGGATGATGCGAACAGCTTCGACATGAAGGAGGTCTTCCCAGGTTTGTAAAGGTGGCATCCATCACATGCATGTGGGCGACTGATGGTATGCCCGTCTTCTTTTTTGTCTTTGCCTTTGAGTTCGAGTCAAGTGCGAGTGCACATGTCCGTGGTTAGAATTACTACAGTATGTCAGTATTTACACTACTGACTGTCTAGTGCAGATTACAACTCACTACCCCGGCCGCACAGTTTGTAAGCTGACAGGGCTGAAAGAAACGCCAGGTTATGCAATCCCACAAATTACACAATCAATATTTCGTATCAACAAATCAAAAGGGTCATTTTGATGGGAGTGTTGAGCAGCGAGTGCCACGGGTCGCTGACGATTGGGGGCGGTGTGCGGAAGAAAGGGGAGGGTTCGAGCCACCACGCAGAATGTTCTACATGTGGTTGAGATTCTTGAAATGATAATGATATAATAATCTTTATTTCAAGTCGAGGTACAGTACAATAAAAACATTAGCGCCGAGGCACTATTCATCGACTATAGATGAAAAAGACAACAATGAGATGGTAAGTACAATGAAATAGAGGCGAAAATATATACATGCAGTCATTTTGAAAGAAGAAAAAAAAAAAGTAAAAAAAGTGGCTTACTTCCTGCTGTGGCACAATACACATATAGAACATTTGCAGGATGGGCCAAGCCATGTATGTATGAGTCTTTTGAACTGCGGGAGGGTAGTTGCTTCCTTGATATGGAGGGGGAGTACATTCCATAGCTTGGCCCCTTGGTAGCGTACAGAGTTTTTGCCATAAGTTATCGTACTGTAAGCAGGCTGATGGATCCTATTGTTGTCTCTTAGATTGTAAGGAGTCTCGTATCTTTCAAATAAACTTTCAAGGAAATTTGGGCCGTTGTGTGTGATAATTTTGTATACTTCTATTGACAATTTGCGCAGACGACCTAGATAGAGAGACGGCTTGTGTGCACGTTGTAAAAGATCATAATAAGAGGAGTTGTGGTCATTTAAGACAAAGCGAAGGGCTCGTTCTTGTATTCTTTCCATTTTGTTAGTGTCGGTTTGTCCCCATAGGTGCCAAACAAGCGGGCAGTAATTGAAATTAGACAGAATGAAGGCATTAAAAATTTGCATCTTTTCTTTTTGGCTTAGAATCGTGGAGAAGCGTCTTAGTACACTTATTTGTTTAGCAGCCTGCTTACATATATGAGTAATGTGGTCATGGAATTTCAGCTTATCATCTATATATACACCAAGTAATTTTACAGATTTTTCCGGCTTGAGTTTGACACCTTCTATTTCAAAGCAGTAATTATCCGGATGACATTGGGTACTTGAAGTGAGTAGCATAGCTTGAAACTTATCAGGATTTACTTTCATGTCATTGTCCTGAAACCATTTAATGCCAATTTGCGCAGCTGTTTCTAGAGTCGTTTTTAAGGATCTGAGGTCATGATCATGAACAGATAAAGTATTGTCATCCGCATAATTATAAAGATCACACTTGCCTTTAAGAAAGAAGAAAAAATCGTTCATGAAGATATTGAAGAGCAGGGGGCCAAGGATGCTTCCTTGGGGAACCCCTCTTAATATGTTCGTCCATTGACTGAAACTACCACCGTATTTTACCCTTTGTTCACGGTCAGTTAGATAACTACCAATTAAATTACATGCATTGTCCGAGAAACCATAAGATTTTAGTTTACAAAGTAGTAGATCATGAGGAAGACAATCAAAAGCTTTAGAAAGGTCCATTAGAATGACTCCTACAGACTCATGTTTATCTAGGGCATGTTTCCAGTCTTCAATGATTTTAATGAGTAGGCTTTGACAACTATAGTTTGTCCTAAATGCACATAATAAAGAATTCAGAATATCTTTGAAGAAATCAGTCATTTGTTCATTCAGCACACTTTCAAAAATTTTTGAGACACTAGATAGAATACTAACTGGGCGGTAGTTAGACTTGTTAAGAGAATCGCCTTTCTTATACACTGGCAGAACATTTGCCTTTTTGAGATCAGACGGAAATTTGTTGGAAGTTATTGACATGTTTATAAGCTTGGTAAGAGATGGTGAGATGGCCTCAGCGCCAATCTTTAATAACTTTGCAGGGATATTATCTGGACCAGTAGCCTTTTTTTCATTTAAGTCCAAAAGCACTTTGAGTACATGTTCTTCATTCACAGGTTGAAATTCAAAAGCACTGTTACTATCATTCATTTCAGTTTCAATCTTCTTTAAGCTCTCATGCTTACCGCCAGGTGGCGTATTTTTATTTTGCGAAACAGAGTTCCGGTTTGGTGATTTTCCGCCAGCGGATATAAAGAAATTATTAAAAATATCACAAACATCTTTTGCATCATGAATTAAATTTTCATCGTCCATTAGAATAATCGTGCGACTTTGGTTACATTTAGAGTTTTCGGTTAGAAAAGGCCTGATAGTTTTCCAGAAGGATTGTTGGGAAATAGGATGCTCACATCTATCCCTAAAGTAACGTTTGATAGACAATTTGCGTAGAGAAGTAACTTTGTTCCTTTGAACACGATATGCCTCCCAGATGCCTTTGTGTTTTTTACTTTTCTTGCGCAGGGTACGCTTAATGTTTATCTCACGTCTTAATTCACCATTCATGAAGGGTGCATTGTTTTCTCTGGCACGCTTGCTCTTTAGCGGAGCGTGTTCATTAATAACCTTACAGAGAAGTGTGTCGTGAAACCATATTGCATCGTCAATATCGTCGAAAATGCCAGCTACGTGGAACGGAGCGGCTTCAAGGTCAACTACAAATTGTTCTTCATTGAAAGATTTGTAGCTGCGATAGTGAAAGTTTCCTTTTACTGGTTTAGGCAGTTGTATTTTAGTGCTGGTCAATACTAAATTGTGAAAATCACTGATCCCAGTGTCTATGCTTGCAGACCCTGACACTCTTTTCGGACAGTTCGTCAATATTAAGTCAATTAGCGTGGGGTTTGCACCTTTGAAGCAAGTAGGAGATTTTATAACATTTGATAAATCATACACATCAAGAATGTTATCCAGATCGGCCTTGTCCTTATTTTTACCAAGAAAGTTTACATTTAAGTCACCCATTATGAAGTAAGTCTTACATTCATCCTCACAAACATTTGAAAGATGGTCAATAGCATCTGTGAGTTTAGAAATATGTACAGAAGGTGGGCGGTATATTGTGGCGATCATCCATTTTTCCTTTTTTACATGAATCTCAAGGACAAGCATTTCAATGCCATGTTGATTGTACTCAAGTTCAACTCTGTGTCTATGAGGTATATCAGAGCGTATGTACATCAATAGACCACCACCGTGGCAGTTACGATCTTTGCGATACAATGCATAGTTTTCAACATTAAATTGAGCAGAGGTGAAATTTTCATCTAGCTTTGTTTCACTTACACCACAAACATCAATATAGCCATTTTGCAGGAGTTCAGCCACTTCAGCATGCTTATATCTAAAACTGTTAATATTTAAGTGACCAAAAATAAGATTTTTCGCGTGCTTTGCACGGAAAGATTTGAAAGCATTGAAGTCAACCTGAGTGTCTCTAATCTCATCTCCATCATTATCAGACACATTATGATCAAGAGATGTGTTACTTTCAGAAGGAATGAAATCATTATGATTTTGATTATGAACATCATCATCATCATGGCCATCGGCAGTAGAAATGCAATTACAGTAATGATTATGTACATCATCATGACCATCAGTAATAATAGTGGCAAGGCAATTACAGTTGTGATTTTGATGGCCATCATGACCAGTAGTACTGGTAGAAATGAGATCACAATTATGATTAGGAACGTTATCATGACCATAATCAGTAGAAATACAATTTCGTATATGGTTTGAAGCGTCTTCATGATCATCAGCAGCTACATGTATAAAGTCTGAAGAGGTAGATGATGATAATGTCAATGATAATAATAATAATAATGCTGTGTCTCTACGCTTCTGTGCCGCGGTCCTGTGTGACACAGGTGGCCCAGAAAAAAAAAAAAAGACGAGGCGAAGGAAACCATGGTTAAAAACAGGTTATACTGATCAGCTCGTCGTGTCTTTTCCGAACACCGCCCCCGATCGTGTAGTGAGTCATATACAAAAATTAGAAGAAGAAAATATATATATATTCTTAATTTGAGGTGATTTTATTCAGCACCAAAGTTACATAAAAAATAAAATTCATATTACAATGTCAATGATAAAAAGGTGCTAGGATAGCTCACAAAGTCTTATTTCCAGTATGGCCCCTGTGACTATTTTCACCGTACGGTGAGAATAGTGTTTTGTCTATTTTCACCGTACGGTGAGAATAGTGTTTTGTCTATTTTCACCGTACGGTGATGATAGAGTTTGGTCAAAATCATCGTATGGTGAGAATAGGGGCTGCTCTATTCCTAACGTACGGCGATGAAAAGAAGTCAACCAGGGAAGAATATTTTGGAAAAGCTTTGTGTCATGATATTGCACACAAAGAGAATTGGAACAAACATTTGCTGAAATAATAAAAAGGCCTAACATCCCAGTTTGAGCATGGTTTATGAGATCTGTTGAGGTGTTATTTCAGCTTTTATTATCTAATAGTTTTTAAAGAGCCAACACTGTATTTTTTATGTGAAAAGGCAAAAATTTAGGTAACAAGACAAGGTAGGAACTTTTTTTAATATTGTCACGGATGGAAGTTACGGAACTTAAGGGTAACTTATAGATCTATCTTGTTATGACTTTGGTTAAGGATCGCATTAAAAAGAAATCCACGAAGGAACAAAAATGAAAGACTGATGGGTGGGTACAATAAATTCATATACATTAATTTGAGATGTTAAAAAGCCCAACATTTAATGGCATTATGCTGTCACGGTGCCAAGGTAATTGCTTTACAGTAAACCCTCCGTAAGTGGGCACTTTACTTTGGTCCAGTTTCCTATTGACTATACTATAAAACTAGCTATCCCCCTAAAGTAAGCATTTCTCCAATCTTAATTTGCCTCAGTTCTATGTGACAAGCCATAACCATAAATTTGGGAAAAGGCTCTTAATTTTAATTTCCAGATGGTGAAAATAGAGCCGCCTCTATCCTCACCGTGAAAATATACCAAGCTGTACCATCATCCCCATGCGGTGAAAATAGACCAAACCCTATCCTTACCGTACGGTGAAAATAGACAAAAGTCTATCCTCACCGTACGGTGAAAATAGACAAAACTCCTTCCAAAAGCTATTCTCACCGCACGGTGAAAATAGACCAAATGCTATTCTCACCGTACGGTGAAAATAGCATCGTCCTTATAAAATATACCAGTACAAAAATGATGATCATCTATACAATAAATTATAAACATAAAGCCATTTTATGAAATAAAAATATGAATTTGAACTGAACCATTTACAAGGGCAATGTAGGTCCCTGGGTCCGCTGATGGACCACTGAGTGTAGCTGCATGTTCGCCCCATTGTTTATTTCAGGTGCACTTTTAGTAGAAAGAAGAACATATTTAAAGGCCACATAAAAAATGTCTTGGTTCATCATCAGCACCTGCATCGTTTTTTGTGCCGCACAAACTTTTAAAAAAAAAAATTATTTGTAAATATATGCAGAAAAAATTGCTTCAATTTATGCCTTGAGCGATCTGTGCATCTAGTGCCAATCCAGAGAACTATATTACAGCATTCTTGTGACATTCTGAATGAGCAAATAACCTGTACTAGCAATGGGGACTTGCAGAAAGCTTTAATACAGTAAATCATTTGAAGGAGGGAAGGAAAAAAATCCTGCCCTCATCACTTTTTAGGAAAAAAACTTATGATAAACTGAGATGTTTTTTTATGTGGCCTAAAATACCTGCACACTAGTTACAAGACAGGTCCTTCAACTATTTTTTCAACATCCAATAGAAATCTTAGAGGACATTCACAAAACTTTTCAAACCCCATTTTAAGACAGATTTTGGTAGAAATTTCTTTCACTGCCAAGTCATACATAATTGGAACAAGCTTACTCAAGATACCATTGGTGCACCAAATGTGAAGGCTTTCCAAAGAAAATTGAGAGCTCCACCAAGTAGCAGAAGGAACTAAAGTATCAAGTATCAAGTAGTGAGTGGGTGAATTATATAATCTTTCATCAGGCTTTCAAGCGTCAGACATTAGCATTCTGTGGCAACTCCGTCTGGTTCACTAAACTAGTATTTTGATTCACTTAGTGAGAGCTCTACTGTACAAAATAGGTCTATGTCAAAGAAAACCCTGGTTTAGCATGTGTTTTTTTTTTTTTTTTGTTTTTTTTTTTTTAGAAAGCTATACACCACACTGTACACGAAACCAACAGATACACACACGTATCTACACTATCGGTCCTGCCACCCAAAACTTTGTAAATCAGCTGGACCTTACAGCCAATTCCTACGAGGGAAAAGAATATGCACTCACCCAGCTGATTTTCAGGAAAATGCAGACAAAATACTGCATTACTACCAATTACGGGGATATCCCACAAACACACTAGTGGAAGCCCTAGAAAAAGTGAGGAACACAGACAGAGCCACCTTATTACAAGATAGGCCAGAGTCCTCACAAACAGAAAGAGATAATGAGAAATTATTTGTTATTACAAGGTACAACCCTTCCTTACCTCCACTAAAGAATATAATATCAAACAATTGGAGCACTATCCAAGCCTCCAAATTTAGTCCAACACTACGGAATAAAAAGGTCACAGTGGGGTGAGCAGAGAACCTCAAAGATATTTAGTTCATTCCAGAACAAGATACCCACCAACACCACAACCACATCCCTCAATATCTGGCACAGTTGAACTCAATCCGTGTGATACTAACAACTGCAGATATTGTGTAAGGATGAATACTAGCGGTGTAGCAGTCAGCACACAAACAGGCTGTACCTACCACATCCCCCAAGGAGGTACGTGCAGACACAACAACCTTATCTATCTACTGACTTGTGACAGTTGCCACAAACAGTATGTCGGTCAGACGTACGGTCAACTGAGAGGTAGATTAAGAGAACATTTTTACTACATTAAGAAACGGGACACCAATCAACCCCTAGGCAGACATTTCACCCAACAGGATCAGAATGGACTGAATCTCACGGTCCAAATCCTGTGTCACATTCCCTCGCCACCACAATTGAAGAAAACAGAAACACTTCGACTGAAAAAAGAACACTCTTGGATCCATAAGTTGTGCACAATGGAACCTTTTGGTTTGAATGTCATGGGGAAAGAGGCACGCTTGTGTCGTATTATACTAAATTTCACAGTTCTGCGCCTACTCCCCACTGACGCTGTCTGTGAAATGCTTCCAATACAGAAAAAAACACATTCTGTCCCCATGGATTGCCCAGTAAATAAAATACAGTGGAACAGATCATTCCACTGAATGGCTTAATAAAATTTATTAAGAACCATAAAATAAATTAAAATAGCCTTGGTTAGTGACATCCTTCTCCATGTTAAATATTAACATAGTTCCATGTAGAATTGACAGGAACCTACAGGAATTACCACCAGGGGACCTACTATCTCCTTGGGTACAGGGTGTTTATAAACACAACCACGTGTATGATATACGTGGACCAAACCAGATCGACGTCAATATAGCAGTTGGTCCATCTTACATAACAAAAGCCCTGTTACGTTGGTCCTATTACGTAACAAAACGTTACCAGGATCCGTTACCTGTGACCAAGGCAAAATAAACACGGCAGTCTTGGATTAGCCTCTGATGAGCCCAGGTTTTGGCGAAACCGGTCAGGCAATATAGTAATACGAAGACTTTATTCTGACTATACAAAGGCACCACAGACGGGCAGTCTCGCCGTGATGGCACTTGCATAGTTCTCTATAGCTGGTTTAGCATGTTGATGGAGTACATTCAATAATTGTCTGTTTGTACAGTGCTAGTTTTAGGTATTTGTGAGTGGTTGAGATTTGATCAGCACAATATGTGTCATCTCTGCTATATTCAGCAGCAGAGGTACTGCTGTTAGGGGATTCAACATATTGTTAAAATATACACCATTTAAAAGCAAAATTGCCTGTTTTATTTGTTTTCGGACACCTTTCGTAGGAATCTCTGGGTTATATATCACTGGAGGTTGACACATGTGAAGAACTGATTTCCAGTTGTTAATGGTATGACCGAAGTACAGGGTGGCACATGACCTTAAAGTATGCAAAACAGAATGTATAGATGGAAACCTTTTAGAATTGTAGCAGAATTTATAGAGACAAAAAAATGGGATGATATAAGAGAGGTGTTTGGCCAAAATGAATTGTACTTTAAGAGATATTAGCCCTAATACATCCACCGCCAACAATGACTGGTGTGATTACCAATCAGGAATACTATAGTGCTGCTATCAAGTGGCCAGGGACAATGACAGATTGCACTGCATTGTGCACCAACAATATTGTCACTGCAATTGTGACTTCATTACTGGTGTTACATGTATACCTTTTTGATGAGACCAGCTTGAGAAAATTTGTCAAGACAAGTTTTCATTTGATTTTTTCTTTTTTTCAATCACATTGTTTTGGCATACAGCACAGTGTAGCATAAGTTAACCAAAAATATTATTTGATTTCGAACACAAATTTGATCTTTTAATAGAAGTTTTTATTGTAGGCTATTATTAACTTTATATTGATTTGGTGCATGCACAGTGAAAGACGGTGCTTGAACTCAAACAGTTGAGACATTTAGGGAAATTGCCAACTTTTTATGAGCAGCCCATAGGTGCATGGATATCATGTGGAGGGGCCCGGACAAAGGAGTCCACCCAAAACTCGTGCACAAATAAAACAATGTGTCTATAAGAACGAAGGTTAAAATAATTCCTCATTTATGGATATTTTCTTGAAATAGACCTAATAAGATATGCTTTGATGACAGTTTTAATACTAAACACTTGCTTGTAGAGTTAAAATTAAAAAAAAAAAAAAAAAAACATATGTACAAAGTACTGGGAATGAATTTTCAAAAATACAGAAGTAACCTAATATAAAGTGTGGAAGTTAAGTGAGTATATATTTATGGAGAATAAATTAAAGTAATTTCGCTTTAAATTAATTCATAGAACACTGCCGTTTAACTATTTTACTTTCTAAATGGAAGTTGCTTGAGAATACCTTATGCCCTAGATGTCAAGATGATTAATTTATGAACATCTCTTTGAAACTCGTTTGTGTATAAACAACACATAAAACAATAAAATGTGAAAAATATCTTGAGAAATTGTAACAATAGTAGAGAAATAATTGATGGTCTCTCACCAGGTGGGGAGGTTGTGGTAAAGGCTCAACATCTTCGGTAAAGTGCTCATGGTTGCGCAGCCCACTGGGAGAGACCACATGTTTCATAAAGTATTCTTTACTTTAATACTCTTCATGTTTTTTAGAAACAAGAGTGAAGCCAAATGATAAAAAAGTTGTAAATGATGAATATTAATTATTGAAATTATTTGTGAATGATAAACACAACTGTATACATATGATTGATGAATAAAAGAGGAAAAAAAAGCAGTGCTTGAACTTGAGTAAACAGGGCCAGAATTTTGCATAATTTTGCGAGAATCTATTTCGATTTTTGTCAGTTAGTTTTCTTTAAAAAAAAAGACAAGTTTAGGAGAATCTTTAGGAGAATGGACTCTCGGATTCTTGCCAAAATTCTGGCCCTGGTAAACATTTACTCTCTGAGAAATGACATTTAGTCTTCTTCTGAAGTTTTAATTTGGTAATAAAGTATGGCAACATGGTTATTTTGAGCTAGATTCATGTTGTGCAATCTTATACATGTATAGACATTGAAAACTCTGAAACTACTTTTTAAGAACTTGGTTCAGCAGGTAAAATTTCAGAAGTAAAATTTATTATGGTCTACCAATTTTTTTTCCCTGTTGTATGAATACAAGCTGCATATCAGATGATTAAAAGACTATTTCTATAAAATCGCTATGCTCTGACAGGTTGTGAATTTTTACAGTAAACTGCTCAGTTTTAGAAAAGGTAAAGTGAAGATACAACCTGTTTTGTTGGGCTAGTGGATTCATGTCCTGCCTAGTACAAGTTTGGAGGCACTATGGTATACCAAAGAGCTAGGGTGAAGAAGATAAGTTTATTTCTACCCCTGGTAATGAACAATGATGCATTAATTCATATTGATATATTGCAATTTATTTTGGAAATATGCAGGCATTGGTAAAATCCCGTACAGACCTGATGCAGGTGCAGAAGAAACTCTTGTGTACAAACACTACAACGCCAAACAGGTGAGTGTTCAGTAATCCAATGCCCATAATGGTTTCAATCCCAAAAAATGGGGATGACTTTTCACCTGGGATTTCTAGACAAACCCAAACCAAGGGTAGAGATTAGAGATGCCAACTTTTATGTGCTGCCATTTAAATTAGATAATTTTGATGAATTTGAGTTACAATACATGTACTTCATAGTTAACATGTGGGGCCACACAGTATTAATGTTTACAGGATACATTTGCCAATTTCACATTGCATCACGGGTCATACACAGTAGATGAGGTCAAGATCAACTGGTTCATGTGGGTTCTCAGTAGAGGGCTCTGTAGGAAGGCGGGTTAGGTGTGTGTATTTCCATTAGTTTCCATTGTAATCTGCCCCTATGTAACTTTAAAACCACTCTACCTAAAAACACCAAATTTCTTGTGCTAATTTGTCATATACAGTTAAAATACCCTTGTAAATTTTGTAAACTTTTACTGCAAAACTATTCAACGTATTGAATGTTACTTTACCATAGAATCTTATAGGAACCCACACCTCTGGACAGCAGGAATTATGTGTATTGGGTTGTGTATTCAGCCAAATACACATACAGTAGGCAAGGTGAAGATCAACTGTCTCATGCGGGTTCTTAGAGGGCTCTGAAGGCAGGCAGGCTAGCTATGTGTATTTCCATTAGTTTCCATTGTAATTTGCATCTATGTAACTTAAATGCCACTGTGCCTAGAAACACTTAATTTTTTGTAGCAAATGGTTGTATATTGGTAAAATGCTCCTGCAAATTTTATAAATTTTGCTGCAAAACTATTTAATGTATTGAACGTTACTTCAACATAGGATCTTAGATTCTTATGGAATACCATGGAGCAATAAACTCCTAGCCCATAAGAATTTTGTGCATTGGGCTGTGTATTCTGCCAAATACACATAAAATTGGAAATTGTGACTGCACATATTGTTAATTGCGACCTCTCCTATTTATCCCATCTGCCATCGGCACAAAATACACCTACAAAAAAAAAAAAAAAATAATAATAATAATAATAATAATAATAATAATCAGGCTCTAATAATAATAATAATAATAATAATAATAATAATAATAATAATAATAATAATAATAATAATAATAATCAGGCTCTGGTACAGTTGAATACAGTAGGTGCACAAACAAAGGGAAAGGGAAGCATGTACAGGGGTACACATCGATTTGACAATACACACATTGCTATATATCATGTATGTGTCCGTGATGTTCATTGTTGAATGCTGTGTATCTCCATTTTAGGTGGTAAGAGGAAGAACAATGGAGGAATGGTTGCGTTTCTCTGTGTGCTATTGGCATACGTTCCGGGGAACAGGTAGGAGGACAAACATGGGTTTCCTTGTTCTGCATATATATATAGTGCTGTAGTGCACTGAAGCAGCATCATAAGCTTAACAGTGAAACTCATGCTCTGAAACACATCTTCAAATTTTCATTCCTCTTGTGTATGAGAACTTGCCATTTATATTCTGCTGAGACACTGTCTAGTCCAGATGCAAATTGATAACATTTTAAAGATTTATAAAATAACAAAGTAACACTATGTTATGTTTGTGAAGGCCACAGTGAGTGGGTTTTTGTTTTTGTTTTTGTTTTTTTTTGGGGGGGGGGGATGGGGTAGTTTGTTGGTAGTACATGTATTACCACATTCATACCAAGAGTAGCACCCTCTGCTAATGCTAAGATTTCCTGGAGCAGACATGGTTTTTGCTGAGTTTTGTGATAATGATGTGCCCTTATTTACAATACCACAAGCAATTATTACATGTACACTTACTACAGAATCCATATAGCATAAAATAACAACAATGAGCCCTCTTCTTTCATCAGAAGCAGTTTATTTTTCAAAATATTGAAAAATGCTGAACTTTCAATCAAACCCCCAAGGTTAAAAAGTGAGTATGCTTCTATTAGGGCATCGTATACCTTATCTCATTAAAAAAATGCTTCTGCTGCAAGGTGTTGCAGCAGCTGGAGTGTGACCTGCCTGCAGGCAGAAAAGTCCCCAGTGATGTTAGTATAGAAAGTGGGCAGTTAGATGAAAGCTCTTTTCATGAGGATTTGAACATACAGTTCTTGATGCTAATGTGGTTACATGCTGTGCCCAAAATGAGTTGAAGATGACTGTTGAGTAGGTGTGTTGCACAGGCTGAAGACATGAAGCATCTTCACTTAAAACGTGTTGTACAGATGCAAAATATGGTCTTTGGATGAGGTCTATACATGGATCTATGGACCTTCGTCACACCAACATACACAGAGGCTGAAGGCCAAGTGCCTATTGATGTGGGCAGATCCATAGTCCCATGTAAAGACCAAATTCAAAGATCATAGCGGTTTTGTCCCATGACAATTTACACTTTTGTGTCACCTATCTCTTGGTTTCCTCTTGTAAAATGTTTGCAGACTGACTGGTATTGTCATTGTCGCTTGCCATGTCACTTTTGCTTCGTGCTCCACTTAAGCAAGGTGCACTCTGCCCGCAGCAGTAAGATTCTCAACTCAAATATGACTGTCTGAAAATTGTTGGTCATGCATCACTTTGTGCATGCATTGTTTGAGAGGTGCAGAGAGGCTGCACACAAGGTCTTCATTGTCTAGATCCACAGACCTGGTGAATTCAGAGGCTGCAGATCC
Source organism: Hermodice carunculata (assembly GCA_964020975.1). Classification (NCBI taxonomy): domain Eukaryota; kingdom Metazoa; phylum Annelida; class Polychaeta; order Eunicida; family Amphinomidae; genus Hermodice; species Hermodice carunculata. The sequence goes on from OZ026630.1 coordinate 27,894,910, forward strand.
ATATGTTTAGAGTATGGTACATAACAATGCCTCTACCAACAGCAGAAATAGAAAAGATTTGGTCATCAAACAAACTAAATCATGTGCAAATGTTGTCAATATATTTAATATAAAGACTGGAAAAGTGTGTTATAGTGTATCATTCCTAGGTAGTATGGCTGTTGACCCTCAATTGACAGGTGCGGATCCGTTTGGGTTCCCTACCTTGACTCGTCCCTGGGATGATGGCAGCAACAGCTTGGAAAATGCTAAAAGACGACTTCGTGTAGCCTTTGAGTTCATGAGTAAGCTTGGTGTACGTCACTGGACCTTCCATGACAGGTGAGATCACTTAAACTGATTGAGACAACTGACAGAAGACTACATTAACATGGACAATTTCAGTCACATTCAGTTCTTTATTTGATGTGAAAGGATCAACAATTTAGCTTCATTAATGTTTATCTGACTACAAATTTTGTCACTATTTGGGACTTTAAATGGCTTGCACTTTAGCCTGTTTGATCCCAGACTTAAAGTTTGTCAGTTTCCAAAAAAAGCACCAAAATTTATGCATGTGAAAATAAGGCAGTGTACTGTAATCTGTAGTATCTATATGCTTCAGCTGAAGTTAAATGAAATATAATGTCATTGAAAAAAGTTTATTCTGTTCACTGGGTACAAGTACATACATGTTGTGATCAGTGATATGCCAGTATGATGTGTTCCAGCAGTTGTGGATAGTATAAATGTAGCCATTAGTTCCACATTTAGAGATATAGTCATATTTATTTTGAGTTCCAACTGTCTGTTGGGTGTATGTTTACAGAGATATAGCACCAGAGGGAGCCACTCTAGAAGAGACTAATAAAAATCTGGATGAGCTGTCAGACCTGGCTCTGCAGCTGCAGGAGGAGACTGGCATTAAGTTACTGTGGGCCACCTGTAACCTGTTTGCTCATCCAAGGTAACTGACGCGCATACGGCTGGGATGGGTATTGTATTTGAGAAATGTTCGTCCATTACATGAGAATATGATAAGGTGGTATCTCCATCTTTAAATCTCCTCTCATCAGAAGCTGCCTTCTCACCAGAAGCCACCCCATGACACCTTAATTATGCACAAAGTGTGGATTAGGAGTAGTTTCAAGTGTTGCAGCCAGATAGGCAGAAAATTTACTGTCTTTTAAATGGCACCTATTAACTCCTTCCATACTATGGTCACAGGCCTTGGTCAGTGGTTCTGGCTTTGACTGGCAAGTCATGCTGCAGCTGCTCTTGCGGCAGCTGCAGCATGACTTGCCAGGCAGTGCCAGAACCACTGACTTAAGACAATAGGCATGTTGGTACTTGGAATGAAAGCTCTTTTCATGAAGAATTTTAATATGCAATTGTTGTCTGAAATCTAGGAAAATATAGGTTAATATCAGGGACTGGTATGGAATGAGTTAAAGGAATACGGACCAAGTGGGAAAGCTAGTTATAAATCTAGCTTCTTGAAAATAGTGTCTGTACAGTAGAATGTATGTATAATTTCAGTTGTATGTTTGATTCTGTGATATCCTGTTATCCTTGTAGATACTATCTTTGTGCTCATGTCAGGACCTCTTTGCAGATCAGTTATTGCTCTAAAAGCCACCTATTTAAAATAAATGATTTTTTACTTTGATGGTGGTGCACCTGTGGCAACCTTTGAAAACTTACACTGGTAAAAAAAATCGTGCAGATTCTGCACATGGGCGTAGCCAGGGGCAGAATGGGAGGGGGGAGGGGGAGCGGGAGCAAGTATCCTTAAAAAGAGAATTTGGCTTGGCAGGTATAAAAATGTTTTTAGGTGATCAATCTAAAATCAAATTTTCAGTGAAAGTTCATACTTTTATAAGTCTTTTAAAGATTTTAAGAATTGAAAGCTCACACTGAACCACTATTTTATATTTATGATAGGATAGACTTAAAATGTAGTTTTAACAATCCAAATGTAATAGGCAATATAGAATGAAGGTGCATGGTTTATCAATATTGTTGAGTGTTCCTCTTGTTACCCTTGTTCCTCCATGGGCCCCTTGATACCCTTGTTCCTTTGTAGTCTTGTTACCCTTGTGCCCCTTGTTTCTCTTGTTAAAGTGTGTGTGTCGACACACACTTTTCTGTTTTTCTAGGAATTCTTTATTAAAGTGTGTGTGTCAGCACACACTTTTCTGTTTTTCTAGGAATTCTTTCTTTCTTTCTTTCTTTCTTTCTTCTTTCTTTCTTGCTTTACCGGCAAATTTGTCCGACATTTCATTTGAAAAGTATTATATGTAGAAACTCCAAACTTGGCACAATTATACTTCTATGGATAAAGTCTGGCCGTTTTATAAAGAGAGGTCATGCTTTTAAAAATTATGCAAATGAGGGCTAATTAAAGTTTTAAATCTTCAATATCTTATATACTATAGTAGATGTGGTTCGGAGTGTATAGGAGTTCGATCATAGCAAGGTAAAGGTCATCTCAAAGGTCAAGGTCATGTCAAGGTCAAAGGTCATGTCAAGGTCAAAGGTCAATTTTAAGCCAAAATGTCATTTTTGAGGTCAAGGTTCACTTCAGGTAGAGGTCATCTCAAGGTCAAAGGTCATTTCAAGGTCAAAGGCCACTTTCGGTGCTGGCTTTCTTCTGGCCATAACTTGGTCAATTTTTATCCAATTTTGATGATGTTGGGCTCAAATTGTAGCTATTATAACCTTGCACATTTTTTAAATTTACGTTTGACCTCTAAAGTTCAAAGGTCAAGGTCATTTGGACCTTTGAAAGTTTCATCCAATCATAACGTGGACAATCTCCATCCAGTTCTAATCATGTTGGACTCAAATTGTAGGTATTGCTACACTGGACATTTTTATAAGAACATGTAACCTAAACAAGGCAAAGGTCAAGGTCATTTGGCCCTTTGAAAGTTTCATCTTGCCATAACTTGGTCAATTTTACTCCGATTCGGTTCATGTCTGGCTCAAATTGTGGGTATTGTAACACTGTGCAATTTACATGTGACCTGTAAAGGTCAAAGGTCAAAGTCATTTAGACTTTGAAATTTGCATGCAGCCATAAGCTTAATGGAATGTGAAGTACCAAAGGACAAAGGTTGTAGCATATAATAATTACAACCTTTGAAGGTACACAGACAGAAAAAAAAATCTTTTCCAGTTTCTTTCTTCTTTACCAGCAAATTTGTCCAACACTTTTCTCGGACACTATTATACATAGAAAGTCCAAACTTGGCATGATTGTACCTCCATACAAGGAGTTTGGCCGTTTTATACACAGAAATGAAGATGTTTAAAATTATGCAAATTAGGGGCATTTGAAATTTTAAATCTTGAATAACTTCAAAGCTATAATAGATAGAGATGCCATTCCAACTTCTACTCCTGTGTTATGGAATAGTTGTACATTGCCACACTAATATGCTTTGAAGACACACACACTGATTTGCTATGCAGCAAATCATCTTTCCTAGTTAAAGTGTGTGTGTCAGCACACACTTTTCTGTTTTTCTAGGAATTCTTTATTTCTTTCTTTCTTTCTTCTTTCTTTCTTTCTTTACAGGCAAATTTGTCCGACATTTCATTTGAAAAGTATAACACGTAGAAACTCCAAACTTGGCACAATTATACTTCTATAGATAAAGTCTGGCCTTTTTATAATGAGAGGTCATGCTTTTCAAAATTATGCAAATGAGGGCTAATTAAAGTTTTTAAATCTTCAATATGTTATATACTATACAGTATGTGTCTGCCACCCCACCAAACACACACGACCAGTGACAGTGTATGATTGGTATCAAATGGCCAGCTTATTCCAAAGTCCTGGCAAGTGTAACCACATCAAAATAAACCCTACCCTTTCCTCCTTAAGTTTATGTGTATTTTATTACCCCCCAATAGATTTCACTCATAATCCACAGCCTATATCAACACCGTAAGAACTGTGGGACATTTTTACAGGGGTGTCTGATCTCAATTAAACTGCAAACAAGCCATAATCCTGGTATATATTTTACAAGATGTGACATCAAAATGACACTTTGAAAATGCGGCATCCCTTGACTCATTCAGGACAGAAGTCTTCCTTTACTGTCAGTAAAATTTGTATCAAAGGGATATACTGAGTATTCTTATCTTTTAAATGAGGGGGTTCTGATTTAAAATAACTGACAATCATAATAGAACAGAATATCTGCTCATGATTTGTGAGATTCTGACCTTTTTTATTTGTTTCACACATTGTATTAGCAATGCAAATTTGAAAGAAATACAAAGAGCATATCCTTTGGGCTCATCACTGAATGAGTTAATTTTGTCATATAAACATTGGCTGCATTGATTGAATGGCTATGTCTGTTTGGTAATTTAATCATAAGTTAATGTTTTGTTTCTGGACACCAGTCAGTTCGGTGGCTCTTAAAGAAAACATTTTGGGCTACATTATTTATATACAATTACACAGTCCAGGGAATGCTCAAGATCCCTGCGCATGCATTCTATCATTAAAGCGTGTGTGTGTCAACACACACTTTTCTTTCTTTCTTTCTTTCTTTCTTTCTTTCTTTCTTTCTTTCTTTCTTTCTTTCTTTCTTTCTTTCTTTCTTTCTTTCTTTCTGTCTGTCTGTCTGTCTTTGTTTCTTTTTCTTTCTCCCCCTCCCTTCCTTCCTTCCTTCCTTCCTTCCTTCCTTCTTTCTTTCTTTCTTTCTTTCTTTCTTTCTTTCTTTCTGAATTTGAAATTTTCAATCATGAATATCTTCAACAGTATGATAGAGATGTCATTCCAACTTCTACTAGGGGGTTGTTGACCATCGGCACCTAATCACCTAATGAATTGAAAATAAAAGTTGTAGCAATTTAAATTATGTAAAAAAGCACCATTAGAAATTTTAAATCTTGAATAACTTCAAAGCTATAATAGACAGAGATGCCATTCCAACTTCTACTCCTGTTTTATGGAATAGTTGTACATTGCCATACCAATATGCTTTGAAGACACACACACTGATTTGCTAGCAAATCATCTTTCCTAGTTTCTTTCTTTCTTTCTTCTTTCTTTCTTTCTTTACAGGCAAATTTGTCCGACATTTCATTTGAAAAGTATTACATGTAGAAACTCCAAACTTGGCACAATTATACTTCTATAGATAAAGTCTGGCCTTTTTATAATGAGAGGTCATGCTTTTCAAAATTATGCAAATGAGGGCTAATTAAAGTTTTAAATCTTCAATATCTTATATACTATAGTAGATGTGGTTCCGAGTGTATAGGAGTTTGATCATAGCAAGGTAAATGTCATCACAAATGTCAAGGTCATGTCAAGGTCAAAGGTCATGTCAAGGTCATAGTTCAATTTTAAGCAAAAATGTCAGTTTTGAGGTCAAGGTTTACTTCAGGTAGAGGTCATCTCAAGGTCAAAGGTCATTTCAAGGTCAAAGGCCACTTTCCATGGTAACTTTCTTCTGGCCATAACTTGGTTAATTTTTATCCAGTTTTGATCATGTTGGGCTCAAATGGTAGCTATGGTAACACTACACATTTTCGAATTTTACATGTGACCTCTCAAGGTCAAAGGTCAAGGTCATTTGGATGTTTGAAAGTTTTATCCAGTCATAACTTGGCCAATTTCCATCCAATTCTAATCAAGTTGGACTCAAATTGTAGGGATCGCAACACTGCACATTTTTATAAGAACATGTAACCTCGAAAGGGCAAATGTCAAGGTCTTTTGGCCCTTTGAAAGTTTCATCTTGCCTGCCATAACTTGGACAATTTTTATCCGAGTTGGTTCATGTTGGGTTTAAATTTTGGGTATTGTAACACACTGAATCTGCATGTGACCAACTTCTGCTAAGGGGTTGTTGACCATTGCGCAGCTAATGAATTAAAACTAAAAGTTGTAGCAATTTAAATTATGCTAAATAGCACCATTAGAAATTTTAAATCTTGAATAACTTCAAAGCTATAAAAGATAGAGATGCCATTCCAACTTGTATTCCTGTGTTATGGAATAGTTTTACATTGCCACACCAATATGCTTTGAAGACACACACACTGATTTGCTATGCAGCAAATCATCTTTCTAGTTTTCCTTGTTCCTCTTGTTCCTTTTGTAACCCATGTTTCCCTTACCCTTCTTACTCTTGTTACCCTTGTTCCTCCCTGGGCCCCTTGTTACCCTTGTTCCTCTATAGTCTTGTTACTCTTGTGCCCCTCCCTTGTTCCTCTTGTTACCCTTGTTCTTTTTGTTACCCTTGTGCCCCTCCCTTGTTCTTCATGTTACCCTTGTGCCCCTCCCTTGTTCCTCTTATTACCCTTGTTCCTCATGTTACCCTTGTGCCCTTTGTTCCTTTTGTAACCTTTGTCTCCCTTACTCTTGTTCCTCGATACCCTAGTGCCCCTCCTTTCTTCCTCTTGTTAGCCTTGTTTTCCTTGTGCCCCTTGTTCCACTTGTTTCCCATGAGAATTACCCATTTAGCCTTGCCATATGGAAGAGTGATGAGAAGAGAGAACTTAGAAGAGATTTGGAAAGGAGATGGGAGAGATACATGTAAGAAGCCTTGTTTCCCTTGTGCCCCTTATTTCCGGGAACGAAATATGGAACCTTTGATTTTAGGTGGCAGACTAAGCCTTATATGGAAAGTAAATTGATATGCAAGAGTGAATGACAGTTAACCCATGTATACTGGTGAACAAATGGATCAGTATATGTGAAAGAAAGTAAATTGGGGTGTTAAACATTGGTCCTTTTCCATATCCTGTTAACTTGGATTCATATTTCACACATTATACAATACACTTAAAAGAACAGAGCAACAGCCAGTAGCACAGAGTGTTACGGGGGGGGGGGGGGGAGGCAGATTGCAGCACGCAGTGGCACAGGGGTCCCTGTGCTGCTGGCTAACGCAGATTGCTGCTCAGTAATGCTCACTGCCACTGTCTGCTGCTGAGCTCCACAGGGGTCAGTTGGGTTTCAGTGGCAGCCAGCGTTGGAGAACGTTAGTCAGTGGCAGCCAGGGTTGGAGAACATTAGTCCACGGCAGTGCCACTGGCTAAGGCTATATGCCACTGGCCAAAACTTTCTGCTGCTGTCTGCCACCCAAATGCAGAATCTGCCTCTGAGATTTTTTACGAGTGTTATAAACGTAAAAAACACAATCAAGTTGATTTTTTTTTGTGCTTGACAGAATCATTTTTGTAAGCATGTGCAGATTTTCAAACAAATTATTTCAGATTGCAGTCTGCTTTAATGTGATTTTGGTATTAAGAGGGGTTTATTTCTTCATTTGTTTGGCGTTTTTTGGACACTGAGCAAAACTGATATAATATATGGGTCACAGTAACTGAGGAATCCATAATGTCATTTAAATCTCTGTATGAGGCAAAGCTAAGCCACATGCAAAAGTATTTCATCTGCAGGTACATGAATGGAGCCACCACTAACCCAGATGCTCATGTGGTAGCATATGCAGGGGCACAGCTTAAGAAAGGCCTGGAAATTGCAAAGAAACTTGGAGCTGAAAACTATGGTAGGGTGTCTACTTTATCCTTTTTTGAGCACTTTCCCTTCATATATCGTCACCTATGAATACATATACAAAAATATGCCTGTTTGGAATTGTATTTGTAGTAAATAATATTTCAAAGCAAACTGCAACATTGGATTGTTATTAAGAAATATTGAAACTGTTAAGAAAGTTATCTGTGTAATTCTCTCTCTTTAAAAAAAACTACCGAACAAACCAGCTAAGCAGGTAACATAATGTACATTTGTGTAAACCCTGAACAGTGGTGCCACACCTAGATGTCTGATTAGTACTGTTGGTCTTTCAGTGTTCTGGGGAGGCAGGGAAGGCTATCATACCATTCTCAACACCAACGTATTGTCCGAGCTCACCCACATGGCTAATGTCTTCAAGATGGCAGTAGGTCAGTTCAGACTACCAGCTGGACAATTTTTGACTTGGTGGTGGGTCCTATACATGCACCTACTCCTGATTTTATCATAATTTTAAATAGTCTCTTTTTTTGAGAGACTATTCCATTGACAGAGTACAGTGAAACCTCATTATAACGATACTCAGATATTCAACATATTCATTAAAATGACACAAGTTTTGAATGGCAAAAGTTCATTTTCTTGAGTCATTGATGTGACATATTCAGTTATCCGACACATTTCTAAGGGAACAGATGGTGTCAGTATAACCAGTTTTCACTGTATCTGCCTTTTAAGAGCATGTTTTTCAAATACCCTGTGCTGTCTTTCCCATATTATTAACCTCCTTTGAGAGGCCACCTACTTCATGTGACCACTTGTGGCCCCACCCTAGGGATAGTCTCCCAAAGGAGGGACCATTCTACATGATTTCTAGAAAAGGGTATCTGCTTTTTACACCTGGGGGTTCTAATACAGATGTACCATGCATCTTGACGGGTTTTCAAGATCATTATACACTGTACAAAAGAACCCTAAATTCAACATGTGGAGAAAGAATAAGGCTATCATTACCGATTATGCTACAAACGTTTATCATATATGGAACTTTGATCTGCATAATATGGATGTCAAGTGTTGTATGCAGCTTAAAATAGAAGGGAGGTTCACACTGCCCTTTTGTTTAGCTCCCTGACTTTTTTTCTTGGCTTCCTGCCTTTTTCTTTGGCTCCGTGCTCTTTTCTCCTATATTTTTATCCATATTTTGGGTAATTACCTTCTTTTTTTTATTGTCATAAAAAATTCAATATGATTTAGACACATTACTTCTCAATCTATTTATTAACCATGAGTATAAGTTACAACTTCAGAACTATTTCCATAAAACAACAAAAAAATTCCTGGGCTTTTGGACTGTTACTTTTGGGTGTCCTTTTTTTGATTGTCATTGTGCACTTAAAAGTGCCCGTTTAGATGAAAGGTGCACTGCCCCCTTAAAAAGCTTGAGACAACAGTGATGACCTTCATGTACTTTCTCAATATCACAGAGGGCATCCATTTCATGATTTTGTTTCTGTGACCTGCATTTCATGAAATTTTTTTTTTTTTTTTTTCTGTGATGGACATTATGGCTCAGGTTGTGTTCATGTAGCCATATACCATTACAGGAACATTTTTCTTGCAAAAGTTGATGACATACCGGCCTCCATTAAACCATTCTTTTGAATGGGGATTTGGTGCAGTTGGTATGTGTGTTTCCCATTTTGGGCTAGGTGATTGGTGCCAAAGGTTGCAGGTTGGAGACCCTTCCGTTCCGTGTTTACAAAACATATAAGGAGTCATGGTGGTGCCACTAGTGGTAATTACTGGAACTAACATCATAGGTATCAAAACACATTAAACGCATTGAGCAACTTGAGATGGAACTGCAAAATTTATACCAAATATGCAGTAGAGCGATGGTCAATGTTTTTTATATGTTGTGTGATCTTGACCTATTTTTCAATGTTACTAAGTACTAAAGAAACGGACACTAAATGCAGTATATTTATAAAGAATAAGGTAATTGATACCAAATGTACCATAAATGTGTATCATGTAGATGCTTGATATTGCATGATATGAATGGCCATGACTAATTTCTACAGGTAGCAGAGGGAATGCAATTCAGGAAATTATTTTTAGTTGATGATTGTAAGCAGAGCATTTGGCCCATGCACCATAGGTGTATTGCAAAACATTTAATCAAGTGGCAGAATCATATGTGTGTGTGTGTGTGTGTGTGTGTGTGTGTGTGTGTGTGTGTGTGTGTGTGTGTGTGTGTGTGTGTGTGTGTGTGTGTGTGTGTGTGTGTGTGTGTGTGTGTGTGTGTGTGTGTGTGTGTGTGTGTGTGTGTGTGTGTGTGTGTGTGTGTGTGTGTGTGTGTGTGTGTAAGCAATTTTAGGAAGTCCATCTAACATCATTATCACATGTCAAGAATTGAACATTTTCAACTTCCCAAAACTATTGGACAGATCTTCTACAAACTTTACAGGACCTTCTTTATCCAACATGGTGAGAATGAGCCTTGATTTTCGTCCTCCAAATTTTTTCACTTGGTGGTGGTATAGTCACTTCCTGATTTTCAAAAATTCTGAAATTTGCATCACATTCATTGCTAAGAGTAAGCAAGTAATTGTACCTACATTTACATGTCATTGGATAAGGCAGCCCTAATGCCCATATGCAGGGACAAGGTCTTTGAACTGTCATTTTAAGCTGATGTCCAGCTGGTATTAGATAATTTTGCTCATTTTGATATTTTTGCTAGACGTTCATATTCTCTCTTATGTGTCCAAATTTGCAAGGTCTACAATTTGAATAAATGAACAAAATACTTTGAATGTTAACATGGTAGTTGATGGACCCTGTTGACCTTTAGATCTTGACTTCAGGCAATAGGTATGGGGACCAAAATGGCCACTTCACATGAATATATCTCTAAAACTAGCTCAGGAAAGTGTTGTTCCATGCATGTCCAATTAATGTTGGGGTCCTGTTTGGGGGTGGGGGCTGCAAATAAAATAATCCAAAAAGTTTTGACTGAAAAAATCCTTTATAAAATTACAAGAAATCCTAAAATGTTTTTAAATTTCAATAATCTTTTAATCCTAAATTGAAGTAAAAACCAATAATCCCTTTAAAAAGGTCCAAAAATCCAATAATCATAAAACCCTTTTACGGCCCCAATGTTCTGAAATGGGTACATGTACTTTTTGGGTGTCAACAGTGTAAAAATGTGCACACAATGGGGGGAGGTAGAATTCCTTTCAATCATGCAAAAAAGTGTCCTGATCTCAGATCTGTCTACACAGCATGGGTATTAACAAAAAAGTACAAAACGTACAAAATGTGTGACATGGTTATTATTTCCAAGTAACTGGCTTGGAAAAGATACCTCGAGTCCCCTCAGACTAGATTGTTTATCTAAAAAATTATCAATACGCAGTAATAATGACATATCTATCTCCAGCTCTGGGGTGCATTCAGTAAACCATGACATTCCAAAATGTGGTGTCAACTGAACACAAGGCAGGTGTCTCAAGGGTCTCATGGTCAGTCACCCATGAATATTTCATGGTCTGTGTTAGCAGGTAATCTTAATTACCTAGCCTGGACTGTCCTTTGTTTTGACTGTGCCTCAGTGCCTGGCAGACCCAAGTGAATATGGTAAAAGTGGCCACAGTCGGCTCACATTGGAAGTAAATAACATAAAAAAGAGATAGACTCAGGAACCTGTTTAAGTAGTCTTAAAAGGCATGTGGTCTCTCAGTGAAGTGGTATTTCAAAAGAGGGACTACTGTATTCTCATGATAGACTTTACAACATATCACAAATGAGGCAGATTGTATGACAGAATGCACAGGTTCACACTTTGAATCATGAAAACTGGACTATAAATAGTAGATGTATAGATCTGCTTTTTATTTGCATGTGCCAGATGCATACATGCAAAATATCTCAGATGTAAGTTGTCTAATTTAATTTTTTAAAAGACCGTTTTTTTCTTCTGAATTTCCAAAGTATGGGCATGGGTTTTTTCTAGCTGCATTGACAACTTTGTCAAACATTTTTGAAATGGAAAGTTTTCTTGTGCAATTGCACGCGTCATGGTTTTTTTAAATGTCATGGACATGCATAGTACAACACTCTTATGCCAGAATAAGAAGCAAAGTTACCGCTACATTTCTATGCAAAAGTGCTAATGGAATGCCTGGGTACATCTTCTTTCATTCCTACCTTGACGCTTCTTGGCATTTTTGTGGAGATATGCCAAAAAGTAAGTTATGCCTTCACAATTTTTTTTGGTGAGACACCCTATGTTGGGCAGCAAAAACGGTGAGAAGTGGCTCTTTGTTGTTGTTTTGGCTTTCCTTGTGTAGTTGAAGTGTCTGGGTCACATTTATATATTTGTTAACTTCATTTACTGTTCATTTCTATATCTCTTTAATTTCCAGGTGCATTGACATTGTGACATGAAACTTCACAGGTACATAACATAGGCTTAAAATACCTGTCACATGGTGCGGCTAGGCCATTAGTGCAGGTATCCAGACAGCAGTCTTATTCCCTTTAACTGTTAATCAGTGGGCAAAAGCTTCCCAATGCTTTGATTTTTGTTAATGAAATTTGACAAACACATACAAATAAGGATTAACACTCATGCTATATCGCAAAACTAGGTCACTAGTTTAAATGTCATGGGCTCAGTGATGTCCATTTACTATAATTTGTATTTGGCCTGTTACAGTTTTGTCCATAGAGTTATTTTTATGAAACCTCACATGCGTCAGGTCTAAAATGCATGTCTTAGTGAAACGAGGTCACCAGGTCAAGTGTATGGGTCAGTGATAGGCATATGTACACTATCATCAGCTCAGAGTTGAATTCAGCTCAGCTTTTCGCTGTTCATCATAGCTCCAGTAAAGATGCAGCTGAAGCTAGAACGCAGATCAGTTCAGGTTGGAACTTATTTTTGGAGGACTATTTGTAGGTTGGTACAGCATGGGCTGTTCACATAGCCTTCACAATGCTTTTAATTTTAAGTTGTTACACTTGCTGAAAAGTGTTTAAGTCTAGCCAAGATATCATGCACACAAGTCAAGATGGCTTGTATGGGGAGGTTTGTGGTTGGCTGGACTGTGACCTTTACAGTTAAGGCCTGATGTTATAGTGTTCTTTAAAACAATGGAACAAAATGGTATCCTTAGACTTAGGGCACTGGAACAGTTATGAACCTTTTGAGTGAACTTTTGACCCGTTCCACCATTTGAGGCTGAGAGTCCATCGATTGGCATCATAATTGTTCCTGTTCCTGGCAGCCAAGGCGCCATTTGTACACTGATACTGTGATAGGAGCTGACAGGCAATTACAGATTGCACTCTATCATATTGTTGAACAGAAAAGTAACTCACAGCAAAAAGGCAAAATCAATTGGTTTGACTCTGGATTTTGCAGCTTACGCAAAGAAGATTGGTTTTACTGGTCAGTTTTTGATCGAGCCCAAGCCCAAGGAGCCGTCCAAGCATCAGTACGATTATGGTGAGTACTCCAACTGTGCCCTGAGATGTCCATAGTTTTACAGTGATAGCAGGTTGTAGAGAAAATGCACCATCTTGAAAGTTTCTGAAAACTGAGTTATTTCAGTAGTATTACAAGTTAGTTTCTGCGATACATTTGAACATTTCATTAACTCTTTCAGTACCATATTTTGGACTGAGTCAACAGCTTTTCTTGGCACACTTTGGGCACAATGCACCCAAAGTATGTTCATGAAAGCTGTTGACCTGGATCTTTATATTCTATGTAACTTCAGGTATGCTGGTAATGAAGGGTCTTTTTACAAGGAACATGAATCCAGCACACTTATTATAGTTCAGAGCGGGTTGCTTTAAGTGGTTTGACTTAAGTTGCAGTATGCACTGAAAGAGTCAATATGACTTAATATACCCTGAGTGGTTTGATCAGTAGGTTTATTGTATCAGGATAATATACCCTCAGTGGTTTGATGAATAGGTGTATTGTATCATCGTAATATCTGGTGTTGTATTTTGCAGATGCCATGACAGTAATTGCCTTCCTCAAACATTTTGACTTGGACAAGGATTTCAAGGTATAACACCAGCGATTTGGGAAACTTCAAGGGAGATCATATATGGTAGAATTTAGTCTAATTGTGTGTGACATGGGGCCATAATGGAATAAAAATGGGGTGGGTGGGTGGGTGGGTGGGTGGGTGAGGGAGGGAGGGAGAGAGAGAGAGAGAGAGAGAGAGAGAGAGAGAGAGAGAGAGAGAGAGAGAGAGAGAGAGAGAGAGAGAGAGAGAGAGAGAGAGAGAGAGAGAGAGAGAGAGAGAGAGAGAGAGAGAGAGAGAGAGAGAGAGAGAGAGAGAGAGAGAGAGAGTTTTACTGTAGATGTGGAAGATGTCATTTAATGTGGTGCATAATAAGAAAGGTCAACATGGAAATGACATACCAGGACAAATGGCTTCTTTATGGTTTCAGATCAATGTAGAACCAAATCACACCACTTTGGCTGGACATTCTTATGAGCATGATGTTGTCATGGCATCAGCGTAAGTTCTCTTTCTGTGCTTATGTAAACTTTTTTTTTACCCCAGACAAGCATATCTCAGTTAATACATATAAATTGTTGTTTTTTTCCTTTCTTTTCTTTTATAATACAGTTAAGCCCGCGTTGAACTTAACAGTCACCAATCGCATCCACCTTTTGCAACCTTTTTCCAACCATTTGAGTGAAAGGCAAACCTTTTTCAAACACTTTCCAAACCATTTCAAAACCATTTCATCTTATTGCATTAAAACCCTTTTGAACACTTTTAAACCTTTCTCTAATGGTTAACAACCATTTCACACACTTTCTCAACCTTACTGATGTAAACCTTGAAATGGTTTGCAATCGTGTTAACCATTTGAAACCCTTTGTCAACCTTATGCAAACCTTTTACAATCTTTACAAACCCCAGTACAACACTTTGCAACACAAAAAAATGCATTTGTCTGTTAAGTTTTAGATGGTCTTAACTGTACATGTACATGTATATTCAAGTAATTCATTACTTCATCAAGTTATGGATGTTTGGGTAAAATGTTAATGTGTGTATCACTATTTTACAAGGGGATCCTGACTGATGATATTGATAGTTCAAAACTCAGTTTTTGAAAATAAATTCTTAGGAACTATTTACCGGTTCATTTTCAGCATTATTTGATATCTGGTACCATGGAGATTTTGATCATTCATAGGCCTCACCTTTGTACTGTGGTAAGGTCAGATACCAATGACCCAGCAGCCGCTTGGTTTGTTGCTGCAGCAAACATAAAGTGTGGTTCTGGACATAGATGTAGGGAGGAAACACCTGCCTTTAATAATAGGCTGTGTGAGGAAGGTCACTTTAGAAGGGAGGAATCAAGGTCGATTCTGTCCAGTTTGGGGTGCGATACTTGGTGTATATGCATGCAAATTGTTGGTACCAGTACTGTGGTCCTCGTCTGATAATGCTGCTCTCACCAAAGACCACTTCTTTGACAGGGGCACTACCCTTATGCATGTCCATTTCTGTTGTATCTTCCCCCTTAAGAAAAGCCATCCCTCTAATCACAGTTCTGCAGGGATGTCCTTGTTAGAGGGGGGCCTCTAATACATAGGTCTGGAGGAGCAGATGAAGGTGGCAGGTGTATATACATGTAAGTAGTGGCATGGGAGAGTGGGAAAGGAATCCTGAGACAGAAGGAACATGGTTGTTCCACCTCAATTAAATGGGATTTAAATGGAATATGACTTTTAAATGAAAAGAGTACCCTACAATACAATGACCAACTAAAATCACTGCTGTTGCTCTTTAAACTTTAAAGTGGAAATTTTCTTTTCATTGTAGGTTTGGGATGTTGGGTTCCATTGACTCTAACACAGGGTCCCCAGACCTGGGTTGGGACACTGACCAGTTCCCTATGGACATCAAGAACTGCACTATGGTCATGAAAGTATGTAAAATTTGTATGCAGAAGAGTCGTGTGTAATGCCTAATTTCTCAATGGACTTTAAGCGTGTCCACCACATGTTCCCAATGTGTCAATGTTGTTGACCTCATGCAAGTGGACTTCCTGTTCATAATACACCAATGGCGTTTCCTTTGTTTTTTTTCCCCCATTAGTTTTTCCCTTCTGTTTTCCTATCATGCAACCTGACATTGGAAGAATTTTGTAATTCTGCATAGCATTTGTTACTTTTTGGATAGCATTTTGTAATTTGTTTGTTTATAAGTTTTTCTGTTAAAACTGCTGCGATGTTAGATGGAAAAAAAGTACCCAAAGGTCAGGTATTGATGAATCAAGTTTCAGTATATCAGATGGAGTTTCTAATTTATATTCACTGATTTTCTTTCCCTGTATCTCACAGTGCGAAGAGAGATATTGATGTATAAAGCAGATGTTGAACTACAGGCATGAATATATGTCATTGGTTTTGTTAAAGAAATTAAGATGTTCATGTTTATTGTCTTGTAGCCTAGCAGAAAATAAAGCTTGCCTGTCTGTCAGTCTGTCATGGAGTGCCAGAGAACAGCAAGGAAATGATGTCAACTGTTAAACTTAGTATTGACTCTTTCAAATTTTAAATGTAGTATTTAATATTTAAATATGAAAATATGGTTTCTAGTTTCTCACCAGACGGGGTTGGCACATCACAGGAATATTCAGAATATGACTATATTTTCAGGAACAGGTTTAACAATTTACACAAAATAAATTGCAAAGTCAGCATAAGTAAAAAGTGTCATTTGGAACTGGTTGTTTTTTCTCATCATTTGTTGTAAACTTTGTATTGATGGGTTTGTAAACAACAGAGCCACAGAGGGGACATGAGTGGGAAAAAACTTATTTCATTCCCTTTCAATAACTATTTCGTTCCCGCACAATATTATTGGGTGGGAATGGAATAAAAGAAAAAAATCCCCCAAAACAGGTACCTCTGGAGCTCCAGAGGGGACATAGAAGAAATTTTGTTATTTCTTTTCCTCACAATAATTATTTAGTTCCTTCACAATATTATTTCCTTCCCTCACAATAATATATATATCGTTCCCTTGCAATATTATTTCCTTCCCTTGTAATATTATTTCCAGGGAATGATATTATTGTGAGGGAATGAAATAATATTGCTAGGGAACAATATGATATTGTGAGGGAATGGAATAAAATTGCTTGGGAATGCAATCTTATTGCAAGGGAACGAAATAATTTATTTTTCTCTCATGTCAGCTTTGGGGCTCCGTAGTAAGCCAACACAAGCAAAAAGAAAAAATGCTGAAGTTGTGACTGTGTACATTTTGTGATGACCACTATAATGCCAAGGAGCACTGGCTTCTCACCATGAAAAGTTTTCCTTTTAGATCAGAACAGAGTTGCTAAAATAACTGACCATGTATCTGATGGGTGTCATATTGCATGAGGGGGGTTGGGGGACATCACTACCCTGATTCTACACAATGGTTTTCTGCAAATTCTTCCATTTCCTCCATGGAAAACAGTTTGATTATTTCACAGTTGGTCAAATGTTGTATTTTACGTTGCTCAAAACTCCCAGGTGAACAACTCCTTTCTCATGACATAATTCTCTTTCAGACTGTGATTGAGCAGGGAGGACTAGCACCCGGTGGACTTAACTTTGATTGCAAGGTACGCAGGGAATCATCTGATGTTCAGGACATGTTTATTGCTCATATAGGTCAGTATCTTATGCATACACATATAGGTCAGTATCTTATGCGTACACTTATGGTACTCATTCCGATTCAAAGATTTCATGGAGCAGATGTGGTTCTCGTGGAGCTTTGTGATAATGATATGTCTTACTTTACAATACCACAAGCAGTTACAGTAAAACTTGTTTTGAGAGACCCCTCCTTTGGGAGACCACCTGCCTTTTGTGACCACTTTTCTTGTGCAAAAACATATTCCAATGATAATTTACCTCTTTTGGGAGACCACCTGCAGAACCTGACCAGTGACCATGCAAAATAGCCCCAAGAGACCACTTATTCAGCCACAAATACCCCATTTAGATAAGTAAAATCCACAAATTTTGGCAAGATTACTAAAACTGTTTTGATAAAATGAGTTTACAAAAACTAGATATGTTTATGATATCAACAGATTAACATGACTGCCAGATGGAATTGGGTGTAATAAAAGTAGAAACATGCATGTATGAATCTAAATTATGGATGGAAATTCAAACTAGAGGTTAGTTGTTGGCCAGGTGGCACAACAATCAACCCTCCTTTGGGAGACCACCTGCTTTATGTGACCACCTATGGGTGTGTCCCAGGGGTGGTGTCTTAAACAGGTTTTACAATAACTATACACTTATTATAGAATTCATATAGCATAAAATAACAACAATGAATCCTCTTTCATCAGAAGCAGTAAATTTTTAAAAATGTAGAAGACTAGTGAATTTTTAATAAAACTCTATAGGTTTGAAAGTAGCGTGTGTGCTTCCATTAGGGAATGTGCTACAATTGGAAGAAATACAGTACCATACAATGTATCAATCCAGCAGTCAAGATTGCCGGAGAAAAGCTTGTCGGATATGTTCAAAGATTAAAATAATGTAAACAGTTGCTCAATTTGAAAACCACACTGTCCAGCCTTTTGTCTTTCTTTTGTCTTTTTTGTAAATTTTAAATCTTGTTTCTTTATACTACTCAAGAAGCATTTTCATAATGCTGAATGTGCATCAAATATATTGTGTAAAAAATTTTACAATAAATTAACTGTAACAATGATGAAAAGTTACCAGAGAGCAAGTTTGTGTGTATGTGTTAACTTCTACACTTTGTAGGTGCTATGGACTCATTTGCACGAGGTCTAATGAGTGCTGCAAAGCTACTGGATGAAGGTGTTCTGAACAGGAAGGTCAAGGTCAGTCAGTGGATGATGACCTCAAATTATACAGGGTGTATAGATGTATTCATCTCCCCCCACCCACCCACCCCCACCCCACCCCCCTGTAATGGGCATACAGTGGAGGCATTTCTTATCTTGGAACACAAATCCTTGCAGGCCAAACATGCAGAAACATAGAAAGTTTCAAGATTATTTAATGGATGCATTATAGCAGTTTGCAACTGTTAAGTTTCATGAAACTTGACACGCCTATATCAGAACGGGCAGGCCATGCAGCAAAATTGGGTCACAACGTCAAATGTCTGGGTCACATTGATAAATTCATCTGCTATATATCTCTGGGCTATAAGTTAATCCCTAATGTTATTTCACAAACATTCAGACAGGAACATTTCATTGTGGTTTCAGTCTCTTATTAATAGTACCGGTAGTGACTCTTCACCCGGGATTCCAAGGCAAATGCAGGGTAAAGTTGCGGACTTTGATGTGCTGCCTGCTGTGGGCATATGCTTATTAGATAAGACTCAAACCCCACAGTGTATGTTCAACATGAAATTTTTCCACAAAATAGGTGGTCAATATTTTACCTTTTTTTTCCAAAATAGAGATCAAAATTTTAACATTTTTTTTCTAAAATGAGGGAGTCAAAACTTTAATTGCATGGGAAAAGGTTTGCATTATTTGCAGATTTTTTAAGAGAGCTGACTTGCATGTTATCTGATTTACATTCATTGGGACATTTCTATATCGAGTATGGTAAGCATGTGGAGCAATAATAAACAAAAATATTGCATCCAAGTATGCAGGTAACTAATTTTTTCAATATCTATTAATCAACACTGGCGATGTGAGGGGTTGAATATTCAGACTGTGCATCAGGAAATGGAGGGTCACAACTTAACAACGGGTGGAAAAAAGGGATCATTCCAGCGGCACCTCTATACCTACCAATGTTGAGGGAGACGCTCCCCACCCCCCCACCCCCATTCCCAGGAGGAAAGTACTGGAAGACCCACCCAGCCATAATATACGGATGCAGAACCCATTTATGCTGCCAAGTAAACAAACTACAAAAACCTCACAACTGTTCACATGATGCAGCCCTCATGTACATATCTTCTGACAGTAATACCAAATTTTAATATGAAAAAAAAAAAAAAACAACTTTTGATAACTTTGGATGATGCAGTGAACATTGGTACATGTGTTGTTCAACATGGGTCTATTAGACAAATGTATCCCATGGATGTATAATACATCTATGTACAATCATAAACATAGTCTTGGCTGATTGGAGTTTAAAGAGGTACTTCGTAGATAAATGTATACAAAGTTACAAAAACCTTGACAAAATTTTTCATAATTCATCTTATTCCACTTGTATTTTATTTATTGTGGCGCCTCCACATCCTCCTGATAAAGCCCCAGGAGGTCGAAACACGTGGAGGAGGAGGCTCCTCACTAGACCTAGAACCAGTTTCTTGTGTTTCTCTTTGTGTTTTTCACTTGATGTTGATGCAATACGTATATAATGAAATGTGCAGTACGTGTTTCTATCAGCAGGATCGTTCTGCCTGATTTTGTAGTACTTCAGGATAAGTGAGACACATTCTGCATAGGCCAGTATTATTGTAGCTTCAAAAGTGAATATGGATATACTGGTAAATAGATGGGATTTGATTTTTAGATTAGCTGACTTGTTAGATCTTTTTAGTTCTTTAATTGGGCAAATCTTAAAAAAAATTTTCTTCTCTAAAACTGCTTACCCAATTGCTCTGATTTTACACAGGAATAGTCATAGTGACTCCTAATTCTTAATTTGTTCACCAGGTGGTGCTGCAATTTTTTCTATTTTTTTACAATTTTTTGTGTGTTTTTCCTAATTTTGACTTCTTCTCCAGAACTGTCACTCAGATTAAGCTGAAACTTGGTGGATTGTTTATTGTGGGAGAGTCAAACAAAGCTGTCCTGATTTTTAACGATTTTTTTCAATGCCCCTTTCCTATTGATTACTACATGTATGTAAGTCAATGGGCATTCTAATGCTAATTCACATCTTCAACTTTTTCTCTGAAACCATGTGCCAGATTGACTTCAAACTTTCTGGCAATGTACCTTGGGTGAGTCTTCACCAGGTTTCTGCAAATGGTCACACACCATTGATTTTTGGGATTTTTTATGATTTTTTTTCCTTTTTTTGGGGGGGGGGGCAAATCTTAAAAATCTTCTCTGAAACTGTTCATCCAATTGCTTTGATATTACACAAGAACACTCATAGGGACTCCTAGCTCTTAATTTGTTCACCAGGTGGCACTGCAATTTGAAAAAAAAAAAATTTTTTGTGTGTTTTTGCTATTTTCAAAGTCTTTTCCAGAACCGTCACTCCTATTAAGCTGAAACTTGGTGGATAGTCTCCTTTTGGAAGGGTCAAACAAAGTTATTCACTAGGTGGTACTGCTTGGATTCCTTATTTTAAAAGATTTTCTCATTTCGGGCACTTAAAGATAAATGCACCTTTCCTATTGATTACTATGTAAGTCAATGGGTAATCTAATACTAATTCACATTTTTGACTTGTCTGAAGAAACTGTCAGTCAGATTGACCTCAAACTTAATGGCAATGTACCTCGGGTGGGTCTCTTACATTAACATACATATGCAATTGTTTACATTGTTTGGGTGGAGTGCTACATACTTGACATCAGAGACTATGTAACTACTACACCCAACCAAGATGAGCATTAAAGGAGCTCAGCAAATTCGATCAGGTGGGTCTTCATGTTTCATTTTCCTTTGAGGTGGTCATGCTCAATTGAGCACAAAGAAGATTAACACTGATTACTGCTCTTGATATATATCTGATATATGTACCAATGTTCAATGCATCATCCAAAGTTACCCAAAAATATTTTGATAATAAGAATGCACTCTTTCACTGGGAACTGTGGTAGTAGATAATGCACAGCTGAACATGAGCCTAAAGCAAGGATGTGTGGTTTCCTCAATTTTGTTCATTCTAAAATCTTAAGGAATGTAGAACCGGGCAAGTGATTATATTAATTACTTAAGTGAGCATCTAATGGATTGTGATGAGGGAATAACAATAGGACACCAGAAAATTCCAGGGTTATTTTTTACAGATGTGCTTATGGCTGAGTTTCAAACCAAATTACAGGATATGTTAAACATTGATGGGTAATATGGGAATAAATGGAGGTTAGAGTTCAGCCAAGACAAAAGGCAATGCAAGGTATGACACTAGGAAAGAAACCAGAGGGTGAAAGAAAATGGAAACTTCAGAAATTCTAAATTCCAGAGGTTAAAAAGTATCTGATTGAAATTGGAGCGGTAGATAAATATGAGTATCTTGGGGGAAAGATAAAAGTAACAGGTAAAGGTATGGTCAGGTAACATATTGAAAAGTAAAGCAGAAGGTGAACCATACAAAGGGAATGATAAAAGCTACAGCAATAGATAGTTTAAATAGGGCATTCACAGCTTGAGTGCCTTGGGATAGAGAAGCAATACCAGGCATGCTATATGGTTAGATGTTATTGCAGTAAATGAGGGGTGTATCCAAGGTATGGAGAAAGCACAGAATGAAATGGGAAATGGATTCTAGGAGCAACACAGTGTACAGCAACAGTAGTAATCTTAGGGGAGTTAGGATGGAATAGCATAACTGACAGAATTGCCAAACCAAGTTGAACTACTGGGGATATTTACAATCAGTAAACGAAGACAGGTGGTGCTGGAAAATATATTATGAAGCTGTTACAGAACAGACAAAATTGGCCAAAGACACAGATAAGTTAGCAGAAAGATATGAATTGAAAGGTTATGATGAGGTTGAGGATTGGAAAACATATACATGTATAGGGAAGGTAGTGACAGAAGGATGGAACAAAGACCGGACAAAAAGAAGTGAGAGAAAAAAGCACACTAACTGCATACTAGGTTTTAGAGAAGCCAAAGAAAAGTACATCCAACTTTTGTTCCAGAGTAGGACAGGAATTATCAATTTAGAGAAAAGAAGACAGAAATGGACTGCAGGTAGTGGTTCATGTAAGTGTACAGTTTGTTCCCAGGAGGCAGACGAGACAGTAGACCATTGGTTGGTATGGTGTGATGCATATATAGAGAAGAAGGAAAATATATTTAGGGAATGGCAGAATGAGGACCATAACTGTAAGGGCTTAGAGGAAGTGGGGCACTTAGAGGAAGAGTGTGTGGAATGGATTTTAGGTTTGACAGAGGGTTTACTAGGAGGAAAGAAAGGGGTCAGAAATGTACATGACTTTCTGGTAGGGTGCTGGGAGAAAAGAAATGGAATGTTAGAATTATCATAGAATTGATTAGAATTACAGATTTTTGGAAAGGGAAGGGAAGGGTGGTGGCCCTTATCAGGGCTCCCATGCCTGTGTGCACGGGACATGGGGAACGGCTGAGCCTTAGAGGCGGGGATAGGGTCACAGGGAAAGTTGTTTTTGTTTTTTATTTTGTTTTTGTTTGTTTTTTTTTGGGGGGGGGGGCACCTGCCTCATATAAGATACAGGACCGTGGCAAACAAGTGGGGTGCCTGTGAATATAGAATCCTATATCTGATTCTATATCAGATATAGGATTCTATATCCTGAATATAGAATGGCAATTCTATATTCAGGATATAGAATTGCCACTCTATATCCTGGTTCAACAGAGGTTGGGACTAACTTTTGGCTGAACATTTCTCTGTCATACTCTGGGGACAGTCAGCTCACACAATTGGTTCACTGAAAAAATGACACAAAATTGGCTCACTTTATCATGTTCACACAGTTATGCTTTTATTTATGAAAACAAAAACTAAAACGTAGAGTTGCATTTGTTATTGGTAAGGCTTTATGTTGAGATGTGAGAGGGTACTAAAGCATGTCTATAATTTCTCCGCAGGAGCGGTATAGCAGCTTTACAAAGGGCATCGGTGCAAAAATTGAAAATGGCACAGCCACACTGGAGGACATGGAGGTTTGTTACCGATTATGTGCACTATAACAATAATTTGAATTCTGTCTCCATAATATTTGCAATTGAGGCTATTATATGTTATTTGTTGAATATTTACTCTCAGATTTAGCATCCACCTTACTTAGTGCTATGCCAGATGGTGATGTCACTGGCAGGACTAAACGATGATCCCTGAAATACTTGCATTGTATTGGATGATTACATGTAAAATATTACTGGGGAAAATGAAAAATAAAATATAGGATCTGAAGTTGTTTGAAGGTTTACAATTGTGCAACGTGACTGTAAAAACATGAAAAACTTCAATGTACGAATTAATAGAATCATGAGGTGTGATTAAGATTGTACTAGTCAGTGAAAATTAATTGACTGCAACTCTTTTTCATCTGATCCACAGGCTTATATACAGAAGAATGGTGAGCCAGAGCTGAAGTCTGGCCAGCAAGAGCACTATGAAAGCATTCTTAACTTCTATGTTTGAATTTACATCAGTTTTGGCCAACTCTGTATGAAAATTGGACCTCAGTAAAAAATGTACAGAGATTCTGAATCAGGCTTTGGTGAAAAACAGGTCTAGACAAGTTATTAATGTTGAAGCTACATATATCCTCTTGCCAAGGACCATGTGGCAGGGTATGCAAATAGCAGGGTGTTGTAGCTGAGAAGCAGTCTTACATCTTCATACAAAAGAAACCTTGTTTATGGTATTCAATTTGCATGTATGGCAAGGACTGATGTTAAATATGATTAGTAGTCTACTTGGTGGGAGAACAACATGATATATACCAATTACAAGCACATACCTGGCGCATGTGATCATGTTGTTGAGATTGATTATATGTTTTGTTATGCAGTTTACAAAGATTAGATTATGTTCCTACATAGTTATATTTTCATATGATTTAGCTGGTGCTGTAAATTATTAGTTTGGTTTGTCACACATGCAGTATATGCCAGTAAGTTTAACTGGCTTAGAGTGGCATATTTAGGTGAGATTATGTATCTGCTATAATTCTCAATTTAGAAAAGGAAAAACATTTTTATGTTGCTTGTTATTTCCTGCAAATTACACACCAACTGTTACTGCAATGTGGAATGATGATGGCTATGGGAATACCATTGTATGAGACATTCAGCTTTTAACTGAGACAAGTTGTTCAAATACATTGGTTACTTGTTTTTGCATGACTTACTCAGAAATGCCAAAAAAAGCACTGACATGGTATTTGGCACTTGAATAAATCATCTCACTTTTAGAGATACAAATGTTAACTGACCTCTCAGTCAGCTGAGCTAATAAGATCGTTGGTCATTCATCTGTACTTCCATCAGCAATTCACATGTTCAACTTTTCAGAAAGTATTACATGGGAGTCTGATTTCACACATTCATGTACCCCTTGTGGGCATTTACCAAGTATCAGAAGAAGGTCATGACTATAGGTATTTATTTTGATTAATTTTTTACTCTCATTTTTTGGGAAAAATCAAAATTCCCTCTAAAAAGTACTTGGCCAATTGCTTTGATATTGCACAAGGGGTCACTTAGTTTTTATTTTGGCCACCGTGCAGTGCCTTCATTTTTTATCTGTTTATGAGTTTTAGCTGTCAAAGTTATGTTTGACTTCTTCAGGCTGTATAAATTGCTTGATGTTGTGTCAGGAAAACTTTGCTCTTACATATATTTGATGTCAGTTTGTGAAGTTGATGACAATATGTTAATTTTTGACAAAGCTATGAGATATCACACTTTGGGACCATGCACTGGAAAGGGCAGATGTAGAAACACAGTCAACAGTCCTTGTATGACAATACTGTAAAAATTGTTGTAGGAAATCATTTGCTCTCACACATGATGTTCCACATGTGGACCTCCACCAAATTTGTGAAGATCCAACAATTTTTTATTTTTATGATTTTTTTTAAAATGTTTTTTTGTGTGTGTGTGAGCAAAATGCAAAAGTTCTTTTCAAGAACTACTTGGACAATTACTTTGACAATGCACATGGGATCACTTTGTTCATCACTTTGGTTAGAAGTACAGGTGGTGTTGCAGTTTGTTTGCTTGTGTTTTGTGGTAAATGTTTGTGAGTTTTTGTAATTCAACTTCTACCAAGTCAAGTCACATTCTCAATAGTCTCCAAACTTTGTGCGAATGTACTTTGACTTGGTCTCCACTAAATTGTTTCATTAGGTGGCCATATTGTCATTTTTTGTTTGGTTTTTAACAAGTTTGAAAATATAAGTTATGATAATATCAGTGTAATAAACAAAGGTATACCAGTGAAGTGCGTGTATATGATTTTTTCCCCAAAAGCTTTGACAGGATCCTTTTCTGACTGGGTGGGGATGTACTCTGAGTGAGTTTCAACCATGAGAGTGTCATGCAAGAAATCTAAGTCATTATTTCTCTGAAATCACTTGTTATCATTTGTATACACCCAATCTCATACAGACTCGTTATTCATACCAGTATAGATCAATCAGGTTAGAGGTTAGGTGAGCACAGGACTGTCAGAGTCCTTGTTTTTATAATTTCAGTGAAACAAATGTCAAAATCTTGGAATAATGAAATACAAATTTGATATATGTATAATTCAAGGTACAATAAATGGCAGTTGTTTCCTCAACATTACTCTTTTTTTTTTTTCTTGTTTGTTTGTCATTAGTGCTTTTCAATGATATCCTATGCTTTTTTCATAACTTTAACTGTGACGTAACTGATGAAATCTTCCATCAAAACGCAATACAGACTTACCTGATTTTAATCTCTCATCATCCATCTCTGATGAAGAAGCCCCACTGAGGACTTATTTCTTTTCATCCTCCATCTCTGATCAAGAAGCCCTATTGAGGACATTTCTTTTTGTCCTCTGATCACGAAACCCTATTAAGGACTTTTTTCCCATTGTCCAATTCTGATCAAGAAGCCCCATTGAGGTGAGGACATTTCTTTTCATCATCCATTTCTGATCAAGGGGCCCTACTGAGAACTTTCTTTCCATGGTCCATTTCTGATCAAGAAGCCCTAATCTAGGATCTATTTCTCTTGATTGTCCATCTCTGATCAAGATGCCCTACTGAGGAATTATTTCTCTCCTCAGATTCTGATGATTAAATATTCAAGGCCCCTTTTTTGTTGTTGTTTTTGTCTTTCATTATTTCTCATTCTTCTGATATTAATATTTAGATTACAGTACCTTTTTCCCAAAACAATCTATTCAGTTACAATGAAATATTTATTTCATTATGAACGTCATGGGTTACAATCTTCAAGTATGATCACTTGGTATACCCTGCTGAAGTAATTATTGGCCTCAAACACAACTTGCCTTCATGGTACTGAAACTCAAAAAAGCCTTCAATGGTGACAACTTTATGGTGCTCTCTGACAGTAAAATACACCACTTAGCATGATTTTAATGAGGCACCTGTTGACTGTACCTCATGCATACCTTTTGATAGAATCCTTTAGATCTTCCTCCTGGGGAAGGCCGGGAATGAAGGCTTAATACTAGAGGGATCTCATTCAAACTCCAGCGTACTGTGTTGTACTTCTCTTTTTAGATTTGTTTTCCTTTACTCTGCTTGGAACATTTCACATATGCAATATGCTTTAGGATCAACTGACAAGACTAGGTTGTTTTGTAAATTCTTGCAGAATAAAGGTATTTGAATGCTTTGTTATGTTGCGGTGACTGTGATTAAAAAATGCACTCCTATTTGCTATCTTATAAAGAGGTGTGTAAAGTTAAAAAAAGAGTAAGAGCAAGGCTTCTATTTTGCACATGAAAAAGGACTAGTCAAAATATAAAAAGTCCTACTGGTTTTGCAAGCTGTTGAAAAAACACTTGTGAAATGTGCCTTTTTCTGATGTACCCTATGTAAGTGACCTTTTGCTTGGAATTTTAGCTGATTTGTCTGGAGAGTCTGGATCCAGTATGGCATTTCATGGCAATATTTTGTTTCCATCCAATATTATTTCATTTCCACACACTATTTTTCATTCCCACACTATAGGATTTCATAGAAAGCAGTATTGCATTCTCTCGCCATATATTTCATTCCCACGCAATGTATATTTCGCGCCCACACAATACTATTTTGATCCCACACAATATATGATTATATATATATATATATATATAACTGCTGTTGGTTCATACATGCAGTTCTGCAATCAACTGATCAAGGCACAAAATGGAATACTCCACGACTGGGGTTCCGCGGCATTAAACGCGACAGCTCGATCACAGACACATTTTTGTACATGTACATGTACATGACCGATTGACCAATAAACAGTAATGTGCAGAGCCACTTTGCAGTCATTAACAAAAACAAAAGTAATGTCATAACCTTTGATGGTCACCTTTTCAAATCCCCCCTCACCCTTCTAAATCAGGTCTTTATGGCCCAATGTACTTTGATACACACCCCTGTGTGAAGTGGACAAGTGCGTACATGTAAAATGTGACAGCCTTGCACACATATGCCTATAGAAGATACCAATTCTTGTAGGGTGTATGCTTCATACAAATTTACTTGCAGGTTTGTATTTTAATGCTGCTATTCAGCATATTTACCATGCATACCTGAAGATGGTGCACACATTTGTCATCTGCAGTAAACCAATTAGGCGGTGGCTCTGATCTTGTCAAGCAGTTTACATGAGAATTACTATAGTAGCACACCTCAAATGTCTAAAAAAAAAATTACGTTTCTGTGGAAAAACAATAAAATTGCGCAACCATCAAAAGTGGGCAACATTATTTTCTTGAGGGGAATGAAATAGTACACTTCTAGCATAAAAACCGGATTTTGAATAAGTGCTTTATAGCTCAAAATTTACAGGACGTTTAAATTAAATTGGATTTTTTTAAAGAATGAAACGGCCATAAAATTAGAACTAAGCCGCTTTAAAAAAAAGTAGACCACAGCTTTTGAGAGCATGAAGTGTTCTTTCATTTGACACTATAAACTAAATCTGATATTCATTTTTTAAAATGCTATTTTAAATTAAATGCATAATTTAAGAATTTTAATTAAAATTTAATTACATCAACAGGGATACTGAACTTATATACTCAGTGCCAGAATCAAGCTTGATGTTATGTTCTCTTTCAGCCAATATATACTTTTTAGCTGTGCTGACCATAGGTCGCAGTGCTTATAAGATCACTCATGTCTGTCCGTCCGTAAACTTTTGCTTTGCACCTTATCCCTGTATTACTTTCAGAACTTATAAAGGGTATGGAAATCTAGGTTGAGTTTGATATTGGTGGGGCAATCTATAGTATTATGTCATATTTAGGCCAAGACAGGAAATTTGGAGGAAGCTGTAATTTTAAAAGTTTTTCGTGAATTTCTTGAAACGTCATGAGAATATCTGAGGCAAAAAGACGAAACCTATCAAATTTGGTGGCGCCGTGTTATGGATGATACGGACCAAAAGGTATTGAAAACACATTAAATCCATTATGTTGAGAAACAATAAGGCTAAAGAACACCAAATGTACAACAAATGTGTATCACGTGTAGAAGTTATGTGTTGCATAATATGGATAACATTGACCTGCTGTGTCATGGTCACAGAGGGAATACGTTAAGGAAACTGTTTCTTCTATTATGGTCATTACATCTGAACTTATTTACGTACATGTATCAATTTACCAGTGAAGGAATATTATGCAGACAAATTTCTATGACGTGTGGAGTCATGGTGGCACAACTGGTAGGCCTAGTATTCAGTAGAACTGGCATCCTAAGTACTAAAAGCTAAATATGAAATGTTGAGAAATCAGGTCAACAATACCAAATGTGTCATACATGTGTATCATGTAAGGAAGTTCAATATTGCATAATGTGGGTGACCTTGACCTACATTCTCAAGGTCACAGAGGGAACACATATCAGGAAATTATTTTATTGTGATGTCCATGACATAATAAATTGAGATGAATCTGCAAAACCTTCACCAAATATGCATTAAGCCAATGTTCAAATTTTGTAATATGTTGTGTGGCCTTGACCTGTTTTTCAAGGTCATTAATCACTTAAGAAGAGGACACTAAATTCAACATATTAATAAAGAATGAGAGGAAAGATAACAAATGCATCACAAGTGTGTTCTGACTATTGCTCAGGGTCATGGAACGAATGCTTTTCAGGAAATGAATTCTTTGTGATGGTAATCAGATTATACGTCTGCACTGCACTAGGCCCATTTTGTTAGGATAGGCCTATAAGATGGTAACCATCGACAGATATTAAACATTTACACACGAGTCATAAAGTGTACTACGCCCCTTTGTTAATATATTGTTGCAGGTATAAGTGATCATGTGATATTTATTCATTGAACTCAAACGGGTGTGGGCTGTTTTGTATTTGTTTGTTGTTTTTTTTGTTTTTTGTTTTTGTCCAAAACCACTTCCTAGTACTAGCAGTAGTAGTCATTACCCTATTCCGCAGTCCGAACTCTTTACTCTCCATAAGCTAACCTGTCCCTGTCTAACCTATTATACAATTATGGACTTTTGCTGAGATCACTGGTTAGTTTTATGGACCTGAAAGAAGAATACTGACCGAGGCCGAAGGCCGAGGTCAGTATTCTTCTTTCAGGTCCATAAAACTAACCAGTGAATGAAGCAAAAGTCCATAATTGTTTTATTTTATGAGTAACATCGAAAGGAAGCAAATATCTAATACTGCTTTATTTTAGAAATTACATTATAAAGTAAAAAAAGACAACGTCCAGTTTTGATATTTTTGCACGTGGCAAAGCTGAAAATAGTTTAATGACTTGAGATGGAGTGCCCAAGTCAGCGGAATCGTAATAGTGATTTGTGGGCGTGGCCAAGTCATTGGAATCGTAATGTCTAGTTCCAAGTTTATCGCCAGATGGCATGACTTGGCCACGCCCACAAATCACTATTACGATTCCGCTGACTTGGGCACTCCATCTCAAGTCATTAAACTATTTTCAGCTTTTCCACGTGCACCGTCGTAACCAATAAGATTACGGTAATCTTGAAAGAGTCACCAACTCATAAAATAAATACATATAGACGTAGACCTACTATCATGTATTGTCCATATTGCAAACGTTCCTTTTTAAAATTTTGACACAGGCTGTATCAGCCCAAATAAATTAAAGGGTCTTCAGCGGGAAACTACTCAACATGTTTAAGAGCCTTTTATCCGTTAGTTTTCCAGCTACTTTGCTCGAACAAACATAAGTAAATTACGTTGACCTGGTGCAAGCGACTTTTAATTCCTTTGATTCTGGTCACGTTCAGGTCATTGCCAAGGCCCTGCTGTTCAATTCAACTTACGGCGCTTCTGTTCAATTCAACTTACACAGAACCGGAGGACCGGTTTTATCTTGTGGAGTTATGTTTGGTTCATGACGTCATTTCGCAACGTTCCGAACCAGCGTAGCCAGAAAAGCACCAAGAAAAAGAGGAACGAGAAAAACAACGATTACAAATAAGGCCTGTAAAGTCTCGTTTAACTTCAACGGTACAATGGCGATTCCGTGCAGAGAATAGAGCCCTGATTTGTATTGTACATCATCTGGAGCTACATTGCTATTGCCAGTATTGGGTGACCGAGTGCTGCGGGTCTGAAAGTCGTACTTCCAGTCACATTGGCTTTCAGTTTTACCCTCGCGAACTCATTGGATTCCGGGGCCCACAATCCTCATTGTGACATTGTGTGATGGTGCATTTGCTTTTATGCCAAAAGTAAGAAAATACCTGTCATTAACAGAAATGACGTCACTCAGGTCCAGATTCAACAGACCTTCCTTTTATCAAAGATAAGATAAGATGTCGTTATTTCAGACTCAATGGTCCATACACTAGTAACTTGTTTCGGCGTTAGTAGGTGCGTTTCGGTGTTTCAGGGCGGTTCCTGGCGTTACACAGCGTTTGCCAGCGTTAGCCGGCGTTACAAACGCTGCAAAACGCCAAAAACCCAATTAAGCCTTTTGGAGCTTGGCGTTAGCCAGCGTTAGTTGGCGTTTCCCAGCGTTAGTCGGCGTTTGCCAGTGTTTGACACCCTTTCAACGCCGGCAACCACTGTTAAACGCTGACTAACGCCGACTAGACTGGCTGTCGTCTGGTTCGTCATATTTGTCCCAAAGGAGTTAGGCCTAATACACAGAGGTGTTTAATGGCGACGTGGGTCCAGTGGATCGCCGAAGGCGACGAATGTCTAACCGCGACATGGGACCAGTGAGCCGCCGAAGGCGACGAACCAGACTGGTAGGGTTAACAAAGTTCCACCCGCATCCTGCAGATGGCGCGGACCGGTGAAAATTTGCACCGGCTATAAACAGCCAATCAGAAAGCAGGTCACCATTTGACATGCAAAATTTGCATTTGAGATCTAAACAAGACGGCATGGCCAACATGGCAGTAGCAGCCACACTCAAGGACAGTGTACACTTTATAGCTTAAAAACTTGGTCGACCTGTGGTATCAGGAGTTCAACTGGAAATACTAGAGTACATAGGCAAACGGCAGGATGTTTTTGCATCTTTGTCGACAGGTTCGGGCAAGTCTGACGTACATGGCGGTACCATCCGTGCTGCAGTGGGCAAACCACGGTCATCTCACTCTCAGTCTCAGTCTCAGCGAGGATCCCTCAGCCTCTTACATTGTAATCATTGTATCGCCTTTAGTAGCCATCATTTAAGAACAGGTAGCATTTTTAAAGGAAAAGGGAATGAAAGCAACCCATGTAGGAGATGAGGAATGTGATTTGGAGGGCCTAAAGAAGGGGAATTACAACTACGTGTTTGGCAGTCCTGAATCTTCCCTGTCTGCCAAGCACAGAAAGCAGATTTTCACAAACCCCATCGACAAGTCACGACTTGGTGCCATATTCATTGATGAAAGTCATTGTATAGTGAAATGGTAATGTTTAACCGCGACATGGGATCAGTGAGTCGCCGTAGGCGACGAACCAGACCGGTGCAAATTTCCACCGGTCGGCGCCATCTGCAGGATGCGGGTGGAACTTTGTTAACCCTACCAGTCTGGTTCGTCGCCTTCGGCAACTCACTGGTCCCACGTCGCGGTTAAACATTCGTCTCCTTCGGCGACTCACTGCACCCCACAACGCCGTTAAACACCCCTGTGTATTAACCCCTTTGGGACAAATATGACGAACCAGACGACAGCCAGTCTAAACGCCGACTACCGCTGGCAAACGCTCTGTAGTCCTATTAACTAGCAAACTCAATGGGATACCTGTAAAATTTGAATTCAGTTGCACTGGGATGAGAAGGATCCATGAAAATTTGTGTCTTGTACTTGTACTAATCACCAATAGGCCTATACTTTTATTTTTTATCACAATATTGTTGTGTTTAGAACCAATACATAAGTAATTTTACAATATAGACAGGTAGTTCTCTGTGAACTAGTTTCCTAAGGAGAGTCCAGTGGTTAACATGATTTAAAGCTATCCCACGGTGTACAGGCATACCTCAGTCTATGCAAAATTTATGCTACTCGATCTCTATGAATCCCGGCATCACCTTCTAGTCAACAAGACCACTGCACAGACAGCATTTGGAAAGCTGCAAGTGGTAAGTAAACAGCTTTTAAGTATGTCGGTCATTAGTAAAAGGAATATGAACTACCCAGTTGAGTGCAGGGAAGTCTTCTTAACAAAACTGAATAAGTTTTAACAAGAAACATGCATCCATATTGCTGTAATTAATGCCCCCCAAAGCCAAGTTGTGTCTGATGCCAACCCTCAGTCGCTGTCCTCAGGTCAAAAATACCTCAGTATCTTATCTAATATTGGCTAACATGCTACCCAAACAGAAGCAAATGCACCCCTGTTATCCAAACAAATGTAAGCACACAGCAAAATGTAATACATGTGAATGAATGGCAAAAACACAGCCTAATATTCAGATTTCATGTGAAATCCATGGCCACGGCCAACACTGCAAATTGGCAGCTCAGTCTATGCAAAATGTTTCAATAATACATGTATAACAGTGTATCCAGACTGATGTCTATTAATAGTAACCTCTCAACTTTTCTGACCCTTTGACCCTATCAATACAACCATGATGATACATGAAAACAGGACAAAGTCAGGGAACAGTTATGGGGCATAAATTTACGATCAAATTAAAAATTTTAAATTTTGCCCATGCACTCAATTCTACTGTACTCCCCAAAACCACCCAATTTCCCGATTGCAACCACCTTTCAGTCCCATTTTATTTTTTGTGTAAATGTACTCCATATAAAGACCACTTTCCAATTAAGACCATTTTAATAGGTTCTTGGATGGTCTTAATTGGAAGATTCCACTGTCTTATCTAATTAACTCTTTCAAACCCTGTAATATAAAAATGGTAGTGGATACATGTATATTTGGTTCCAGTTTATTCATTAGATCTTTGGCAATTTATAAATTAAAAAATATCCCAATGCATCCTACTCCCCTACCAAATAGTGGCAGATAAAATATTTTTTATTTTCCTATCGATTAAAAAAGAGCGAGTTTTTACTGATGATGAAAAACAATTCAAATTTTAACTAATATTGAATTGATGTTTTAAAGACCTTTTAATTATATATATATATATATATATATATATATATATATATATATATATATATATATATATAAATTTACTTTTATTTAGGTCTGAAGCACTATGCACCTTGAAGATCTCTTGGGTGTAGGCCTGGAGTTTTACAGTGAAAATGTATCTGATCATCAAGGATTGGAGTATCAGCAGGAAGAACATCTGTAGTTTTTCTCTGAGTGTGCAGTCTGCGTTTTCCTTCTGTTTAGTAAGAGACTGTATCTTGGTCTAAAGTAAATTTAAAAAATCAATCTAATGATTTGCATTGTAAAATATTAGAAACACTTTTTATTATTAAAACATATGCATCCTTAGGGTTTATACACAACTGTTTTATTAATACTGTGTGTAGAATATATAAATAAGTAAAGTTAAGTACCTAGTGTTAAATACAACTTCTAATGCATATATGGTATTTGCATGCCTCATGTACTGCAAGTTTAGGCGTGGCCACAAATTGTGGTTCTGCATTTTAGGCATGGTATTTCTGTTCCAGCAATATTATACTTTTCTTACAATGCAACACATTTTCTATTACTTTAATCAGTCCATAGCAACCTGGATACAAAATATTTCATCCACAGAGGAAAATTTTGCTACATTACGCCATACATTTTAAAAAACACATCAGTTTGAGTCCCTGATATTAACAGTGCTTGCATATACCTTGAACGGGGGATTGTTATTACAGATAATTGTGCCATGTACTTCAACAAATTTGCATCAATATTTATAAATTTATTTGTTGGTCACTCAATGCACATGGTTCTGATAAAATACTGAAACATAACCTTTGATGAGATACTGAAACATATAACCTTTTGATGAGGGTTTTTCTCTGAGAGGTGCTGTCATCTTCTCTGTGAGACTCCATTATTTGCTGCATAGATGGTGTAATATCATGCATTTTGGCCAGTTGCCGAGCCATAAATTTGCATAGACAGATGTATGCCTATACAGGGTGTATCCTAGCATCCAAGAAACAAGCAAACACTGGGCTACTTCAAGTGACATAATTATTTCACCACCTTCTTTAAAACGTGAATTTTTTTAGTAATTTCTGTATTTGTGAGTATTCTTACCTATCGACCACTATTGCCAAGACCTCCATGTCTGACCAAAATCACCAGACACAATTAACCTGATTTACTCACTCAATTGTTCCAATAAACCTGACGGTCCTGGTGGTAGTCTCTCGGTTCCACTGGATTTGGTGGTGACTCCTGGTGCGCATGCTCCCATGTTCTTTCTTCTTTCCTGATGATTGGTCATTGGACATCACCTACTTGAAGGAAGTAGCATGGTCGGTTGGGCTTATCTGGTGGTCGAGAGGTAAGTATACTTACTACCAAAATAACTAAAAATTTCACATATCCCCCATTGCCAATATACAAACGCACTGGAGTAGGGTATAACATTACATGCATGCTGACCAGGGACTGCCGGGACTCACAGCTGGGGAGGGGGGGGGCATGCGTCCAAGTGAGGAGGTGATGTCTGAAGGGAAACCTTCAGCGGTATGTGGACTTGAGGCAGCCAGCAGCAGAATCCTGGCTGAAGCCTGGAAACCCTCCTTAACAACTGGCATGGGACCACACTGAGGTAGGACCAGCCTATCAGCCCGTCTGTCTGTGTACAAGGATGTGATGAAAACTGATAGATGAGGATCTCTCCCAATGTGAATGCCTAGGATGTTCACCAGGGTTGGAGAGATGACTGATTGGAACCCCTCTACAGATCTAATGCTCTTACTGAGCACCTCCCACTGGTCCAGCAGGAAGTTGGCAATGTCTGCAATTCACCGAGACAATAGTTGTACCATGGAAGTATTTTCCAACAGGTGCATCAATCTGAAAACACTTTCCAACAAGCTGAATAAACCATTAGAGAAGCGGATCAAAGCCCCTCTCTGGTGATTCATCTGCAACCGATTCTGAGAAACCTCTGTGGTGGATGTGCCGGGTCGACAATGGCTAAGCATGAAGGTTGAGCACTTGAAGGTTCCTGTGGAACACGCTCATCTACAGTTGCACCAGAAGTTTTGGGCATGCTGGTAAATGTAGTGGTGGCACGACAATTTATTCCAGGAGGTCCAGGGACCAATCTATCCTCTGTCACCAGGGAGACCAAGATCAGGTTGCTGTCATAGGACTGAACCTTCGGCAGGACCCTCAGGAGGATCTGCCAAGCCAGAACAGCGTATGCCCAAAGGTTACTCCAGTCCATGGCTAGAACATCCACCACTATGGCCTGGCGATCCTGGACAGGTGACACCTAATGGTCTGGGTGTGATGTTGCAAATCTGGGCACTGTAGTCCCTGGATAAGCCAGTCATCCATGTACACATGGATGCATATGGCATTCTGGAGAAGGTGCACGGTAACTGCCTGCACAAACTGGGTGAACACCAGAGGTTCCATGGCAAGGCCAAACGGGAGCACCCTGAACTGGTAGACCTGGCCCAAAAATATGAATCACAGATACTTCCATAAAGTCTCTGGGATTAGCACATGAAAGAATGCATCCTTGAGATCAAAGGCCCTTGCCCATTCCTGGGGCCGCAGGGCAACTGCCACTAACTGAGGAGTCTCCATCCTGAAAGGCAGGACCTCCAAGTAAGTGTTCAGCATAGGCAGGTCTATGACTGGGTGCAAGCCTCCACCCCACTTGGGGACAAGGAAGAGCAGGTTGCACAACTTGGGCATACTTGGGTCTTCCACCCATTCTATGGCATTCTTACCCTGTAGCTTCTCCACCACCTATAGGAACACCGAAGCTTTGGGTACCTGTGTGGGGTGTGTGAACCACTTGGGTTCACAGCGTAATGGAGACCGGTCTTTGCTAAAGGGCAGCGGATAGTTGTGTCTCAGGGTATTCCAGACAAATGAATCATCTGTATTAGACTCCCATTGAGCATGAAAGGGACGTCCAGACATACAATCTGAGCATTGAGGAAATTGGCTGGGGTTCCAGAATGCCAGGACAAAAACCTGTAGGTTTCCATCCTGGCTTCACCAACTGACGTTGTCTGGATTCTGAGCGCTTGGACCCAGGTCTGAGCTCTTGAGAGATCCAACTGGCGCTTAGCCTGCCTCTTCAGAGGTGACTCCATAAGATGATCTCTTGCTGCCCTGCTTGCAACCCCCCCCCCCCCCCCCTCAATTTCAGGTGTACAGACAACAGCCACCTGAGTCTGCAAGCAAGCCATGTGGGTCCGTCAATGCATCTCTAGTGGAGTTGCAGGAAAAGACTCGAGAAAAGCAGAGTCCGACTCCAAGGCTAGGTGTTTGGCTGCACTTGTTTGCCGCCTTTGCCTATCTCTCTCACTTTTTTGCAGGGCCTGCTCATAAAGCAGCCACTTGTCCTCTCTCCAGCCAACACAAAAGTGACATGTTTGCTCATGAAAGCAAACATGGCCAAGGCGCTAGTGACAACCAAAACAGTGGTGCTCCCAGGCTGCCATAAAATGGTTCCATGCATCCATATTCTGGCCTTTTCCCAGCAAGGGAGAAGGAGAAGTGTTCATTTGATTAACACTTACGGCTTTTTGCCAAGCAGCAATTGCCTGGTGGGCACTGTCCTCCCTTTGTCTGTCATCTGATCAGTCAGACGCTATTTAGGAAAACTTGGTTTCATGTCAACATGACCAGCTCTACCTCCATGTTTCCACAGGTATCTGTAAATCAAAGATAATCAGCTATACTTGTCCCCGATGAGTCCGGATCAGGTCCACTTAGAAAGAAATTTCAACAGAAGGTAGGTGCGAATAGCACTAGAACAGTGGCAGTAAACGAAGATTCATGGGGCTTCCCAATGCTTAAGACGATGGCAAAGATGGCACTTGAAGAGGAAGGAAGAACACAGGAGCATGCACACCAGGAGTTGCCACCGGATCCAAAGGAACCAAAGGAACCAAGAGATGGTGCCATAGGGACCATCAGGTTTTTGGGAACAATTGAGTGAGTAACCCAACTCAATTGTGTCATGCAATTTTGGCCAGACTGGAGGACTTTGCAATGGTGGTAGAGAGGTAACGTTACATAACAATTACATACATAAATCTGTTCCATGATTTTCTTAAAACCAAACAGATGTCTGAACGCATCCAAGCATTGGTCACTTCTAGTCAAAACAACCCACTCTAACACTTTATATATTTCAGTGGCCAAGGCAACAGGCCTGTAATTGTATTTGTCTGTGATATCACCAGATCTGTTCTTAATAAGTGGTAAATGTATTACTGTGGTGAGGGTAGCTGGTATGTGACCATGTATCAATACAGCACTCAGCAAAGCAGATAATAAAACAGGTCACACTCTTCTTTTTGTTGCGCTCTTCTGCACAGATTCTATTATATTTACCATCTTCCATAAATGGAGTGACCACACAGGAGCAGTGTATTCATCGTGGGATCTAATCATAGTAGTATATAGTAACTTAAAAACTGTACTGGACACGTATTCAAAGGATCACTACATAATACCTGTAATTTTATTGCTTTATTGACCATCTCTGTAATGTGTTTTTTGAATTTTAAATCTTTATCCATCCAAACACCTAAATCCTATTTCTCCTGTTTAATTTGTAAACTCGCTTCTCAACCCGCATCTGACATTTTATAGTCAAAAGTCAGGATGTTTTTTTTTCAATCCTTAACACAATGCATTTGTTTGGGTAAAGTCTTCTAACCATTTCTCCACCCATTTGAAATCTTTCTGCACTTCCTTGCAGTCTAGTGTGTTAGAACTGGTTTAAAACATTTTGCATCATCAGCGAAAAGCCTTGTGAAAGCCAGAACTACTCCAGGCATATCATTAATAAACAGTAGGAACACAATGGGTCCAAGGACACTGCCCTGGGGGACACCACTTGCCACTTCCTCCCACTGTGACATACTACCATTCACAATAACTCTTTGGTGTCTGCTGGTTAGGAAAGACTCTATCCATTTAAGTAAGTTTCCTGTAATACCACAACTTTCAACCTTTTTGAGCAAGCGCTGTATGGGCACATGTTCAATTATATGGTCCCTGATGATTCCTTCGAAAAGTTTGCATCTCACTGATGTAAGGTTCTCAGACCTATCATTGCTAGGTAGTTTCCTTGACCCCTTCTTGTGTATGGCTGTTATGTGACCCAGTTTCCAGTCCTGAGGGATAGTCCTTGTTTGCAGTGATTTTCAAAATATATTTGAAGAGGTACTGAAATTGATTCAGCAGATTGTTTCAGGATCCTGGAATGAATTTTGCCGAAACCCATAGATTTATTCACATTTTGGTTCTTTAATCTTTTTAAGATGTTCTCAGACCTTATCGTTGATTTTTTAAGTACATGTTCAAAATTCGACAACTGCAGTTTTGGAATGTTTCTCCCATTTTCTTTTGTGTATGTACTTACAAAAAATTTATTCATAATTTCCGTTTTGTCATGGTTGTTTGTAGTTACTTTTTGCTTCCAATTCCAGGTCAGGAATATTTTCCCTAGTTTTTTTATTTTGAGTTCACATATTTCCAGATTAATTTTGGGTTCTTCTTAATACTCAAAGCTATCGCTTTTTCATACTGCCTCAATGCTCGACTTGTAGCCCATCTTGCTTCGTTGCATGACCTAGCATATTTTATATAGTACTGGTACAACTTGGATTCACAGTACCTTTTCCACAATTTATAGTTTTTATGTAGCTTACCTTGTGCTTTTTTGTTCACCCAAGACTGTTTTCCTTTAGTACCTGCAGATACTGACATAGGAGGTATGTTTTTGTTTCATGGTTTTAAAACTATTTTGAAGAATATTCCAACATTCCTCTACATTTTCTTCTTCAAATAAGGACTCGCATTCTAGTTGCAAGTCTGTATTCATTTGTTTGTAGTTTCCCTTTGCATACCTATAAAAACACGTGTTGCTACTTCAGGAAAGGGATTGCATTAGCCTTCGGCTATTTTCCCGATTCTCATTAAACAATTAAAGTATATTATCACCTATAACACACTTTCTACAAATGTGATTCCTGTATGTAGCTATTATATTCAAAAGTTAAGACTGTATGATCGCTGTTTCCTATTGGTGCTTTAACTTCAATGTGTTTAATCATGTCTTCTTCATTTGATAGTATAAGGTCAAGTATATTTGATTCTTGGTTGATCTGAGGTCTCCTGTTAAATGTCACATGTTGATATAAAAAAAAAATCATCACATGTTGCTTCTAAAAATTTCCCTGCTTTCGTAACTACCTCTGTATAAAATCATGCCCGGCAATGTTAGCTACCTAAGTAGCTGGCTATGAGTCATGTTGACTGCTGATCAATCATATTTCGAATCAACATCGTGTGATTAGTATTTACACAAAGTGTTGGCTGGTTACCCGATGCCAGGCTGTGTAAACGAGTTTTTGTAGAATACAGTGATGACTACATGCAGGGAAAAATGGTGTCTTCGCCATAATGTTATGAACACAGTGTGCTCAAAAACACAGGTTTGGACTGTGCTTTTGCGTAAATGAACGAGTTTTGGTTAGAATCATGTCATGAAATTAGGTTTACATAGTCATATAGTTTCTTTTTTTCCAGCGTACTGATGCCTATTCTTCATTGTATTGGTGTCAGTCCATTGCAAAATGTATCTTGCGGGAACAATAGTTGTTGAATAGCATTAATGATTTTTATGTAATTCAATGAAAAATTAAAGCACGAACAGGTTGCTTTGTTATCAGAGAGAATAGGCATGGTGAAGAATGTTAGATTATAAATGTGACTTATGTGAGAATGCTACTGAGGATCTTGCACAATTTCTGTTTCTTTGCCCTGCTTTAAAGGGAATGAGAAGTGCTGCTACCACCAAGTGGCTAACTGTATGGGCCAGACCAGTATACGTAATCTCTTGTCAGCTCAAGAAGTGGGTCACACGCCAACCAAAGTCACCAATACTTCCGGTCGAAAGTGGCAGATGTTTAAGTGCGATCCTGTGAGGAAAAAAAAACAAAAAAACCGCACTGAAAAAAGCCGACTAGTGCAACATTTTGTGCACAAATTAACTGGGAAGGATCACTGACCTCCCTGATTTATTTCTTAAGAAAATCTAGCGGTGCAAACCACCAAATCTCAACGGCAACAACATGCACCCAGAGGGGGGAAACAGAATCGCCACAAGATGGCAGATCTCGCACTGCGAATGGGAAAGGGAAGATGCAGAAACCCTGGAAGAGAAATTCAAAAGGTAACAAACCTTTAGCTTCTCCATCAACATCTGAGACCACGAATGACACTGAAGCTGAGATTATTAACCATGAGACACAGAGAAATAGTGAGGATGATATCCTGAGTTCAATGAATCCTGTCCTTGTCCAACATGCGGTAATGACACGGAGGACACAGATTTTATCAATTGCAATAACTGTAACTGCTGGTACCACGTTAAATGTGAAAAGATGGAGGAGACCACCTTTGTTAAACACCAACAGGACAGTTCCCTTGATTATACGTGTAAAGCCTGCCTTTCCCAGGACTCAGGGGTTGTAGTAACAGGAGAGGACAACAAATATGAGACCTACAATGAACTGGCCCTCCTATTACGTGGATTTGATAGTAAACTGGTAGATTCACTGAGAAATGTGGGCACTCAACTCGAATCCCAGCAAGTGACTCTGCTGGAAACTACAATACAACTGAAAGATGAGAAAATCAAAGAGCTGAATATACAGTTGGACTCAGAGAATAAGGTAATCAAACAGTTAAAAGAGACGATAAAGAGCTTACAAAGGGACACAGAAAATGCCACCCTAAAAGAAAATGAACAAAAGACTAGTGTTTCTGAGAAAAGTGATAATCTTGCTGATCAACCAAATAATAGTAATGGTTTGGCGGATCAACCGGAACAGTTGAGAATGTTGGCACAAAGGACATGTGATAATGTTGCACAAATAGAACACAATGTCGGTGAAGTACAGGGACAAATGCAAACCTGTATAGCTGACACACAATCACTGAAAGATGCTAAAACAGATATATGTGTTGTTGATAAGCCGGTTACTGTGAATATTCCAGTACAAAATAGATTTACAGCACTGGGAAATGAACACGATGATACACCAACAGTCACCATGCCTACTTCTCAGGTAAATATGGAAAATGGTGCTCACAGAGATACCCTATTGAAGAAATGCAAAACCAAACTGACCAGTCAGTAGAGAACCCACGTAAGTCTACGGCCCAACCCATTGTTACAGACTTCGATGTGGATGTACTTATTGTGGGCAGCTCCATGTGAGCCGCCTACAGGCAAACAAACTGTATAGGAATAAGACAGTGCAGATACGTACGCTGGTGAATAAGACAATCCGTGGAGCAATTGAGTATTTCAAAGCTTGGTCCTTGAATGCCAAATGTGTCTTACTCCAAATCAGCTCAAATGACCTAGTAACTTCCACATCCAGAGACTCTACTACAGAAAAAGAGAGAATAGAAGAACTGCTCTCACTAAAAAATGCCAAAATGCCAAACAGTAGCATTTGTGTGTCGGAGCTACTGTCCCGTTCCCTTAGTAACGAAGGCCCCACAAAAGAATACAGTGCATGGATCAAATAGCACAGAAAAATATGATCCATATTCATTAATTCCAAACCCAACAATGACAACAAAGAGATTCCAGACTTGCCAAAGTATCAACATTTCTCTTCCAATAACAATGTGAAGAAATAAATTTCACTCCTGACTTGAGACAGGCAGTTACCCATAAAAGGCAACTGGTGGTTTTAAACTGGTCCTCTCAACCCTAGAAACATTCATCATTAACTGCAGGCACTAGTTCTTTTCCAAAATGAATACGCCTAAACACCCAAAACACAAATTTCATTACTTATGTCAAAAATAAAAAGAGATCTGTTTGGCCTATCACCTTTTAATTCTCCCGACTTGTCAGTCAGCTAAGTTTACAGCAAAAGAGTAAAGTAGGCCTACATCGTTTTTGTGATATTTATGAATCTGGAACATTATAGACACACTATACCTTCACTATAACTATGAGTCGGAGAACAAAGCCCACAGCACAACATAGCCAATGAAGTAATTTTCAAATAGCACAGAAAAATATGATCCATATTCATTAATTCCAAACCCAACAATGACAGCAAAGAGATTCCAGATTTGCCAAAGCATCAACATTTCTCTTCCAATAACAATGTGAAGAAATAAATTTCACTCCTGACTTGAGACAGGCAGGCAGTCACCCATAAAAGGCAACTGGTGGTTTTAAACTGGTCCTCTCAACCCTAGAAACATTCATCATTAACTGCAGGCACTAGTTCTTTTCCAAAATGAATACGCCTAAACACCCAAAACACAAATTTCATTACTTATGTAATAAAAAGCTTTAATTTGTGGCTTAAGGACATCAAGATGATTAGTGTGATACCTCAGCCTCGCTTTGCCGTTGGTGATAGCAACATGTTTGTTAGAGATGGCATTCACCTAACTGCGAAAGGCACCACACAGCCAGTAAAGAACTAAAAGTCAGTGCTGAATAGCATTCTTGACATGAAACCATATAGTGACTATGGGCAAGACAAAAGCAAAGCCCATGTAGGCCTACCAGTACCTAAACACAGAAGCAATATGGGGGTTTACAACATAGACGAAACACACAACAATCCTACAGAGCCAATTACAGTAACAGAGACAGATCCTGGCCTCCACATGCTGACAATGACACAGAGACTACCACGGTCAAAGAAGAGTACAACGGAACAATTACATGGATGGATATAATGCTGGAGACATTCCACCTCAGCTGAATGGAGACCACCCCTTTATTTTGCAGATAGTGACGCCAGTGAATCACACCACTATGCATACTCTACCTCAAACTTTGATAGAATGACAGACCGCCTTCTTCGTATTGAACAGGCCTTATTCGGTGGACTTGGCATGAGGTCATGAACCACACATGAAGTACATGTAAACTTCACAACCTAAAAGACAATGACATTAATGTCCCTATTCACAAGCTGAATAGGACCATTGGATACCTGTGAAGACTTCAATTTTTTTTAATATATGGTGACCATAAATGTCTCGTGTTACTCATGGCTTGTCTAATCAGTCTGATGATGTGGTCAATTACACTTCGTCTCGTAACCTAGTAACCTACGTTAATAATTCTGTCTGTTATTGCCGACATTTATAGGTTACCATCACTTATGTCAGTGTTTCAACCTACATTGACTCGTCGTAGAAACCTGCTTTTGTTTCAGCTATTGGAGGCATTTATAAGCTACAGCCACACGTCACTGTTCCAACTTACATTTGCACATCTAAGAATTCCTATTATTTTAATCTAAATTACTTTATTGTCTCACTGAAAACATTAGTGGGA
Source organism: Hermodice carunculata (assembly GCA_964020975.1). Classification (NCBI taxonomy): domain Eukaryota; kingdom Metazoa; phylum Annelida; class Polychaeta; order Eunicida; family Amphinomidae; genus Hermodice; species Hermodice carunculata. Next base: position 27,939,308 of record OZ026630.1, read on the forward strand.
CTAGACAGATTTATTTAACTTTCACAAACCAGGTACTGGCTTGGTACTTTCTTCTCGCTGTTTTATATATATATTTCTTGCACACTTCCATTTGGTAGCTAAAATGCCACCTGATCATCATAAGAGCAATGTACAATTGGCATACTGGAATATAGATGGTCTTTCTTTTATCGTGAGAGAGGCCAGAGCTTCTGCAAACTGCAAGATGTACACACTAGTTCACAAATTACAAAATTTGATATTGTCGGGCTGATTGAAGCACATTGTGGTGCAAAAGAGGATTTGGTACTTTAAAGGATATGATTTGTTTATAAACTCACGTACAAAAACCTCGAATACAAACCGATTCTTTGGGGGCATAGTTACTTGTATTAAGAAAAATATCCAAAAAGGAATAAAAATACTGCCCTACACTTGCTCAAAGATTTCTTGGATTCAGTTGACCAAGGCCTACTTCAATATACCCCAAGACATTTTCGTTGCATTTGTATATGTAAGCCCACAGGGTTCTACCTTCTCCCAAAAGAGGGATGGCATCTTTGACATATTAGAGACTGATGTGGCCAAATTTTCGGCATAAGGCAAATGTATTGTGTGTGGTGATTTAAACGCCCGCACTGCGCAGGCCCCTGACTTTGTATTCAATGATACTGGTAAAAGTATCCCTATGCAGGTATTACAACAGGGCACTATGTACCAGTTCAGAACACTTTTTACAGGGAAAGAAAATATAAATAGCAATAGGGTGATGACTTTCGTTTCAAAAATGCACTGTTAACCGATAATATCCAAGGCAGTATTGCAGTCATTGATGGGAAATTAAATGGTTCTGATGCCCCAATCTACAATCTGGTGACGGACTTCACAGAAATACTTTCACAAACAGCAAATAATGCAAAAATTAAGAGTATATTTGTTGGACGTAAACCTTATAAAGGGAAATCTAAAAAGAAAAAGAAATGGTACTACTCTGATTGCCGGGAACTGTACAAAGATTTGAAGAAACTGGCCGTTTGTTTAAGGCAACAACCATATAATGTACATTTTCTTACTGATTACAGATACAAAAGGAAACAATACAAGCGGTTACTAAATAAGAAAAAGAGAGCATTTCAAGGAAGATTAATACATCAATTGGAAAATATGGAGGAGAAAAACCCCACTTTATTTTGGAATCTTTTTAAAGAACTAAGTAAACAAACACCCAGCGGGAAAAGCAACCCTATTGACATAAATACTTGGCCGTCCCATTTCCAAAAATTATTCAACCGAAGCAAATTACCCCATAATGACTGTCTAAATGATTTTATAACACAGAACAAGGATAAAATTTTTGAATGAATTTAATTTTAAAATTCGTACTCAAGAAGTTCTTAATGCCATCAAAGGTTTAAAACGGAATAAATCTCCAGGTAAAGACGGTATGTTAAACGAGATGTTTAAAAGTGCACCAGAAATATTAGCGCCACTCTGTGCAAAATTGTTCAATAGAATACTGTGTGATGGAACTTTTCCAGATGCATGGAGAGAAAATATTCTTTTCCCGGTGCACAAAAAAAGGAGATGCCTACAACCCTGGAAATATTAGAGGGATCACATTATCAAGTCATTTCTGTAAATTATTCTGTAGTGTGATCAACTCGCGTTCATACAATTTTTTCAAAGCCAATGGTACAATACCCCCTCACCAGATTGGTTTTAAGAAACACAGCAGGACGGCAGATCATGTTCTTAGTCTCAAGACACTTATCGATATGTATACTAATATGATGCCAGGCGGTAAATTGTATGTCTGTTTTGTTGATTTTAAATCCGCCTTCGATTCTGTGCAGAGACAAACCTTGCTGTATAATTTACTCTTAAACGATGTAGGCGGTAATATTTTTGAAGTACTTAAATCCATGTACAGTGATGTTAAATATTGTATAAAAGGTGATTTTGGCCTTACTGACCCTTTCTCTTCAAATATTGGAGTGAAACAGGGCTGTGTACGAAGTCCAATTTTGTTTAATTTGTTTCTTCCGGATATTATTGACATTTTTGATGAATCCTGTGATATAGTGTCCTTATATGATCTTAAATTAAACTGCAGGCTGTATGCTGATGATCTAGCTCTCCTATCTACTACACCAGAGGGTCTACAACAATGTTTGAACAAATTGTACAACTATTGCAATACCTGGCAACTTACTGTAAATTTATCTAAAACCAAGGTCATAGTATTTAATAGAGCAGGATGACTCGGTAGATCAACTAAATTCCACTTAGGCCCTAACCCTGTGGAAATAACTTCGAACTATTGTTACTTGGGAATTGAATTTTGTACCTCTGGCGTCTTCTCTCATGCTATCACTAAACTGAATGATCAAGCAAACAAAGCTCTCTTCAAATTAAGACAGTTTCCTTTAAATAATAATGTTAAATTGGCCTTTAAATTAGATCAGTCTCTTATTTTTCCTATTTTGTCATGGTAGTGAAGTTTGGAGTGTGTTTTCAATCAAAGGTCTGAATGACAATATTTTCACCAATTGTGTGACAAAATCCCAACTGAAAACATTAACACCAAATTTTGTAAGTTTGTATTGGGGGTTCATAGGAAGGCCACAAATGCAGCTGTCCGAGCAGAGCTTGGGAGCTTTCCTGCCTTAATTGAATACCTATGTGGAAGTGTGAAATACTGGCAATACCTAACCAATAGCGAACATAATTCTATGAAATACAAATGTCTACTAGAAAACTATGAACTATGCAATGCAGGAGAAACCTGCGGGTTAAAATACGTAAAAGATCTCCTACTCAAGTTGGGTCTCCAGGAAACCTGGGCTAATTTTGGTGGATGTGCTCCAAAAACAGTAATTGATTCAGTCAGAAATAAGTTAAAGGATATTTATAGCTCTGGATGGCTTTGAGAAATAAATGGTCTGAATTCAAATAGGCAACATAAGCTACGTACATATTGTAAATTTAAGAGTAATTTTGAAATAGAGAGATACCTGGAACTCCGTATACCTGTACAAAAGCGTAAAAATTCTAGTAAACTAAGAATTAGTGCCCACACACTGGAAATAGAGGCTGGCAGGTACACAAAGCCAAAAACTCCTGTTGACCGAAGAACTTGCAAAATCTGTAACACTAGCTCGACCGAAGATGAGATTCACTTTGTAACTGGCTGTACTAGATATGATGACATTAGACAAACTTTATGTCATGGCGTCCAAAATCAGTCACTTCAGCGAACTGTCTCCTGATGAGAAATCCACCTGTATAGTGACACTTGGGGACGGATCATTGTCTACCTGCCAATCAATCTTTGCAATCATAAATGCTGCATGTCAGAGAAGGTCGGACACGATTGGTCACTGAACCAATTTATATAAGAGGCATTATTGTACTCAACCTGGAGCACCTGTGTACATAAGATCGACAATAATAGCATAGTTAACATACTGATCTATATGTACCTATTTATTTGCTTTATTTATGGCTATACCATTCTATGATGATGCATTGGTTTATGTCAATAAAGTTCTTTTCCATGGCCGGCATGCCCGCTTTTCTTTCATCTCTCCATAGAGATGAAAGAAAAGCCAATTATCACATGCACTTTGTAGGGTGACATCACAGCTAAAGAGCCCACCCAGGGAGTAAAAAATGGCCCACTTTTTCTGCTCCCTTCCTATTAGCTTTAAATGAAGTAAGGACATTGCTATTTTAAATTCGAAGATCTTAGAAATGTGGGTGTCGAAAATTTATGGAATCGTTACTGTGGGTCACAAATTTGAACGAAACTTTATTTTCATGGCACCATGATAACCTGTATGGCAACAACTTGAGGCAGCGGTGGGCAAAATTTGTAACAAAACAAACAAACGTGGAGTGTAAAGCTTGCATTCTATGCGAACAAGCCCATGCGGGCCAGCGTTATTTTTTAATGTCATAATCGTATGTATGTTTATATATGATTTTGGTAGGTTTATACTCTATTAGACGCACCAAAGACTGACTCCGCGCCTCTGATACCCCCGTTGTAAAGGGTTAGAATTCAATAAAATAAATAAAGATTATTATTATTATTATTATTATTATTATTATTATTATTATTATTATTATTATTATTATTATTATTATTATTATGATGATGATGATGATGATGATGATGATGATGTCTGGTTGCCAACCCAGACATATTGTTTTTGTGGGAGTTCTTTGTTCTTTCTTTATTTCTGAATACCTTTCTGCCACATTTTGTGACGCAGTTTTCTCAGCCATTACACAAGTTACAACAATGAAATTGTACATACCATGAGACCCATAGCTGAAATTGTGCACCTGTTGTGTATTTATTGATATGTTTTAAATTATTAACGTTATGAGTAATTTTTTTTAAAAAATCCTATTCAGCTATTGGCTGAAAAAAACAATGGTAATTGTATTAGCAAATCACATTGCATCGATTGACAATACACCTGTTGCCTGGTTACTCTAGTACTACTGTTCAGCAGATTGTACCTGATGGGCCTGGTGACTCTAGTACTACTGTTCAACAGATTGGACCTGATGGCCCATGACTGATGATGTCACAAAAAGTACCGGAGAGAGTTTCAAAACAAGAAACAAAAAAAAAGTTTCAAAACAAGTTCCAATTGGCACCCGAACAGATTTGCTTGCAAGTCTATCCATTATTATTATTATTAATTATTATTATTATTATTATTATTATTATTATTATTATTATTATTATTATTATTATTATTATTATTATTATTATTATTATTATTATTATTATTATTATTATTATTATTATTATTATCATCTGGACATGAATTCGGCTGTTTTGGGGATAAGTATCCTTCACTTTGTTAGTTTTATTATATCACAGTCGATTAAATCATTTTAAGATATGTTCACATGCATTTAAGGATGCAAAATATCTGATAAGATTAAACATATTAATCATATACAGCATTTTGTCATTTCGAGATAGAGTAATCATATACTGAAATAATAAGATAAAAGTTTGGCATTATTAATCATGTTTAAATGCATATGATCTAATGAAATGTACCTAATATGATTTAACAACTAACGATAATGATTATGCATTTCATCTTGTCTAAATTTTTAGTGACTTCATTTAATTTTCAATGGCACGCCCAAAAACTTATTTCAGGCATGTGATTGCCCTTTCAAAATAGTGTCTGGTTTTGTGCAAAATGATTGAAAATTGTCTTTATAACAAGGAAATATGGTGCTTTGGGGGCAAAAAAGAAGGGTTTCAGAAAGACAATTGGGAAGGATTTCAGGCTTTTGGAGGGTAAAACACATCACTGTTATCTACAGAAAGGGAGTTCCACACACACACACACGTACACACACAAAGCAAACACCAACTGAAATTGCAAGCTATAGTGTTTTACTAAAATATGACAGTTTGACAGCTTATGCTACAATATTTGGGTTCAAAACATTTCATACATTTACAGTCATACTTTAGAAGGCATGTCATTTATGACATGAGGAAAGATGTAAAGTACCCGCAGTAAATATGAGTGCACGTTGTTCCAGATAAAGCCCCAATGTTGTAGCTCTTGGATCTTCTGTATTCACCTTTTATATGACGTGAACAAAATATAGCATTATAAGGTTCATTTATGTCAGCTCCGACCTCTGGAGTTTTAGTGTCGGGAATCATGTAATCAATGTGGCCAATTGACGGAGAAGCAAGTGACATGTTTCCAACGTCCTGGAAAGTCGAGATAATTCTGTAAATCAATATGTTGCCAGCGCCGTTGTCCCAGATGGAGACATTAAATGCCAGTGAGTATAAACCAGACTTTAATTATTTTAGTCAAACGGTATTTGTAAAAATTTCATGGAGGGCATCCAGATATCATGATTTTAAAGTTGACATGGATTTATATAAATAGAAACGGACTCGGTCAACTCATTTAACAGAACAACTTGCATTTCTTCGCAACACGCAGTATCTACTTGTCTACAGTCCAACTGAGACTGACTTTACTTATCCATTTAAAAACATGGTTAAACTTTTCGTGAGTGTGTTTGTATGACCAAAAGTATTTTATGCTGATTTAGCATTGGTAATTTAGTTATGTAATTAAGTGTCTCGTTTTCGATGATACGCTCTACGCATACTGTTCAACCATCTCTCGCAACTTTTCTTTGTTTGGCCCACACATTTCGTCAATCTGAAAAATTAAGAAAAATAAAATTTATAGTTATTCTTTACCACTGTTAGTTATATTCATGCAGATTTGTATAGTCACCAGCAATAAGCTGCCATCAAAATGCAGTTTGTACGCCTGTTTTGGGAAGACTAAGTTGCAATGTTAGGGGTTGTGCTAGGTGATAACAATCTGTTCTCTTCTATTTGCTGCCCCAAAAGCAGACCAAGATCTGTGGATTAGTGATGAGATTTTCCTTTAATGCTTATTGCATATTTTTTCATCAGCAATTCAAAAGATTTCATGTCGATTAAAATACTCAACGGTATGTGGAGCCCTAGCTTTGTTGTCTCGTTTTTTGCTTGAAATGTACAGCTTTGGATACTTTTCCCATTACATGTCACTCAAAAAGTGCAGTTCTACTGCAGTGTTTAATTGATTTAGGAATCCTTCTTCTGCCATGTCCATTTGACCCTTAATCGCCCGTGGGAATGATAAAGAAATCAGTGTTTGACAAATAAAAAGGCTATAGACTATGAAGATGGACTTGCGGCTAAGTACAAGTATAGGTTAGACGCCGCGTAGAGTTTTCCAATTGAATTAGAAGACGAGCGCGCAGCGCGAGTCTTCTAATTCAATTGGAAAACTCTACGAGGCGTCTGACATACTTATACTCCAAAAGATGGGTATTATAAAAATATTTCCTACTTGAAACAAAGTTAAAAGACTTGATTTCGAAGAGAAAAGCGACAAGTAAGAGTGCATAATGTAACGACCTTTGACACTTGACCTGTCACGCTCCCTGACCCTATTCAATGCTGGTCAACAATAGACACGCTGGAATAAATATTATGTAAAATCCTTAAAGCATCGTCTCAGCTGTTTAACGCAATGGACAGCACGCTCAGCCGTAGATCACAGAATTCGTGGTTCAAACCCTGCCAGGGACAATATATTTTTTTTCATTAAAAAGTGTAGACGAAAAATTGTCGAAGTTCCATTGCAAAGTCCCGTCATGAGGTCACTTGCACTTCAGCGGATCTAATTCAATTAGACTCCTAGGAAGAGAGGAGCTCTATGAAAATTAGACTCCGCTGAAAACAATAGAAATTGGGCGCTGAGGAGTATAAGCAAGCCAAGACCGGTGTAAGTATGACGTATATGACACCGGGCTCACGATCGAGACAACATGCTTACAGTCCTTTTTATGAGACTCATTTTAACGTCATTGTTCAAATTAAATCAATTTATTCTTTGGAATCGGCCCTTTCAGATTAAATTTTTATCCTTACCTTCTCCCCGCCTTTGAAGAAGATGAAGGTTGGCGTCACTTGGATTTCATATTCATCAGCGAGTTCCTGTGTAAATTTGAAGGAAAAATAGCTCAATGCATTATTCATGCAAAAATTCCCGGCGGGTGATTGCAACTTTATGACGGGCATTTCTAATAGTAATGGCGTTGTGTTCGCGACGTCATGCAAAAATGCCCTCCATCATCATTGAAATCAAACGACCATGGATTTTTATATTTACATTTTGGAAACACGGTAGGCTACCTTAATATTTATGTCTTAGTTGTTTATCTCATTGTTCTTGTCACGCAAATAATTTGAACAGCCTACGGTGGAAGAGAGCAGAACGTTAATAGGGTACACAGTTTAGGCCTACCAGCGCAAGGCAAACTAGCCCTATTACCGCATACGCTGTACCACAAGGTTGCTATATATGATTGCACGTACACATGCCAACCAGTTGTATTCATGAGAAAACAGACGTCAAAACGTTTCTTTCTGTTCTAATGCTAAAGAAAACACCAAATGTAAATATAAGCCTGTATCTGACATGTGAGTTGCAAACCTCATTGAAATTCTGATTTATAGGTCTGGGTTTCTAAATCAAAAAGACAGTTTTAGAGGTTTATTACCATCATTTCTGGTAATCGGGTCAACTGTCCATGAAAACTCCGATGTATATCATTATCATGTATGTATTTTTTTCTTTCCAACTGGTAACCTTTGCCCTTTTTCGACATGTTTCATGATGGATATGTGCCGTTATGTATGCACTATTATTGCTGATTTTGAGGTTAATTAAAGCGCATCAATAGAAATGCATGAGGTATGGTATTAGAAGAAAGTTCGTATCTGTCAGCTTCAGCTTCCTTTACGTATCTATAACAAATTAAAATAAACACGAGGTCTGCCTGAAGGGCGCCTCCTCAGATGATCTTCATACTTTCAACCAAAAAATAGGGCGCACAGTGTTCCTGGAGTACCCAAAGTGTTTGTCTGCAATTTCAAGCCATTTCCATTGGCTAAAGGGTTGCCAAAAAATGAAAAAAAAAATCACTGCAGCATGACCACGGAACGCCATGTGATAGAGACCTAGCCTAAATACATCCTCACAAAGTTTTAGGGGGGGGGGGCTTGTAATCGGTTTTGGTTAAAAACAACATATACAATCATCGAAAATAACAAAAGCAGACAAGAATTTATATTTTTTTTTCACATGCAGCGCCACTCGTTGTACAAATTAAGATTTGCCCGGTGTTAATAGGTGTCCCTGTTAAATTTCAAAGTATTGAGCAAGTGTCTTTGGAGATCCTTTTTAAGATTTCTCCAAAAATGAACAAAACTAAAATCATATAAAATCCAACAAGAGGGCTGTGTGAACAGCACGTCCTCAGCTGACCTCGACATTCGATAAGCTCAATTTTGTTTAGGAGTTTTCCAAAAATACTCCTCTGCAATTTCGAAGCAATTGTCTAAACTGTACTGAGGTTGATTTTTTAAGATATGGTCAACAAATAAACCCAAATTTATGTACCCCCCTATCCCCAGGAAAAAAATCACTGAAGGGTGACCATTTGAACACGCTCAGAATAGACCCATCCAAGCTAGATACTTGCCACGTTTAAGGCAAATCTGTATGGCAGTTTCAGCGAAGCAGAAAATCTCAATTACCTTGCTATCACCTTTGACTTACAGTTTAATCAGTAGAATGAATGAATCAACCAACAAATACCCAAACTGAAAAAATAGTTAAAAATCAGGGATATGCAGGATCACCATCGAAAGTGACCAACGTTGTTTGATCCTTCCACCAGGTGTATTTCCATCAAGTTCCAGTATAATCTGGGTGACAGTTTTGGACAGCAGGTCAAAAAAGCTACCACATATAAAATGAAAATATGTAAGAAAAATGGGGAAAAATTGCAACACCGCCTCTTATAGAAATTAAGCTCAAGTGGGCCCCAGAAGTGTCCGTATGAAATTCCATGTAGCAATCGTTCAAGAACTTTGGACTTTTTAAGATTTTGCCAAAAGTGACAAAAATAAATATCACAAGAAATCCAAAAAGTCAATGGAGCGCAACTATTTGAAAAAAAAAAACCTAGTTGTGACTCGTACAAGATACATTCCATCAAGTTTGAATGAATCTGGCTGATAGTTTTGGAGATGGAGTTAAAAGTTTGAATTACTATTGCAATCCCCATTGACTTACACAGTTATCAATAGGAATGCACAAAATAACTGGCGAGTACTTGCATTGAAAAATCATGGATCCGCTACATGACCACCTAGTGAACAACTTTCTTTGATCCGTCCACAAAGTACATTTTCATCAAGTCTCAGCACATTCTCAGGGGTGGTTTTGGACACGTTAATCACACAAAAATTCATGGAAAAAAAACACAAAAACCACCATAGCAACACCTGTTGAATAAATGGAGCTCTAGGGGACCGTAGAAGTGTCCCTATGCAATTCAAAGCAAGTGCCCCAGTGGTTTCAGAGAAGACTTTTTCAGATTTTGCCAATATTTAAACCAACAAAAATCACAAAAATCCAAAAATCAATGGAGTGTGAGCATTTGAACAAACTCAGCAGAGACCACTGAAGGTACATGCCTCCAAGTTTGAAGCGAATCTGGCTCACAATTTTGGAGAGTCAAAAATGTGAATAACCATTGCAATCCCAATTAATTAACAATGTAATCTATAGAAATCTCTACATCAACCAAAATGTACTTGAATTGAAAAAAATCGTTACAAATCATAGATCTGCATTATAACCAGCTTGTGAATAACTTCGTTTGACCCTCCCACAAGGTACATCTCTATGATGTTTCTGCGCAATCTCGGGGACGGTTTTGGAGAAGTCAAATTTAACGAAAACACACAAAAATTCGTTAAAGATAGAAAAAAATCCCAGCACAATCTGTTCAACAAATTACTCAGCAGTTCCTATCTAATTTCGAAGCGACTGACCAAGCACTTTTGGATATTTTTCATGATTTTGCTGAAAAAAATAACAAAAAATATTTTAAAAATTTAAAAAAATCAATGGAGCATGACCATGACAGACATGTCTTCTATAGTACAAAATTAAATGATCTTAATTTGCCTACCTACAATCAAATGTTTCAATTACAAAACTGATACTTCTGTCAAGTCATTCACTCCAAAACCAGGTGTTCAAGATTTGAACACCAACAATTGGAAGCATGTTGTACACCTTTAGACGCACCCGCTGGTGTTCAAATTTAGAACACTGCTGTTCAATTTTAAAACAGGTGCTAAAAATCAAACACTAGGATGGGAGTGTTATATGGGTGCTATGAAGAGTAACACAGGAAATAGAATACCTATGTTCTGAAAGTTGTTTGAACACATGCATGTGTTCAAAATCCCTTACATTTTGTTGTCTGAACCCCAACATCTGCTTTTAGAGTGTTCATATGAATAACTGCATGTGTGAAGTTTGAAAGAAATCCATCCCAAAGTGCAAGAGTTGCGCATACAAGATTCTGCCTATAAAGGGAAAGATGGACGGAGAGGCAGGATGATTCCAGCAGGCTTTTCTCCGCACCAAACTTCTTTTGAGCGAGGTGGGGCGGGGGTATAAATGTGGTTCAACATTAGGAGTTCGGCATCTTTTGTTGCGATGCATAGACAAATAGACGCGATCAGATATTTGGCACACACTTCAACAAAAATGTACATTTCCCTCACTTTGTGTTCATTGGGGCATAACATAAACGAGCGCATTGGGTGTGATCAGCAACCAGTGTCTCTCGAGTCTTTAAAGACATTTCTGTAAGGCGGAGACCTCGACATTGGCATTTGAGACCCAGTAACACATACCTCCACGTCGTCAACATCTAATTTGATAAAGATGACGTCTTCAAATTCATGAGATAGCTTCTGCAAAGAAAAAGCAATCAATGTAAAACGTTATCATCTTAAACAACATCGACAGAACGGCACGTACTTGACTGAGTGTTTTTGCGTTGTCTGCTTAAATTTGCAGGACCTTGCGACCAGCAGCGGTATTAACAAAAAATTACTACAATTTAAGTTTTAAAATCCAGCTTAAACATTATTGTTTTCAAAATGAAGTTCAAAATTTGCAACTTATGTTCCTTTTTTTCTCTAGTGGTATTCATGGACAGTTGTTTTTTTTTTAAGTAACTGAAAACATTCAGTTTAATTGCACAGTTGGAGTGTCGGTCAATTTTATGCCGAAGATCAACTTTGAACGCCCTTTTTAACAAATTGTGGTTTAAAACCTGTTTACCAGCACGTATTTAAGCAAATTTGTTTCAATCTACTAATTGCAAACATTTTCAACAATTAGCCTCTGAGGTAAAGCTGACCGGAATTGCCGTTCAGGTGTCCTTAGCTCACTGTCGTTATGGCGTAATTAACCAACCGCAATTTTTAAGTTGCTTGCCTTTACCAACCTCGATCTTTGTGGTTTTACTTTTAATGGCTTCCTGTGATTTACATTGTTTGAATTTTTAACATCAACCATAGCATCGGTTTTCTAAAGTTTGACAGGCAGTCTATTCGACAGAAGCAACCAGCAAATTTGTAAATGTAAAATTGTAGAAAATATTATCTCAAAAACTTGTTTACTGAAATTATCGGGTCGCATTTGCAGGCCAGTATAATCTATCTTTATTAAAAGATTCACAGCTTGCGTGAGCTCGTTTGTAACGCCAGCACACATATATGTCATATTCATAGCGGCACATATTGAGCATTGCGCCTCAATTTTTAGACACAAAACATATCCACGTTTGATTTACAGAAAAACAGTTTCAGAGGACGGAATCACCAACTGCTTTCATCACAGCGGCCATATGAATTCCCATCTGTTTCAGCCAAACAGACAAGTTAAACACATTCTTTGGTACACTACAGAGTAACAAATTCTTGTCAACAATATCCAAACTGCCTAACTGACCTTGTGAAGTATTTGTACCGGTAATTATACATAAGCAGTAATGCTTTGCTGGAATTTTTTTTACAAATGAGACAAAAGTAGCATCAACGTCCAAGCAATACATGAGTATACATGCATATCCAAGAAAAATTGTAATTGGTGTGCCTAATTTTTATTAAACACCATAAACCTCAAGAATGAAGAAAAAAATGTTTTGGGACCTTTTCTCTTAGAAATCGTAAAACATATGTCTTTAATTATGTATTGAACCTGACATTTTTAAAACAAACAATTTTGTTCTCTGTGACTTAAAGTCAAAATGTTTTTCAGTGACGGTTCCAGGCATTCGGTAAGCAGCTTTGCAGGTGCTGTTTCCGGCCTGCAACATCATATAACAGCGTATGACTTGCTACATATTGCCTGACCAAAATTACAAGAATATTTACATCTTTTCTAGTAAGTACAACATGGATTTGTCATCACAATTATTAGTGGCCAATCAACCTCCCACGCGTATTCAATTCTCATACACCAACGGTGATGTCATTTTTTTCTTTTTCTTTCTTTCTTTCTTTCTTTCTTTCTTTCTTTCTTTCTTTCTTTCTTTCTTTCTTTCTTTCTTTCTTTCTTTCTTTCTTTCTTTCTTTCTTTCTTTCTTTCTTTCTTTCCTTCCTTCCTTCCTTCCTTCCTTCCTTCCTTCCTTCCTTCCTTCCTTCCTTCCTTCCTTCCTTCCTTCCTTCCTTCCTTCTTTCTTTCTTTCTTTCTTTCTTTCTTTCTTTCTTTTCTCTTTGCTTTAAATATTCCTTTTGCGTGACCTAATTACTTACAATAAATTTCGCACACCCAACGTACGTCTGTGTTTTGTTCCTCAGCAAAACTTGTTTTCATGAATAAAAGTTGAGGAACTGAGCCCTGGTTTACTTCAAGCTACTGGAGAGGCGGTAGCAGCTTTTACTCTCACGAATTTTGGGTGTCTGCTGTGCATTTTGTTTGTCAACCAGAGCATACGGATATAGCGTTGGCTCCCGATGTCATTTGCTTAAAGCGCTGACAATTGTTTCCCAGTTTATAACCATTTACTTTGCCCAAATACCCCCCCCCCCCCCATTCAGTGCATAGAAAGTGAAATTTGCTACCACGACAACCCAATCATTCCAGGCCACTGCCCTTCAATTAGAATGGGCCCTGCGCAATGATCAAGTGTGGATTTTGAGAGTCCTTCCACTGCTTTCTATTGGTCAGAAAGTCTTAAGGAGCGTGCAGGCGGAGAGAGGACGAGAAGAGACGTACTGCCCTAGTCAAAGACTTGGCTTGGACTGTGTTTGTCACTTTATTTGTTTTAATTGTTTACTAGTACTTTGTTTATTTGTGCCTTCAAAACTGCGTAAACATAAATAAAAATAATGAAATTCATATGGGGTTTAGTTATTACGATTTGGCATTCTGGTGTTCACGTGCATTTTAGCCAAAAAGCACTGACATACTTTATATACCAAATCCTTCATGACCGAAATCGAAATGAAATTCCTTTCTATCATGGTACTCTGTTGTACCTCAAAGCAACGTCTTTACTCATGAAGCAATTCGCGGTGACAACTTATTAATCCATGAAGGTGCTATTACAACGTTCAATTTTATCACGTTAATGTATCATTACACGAACCATGTAAGAGCTTTAGTACAATGACTGTAGACATGAGTGTATGATTTAGGCAAAGGTCTATTGTTTTTATGATAGGAGTCTAGGCTATTGGCCTATGCATAGAGCCCCTTGTAATGGTCACTAGTCGTGATCTTAATTGTAGACATCAGGAAGCCTATGCCGAGTACTTCACACTTCACTTGTACGAGATTACCTCAAAAAAGGGCGCAACCATGCGACATGGCCCACACCACGTTGCCCAGAAATCTGCGCAGATTAGCTGATCTTCTGAAGACTGTAGGAGTTCTCTGAAGTCATCCTGAGAATATAAAATACATCTTTGTGATTACTTTGCTTGAAACAAACGTTTTCATGAGTAGGCATTATGATCTACACCAAGAAGTCCACTATTTTGTCTGTGCATCCGTTTCTTGGGACGAACCAAGGTCCAGACAAAATCTTGCCAAGTGGTTCGGATGTCAGTAACACATAAGTTAATGTAATCTACTCCTATGGCCCTCGCTTGGCTGTCGCCGGGCTAGTAACCTAAATTATTTAGTACTGTGCCATACAAGATAACCCCAACTCACCAAGGCGCCACTTGTAGCATGTTATGTAATACCTTAATATATGGCGCAACCTCATTAACAGCCCCAGTTTCTGTACTATGCGAACACAGATGGGGTAGGTGTGCTTGGGCTTGTCTTATACCATACCTAAATAAATAATGTGTGTGTGTGTGAGAGAGAGAGAGAGAGAGAGAGAGAGAGAGAGAGAGAGAGAGAGAGAGAGAGAGAGAGAGAGAGAGAGAGAGAGAGAGAGAGAGAGAGAGAGAGAGAGAGAGAGAGAGAGAGAGCATCTTTTGTTCTTAGAAGCAGCTTTCTTGGAGCTGCCTGGGAAAAAGTCCTCTCTTGCATAAATTTATTATGAGCAATCACCCCCACTGGTAGTTTTCGCATCGTTTAGAATTCAGGCTTCCATGTTGCCACCTACACTGGTAGTACACATTACAAAACAACAAAAATTTTATCAAAAAGCGGTTCATTTGTCTGATTAAGAAATATTGCAAAACACGACTTAGGCCTATATTATGCTTGTTTTGCCACTTGTTTACATAAAATTTCAATTCAATTTGACAGGTAATGCGGGAGATCATCTAAATAAGTATATACATGATCACCGTGCCACTGCTGTTCTTGCTTACGATTGATATTTGAATGCGCACATGAATAAATTCTTCAACATAGGCCTATTAGGTTCTGAGCACTGGGAAAATTAGTGACCCGTAAAGTACTCCAGTTTACATAAATATATTATACACCAGTGGATGTCATGTGTATATCTCTTATCGAGCCTGACGCTTTAGGCCTAAACCTGGGCCTAGGTTCAGGTCCAGGCGATACAGCGTATACAGTATATACTATAATGGGGTGCCCAATTGTCGCACAGCTAACCGGTACGGCGGTAGGTTGCGTTCATTGCCAAAGTAAAAATTCAGTTACATTTACTCATTACTGATGCTGTTTGGCAGTGACGCAGAAAACGGTGTGGATTGTTGCCTGTTGGCGTATGTTCCTTGTCAAATCACACTCTTTGGATTGTGAACGCGCACATATTTTACAACAGTTGATAGAGAAAATCCTGCCATAATAATAATAATAATAATAATATAATATAATATAATATGACTGTGGCTCTCCGCTTATGCGCCGCGGTCCTGTGTGATACAGGTGGCCTAAAAAGAAGTAAAGGAAAGAAAGGAAAAACAGATGAGATGGAGGAAACCATGGTTATCCTAATCAGCTCATGCTGCCATGTTGACCAGGACCAGAGCCGAGGCACAGAGTCCACCACACACTCTCTCACAGCTGTGGTGGGCCCCTGGCCCTGGATATATCCCCCAACACTCATCGCTTGTAGCCCCCCCCCCCAAGAAAAAGACAGAAAAACCTTCCGTCATACACCCTATCCCCGCCTCTAAGTCTAAGGCTCAGGCATTTCCCATGGGAGCCCTTATAAGCTATATTAAGGGCTACCACCATTCCCTCTCTTCCCTGCACTCTGAAATTCTAATTCACCCTGCTGCTATCAAGCCCTATTGATTCATTTCTTTTCTCCCAGCACCCTACCAGGTAGTCCTGTACAGCTTGAGTGCCTTTCTTGCCTTCCAGAAAGCCACCCTTCAAACCTAAAACCCATGCTACACCTATACGTTATAAGCAGGAAGTCAGGTGAGCCGGCAAAATGTCGGACTTGGGAAATATTTTTTTGGCTCCCCATTATTTTTGTTCGCCTTCTACTGGAAATTCTGCTCCAGCCGTTGAGGTGAGGACCTCTGCCTGTTTTAGGCCTAACACACAGATTAGATTTACAACTTTATTTTGCAAACTTCGTTGCATGGGTGTTGAATTACACTTGCCGATTATAATGGCAATTTTCTATCTAAAACTTGGCATTGCGTCTAAAAATATGCTTATTCCAACAAAGGTTAACAGCTTAACTTATCTTCGTCCCCACATCAGTATTTCTGTGCTTAAATTACATTAACAAATTGTTTACACATCTTGTCAATGAATGGCAACCCTGGGCAACCTCAGTGAATGGCATACCTTGACGAACCGTCATACCCATAGGCCTAGTATTCCATGACGAGACAAGTGTTGATGTGGTACTGTTGATTATTGACGATTCTGATGATCCCCCCCAGGCCCAGATTATCTTCTCGCTTTGATGTAGTTAATTCCTGCACGTACGCCTAATCTTTACATCCAAATTAGTTACGGTTAGGCCGCCTAGTCTGTAGACTGGTAGGTCTTGTCGTGTCTTTGACGAGGCTGGGTTGTTGGCATGATATTAACAAACTTGTTCTTTAGTTGTATACCAACAGGCAACACTGGCACTGCACAGGACGGACATGTTATGGTCAAACACAATCATAATGGACGAAACACCACCAGACCTGCAACGCCTGCCAGCCCAGTCATAAACTTACCTCGTTGTCGATGTCTTGGTATCCCATTTTCAATGGCTATATGTTTATAGCCTCTTCGTTTCCGTTTTTTCAGGAGACTAAATGCTTCGGATAGTTCAACGTTGATTTTTGCGTTTGATTTAGGTTTGTTATGACGTCACAAATGACTATCAAAGAGAAACTGGTAGCCTACCTTGACTTTGCCACGTACGTGACTTTGTCCGCGAGCTGTCACAACGCTGCGTAATCAGCGGGGTAGTTAGGGGAACCAGCCTGATCACTGACATGGAAGCCCAAACTCACCAGGGGTCGCCCTTATAATTATTAAAACGGATGACGACAAAGGGCCAGCAACGGCTACGACAATGAGAACGAGTGTGATGGAAGCCATGGAAACCGTTGCGTTTGTGACGTAATCATTTGACATCCAGTCTTCTCGCTCTTGTCTTATTATCGCCTTGTTCTCAGAACACCGAGCAAGAAAAACCACACCGGCTATTGGTACAGGAACGTGTTAAGTACCCAACCCTACGTGTCATAAAATGGGAAACCTTAAGGTTATCGTTGATGAGGTGAGCAATCAGACTCAGTCAGAGCATGCTTATATTAAATTCACGGGACTTTAACGAAGGCACTTCACTAGTCTAACTCTAGGCCTTATCTGGCTACACAATCAAGGCCTTAAGTTAACATTCTAAACTTGTAATCCTAACAACCACTTTTTAAGGCCTTCAAACTCTGGATTCAAGTAAAGATTCATGATTACAGTTGAGAATGGAAATAATGGACGATGCTATGCCTAGCTTGGTAACCATTGACAGTGCACTCTGATCATCAGTGGTACCAATGGCACTAGATACCTTTTGCCTACATGCTAAAGCCTGTACAGGTTTAAGTGTACTTTTTTCAAGAGAAAAAAAAAACTCGCGGAACATTTTAAATAGTAAGTATTTTCCTCAGCTAACTTGTTACTCAGCCGAGCTTACAATTTGATCTGTCATCCCACGTCTATCGTCAATCCAGCCGTCATGTGTTCACATTTGTCATTTGTGACTTGTCCAAACCGTCGGCCGGATCCTCTTCAGACTACTGGTTATCTGCTTTGGGTGTCTGTACTAAAGTTGTTCAAATGGTGTCGCTGACATGGGTAATTAATTTATTTATTTACTTTATTTTAGTTTATATTTATTTTTTATTTTAACATTGTTTATTATTTTTTTATTTCATTTATTTATTTTTTATTTTATTTAGTCCTATATTTATATTTTTGCAAAATGTTGTAAAATCTTCGTCTCCAAAATCTCGAAAGCTTCCTTTTGCGCTCGGCCAATTGCTTCGAAATTGCGTATACCTTGTGTGAAAGTCAAAGAAAGTTATTCACTGCCTGGTGACACTCCGGATCTATGATTTGTAACAAATTCTCCAACTAGGGCACTTATGGGTTAGTGAATGCATTTCGTTTGATTACTATTTAAGTTGATACGAACTATCCAATTTGGGCACTGATAGGTTAGTGATTACATTCCTTTTGAATACACTTGAAGTCGATGGGGTTGCCCTCCCGCCCCCCCCGGGGGGGGGGCGTGTACTTGCACAAGTCTTGGCGGGGTGAGCGGCTCAACCTTTCAAAAACCTACCGTTTGTTAGGACACTTTTTCACAAAAATGATACCTTTGTTCGGGATTTTTTCGGAGCCTCAGAGGAGACGAGAGGAAAAACAAATTATTTCGTTCCCACGCAATAATTGTTAAAATCTTACAAATACGGGTATCTCCGGAGCCCCTAAGCGGACATAGAAGAAATTTTGTTATTTCATTCCCTCACAATAATTATGTTCCCTGGCAATATCGTTTCGCTTCCTCGCAATATTATTTCGTTCTTTCGAAATAATTATTTCGTTCCTTCGCAATAATAAATCGTTCCCTTGCAATATTATCCATTCCCTCAAAATAATTATTTCGTTCCTTCACATTAACTACTTCGTTCCCCCGCAATATTATTTC